>CM029599.1:16813727-17237675 GCA_017311375.1 Mytilus coruscus
TAACCCTGTTGGTTTTTCTTATAAATCAAAACTGTGTATAAACAAAAAAATCCTGTGCATATAGTTGCTTTAAACTAAAAATCATACAAATGAAATAGCTGATTAAATATCTTAACTTTTAAATACACATAGAAAATAAAATTAGAATTCAAACGATTAGACATAACACATTATCCAACCAGACTCACAAAAAAAACACCATAACTAAATACATGCTGGATGTATAAATACCGAGACACGTCGTATAGCAATGCGAATTCACACTCAAAACAGTCATATTCGGGAATAGGTCACGTTCGGTACTTAGTAGACCAGATGACGTAAATGGTAAACCATAATCCAGGACGTGGTGAAAATGTCATTAGGTAGTTTAGGGAGCTACCATTTGATTTTTTTTTATGGGGGAGGGCTAGGATGAAAAATTTTGTCTTGTACTTTTTTTTAGTTGTAAGCTCTGTCCTGCCTTTATTTTTCACTCTATTCAGTCCTGCATTTTTTATTAGTGTATCCTGACTTTTTTACATAAATTGTCATCCTGCCTTTTTTTTGTGCCAAAAACTATTTCTAATCGAAAATTTGACCCCTAAACATCAAATGGTAGTTCCCTTAGACACAGAAACTACGTATAGATCAACCAATTCGTGATTGTGTCCATAAAATATACGGAGTGTCATTTGTAATCTTTCCTCCTCATAACTATGTTGGAGCAGTTTCTGCGTAAGGAGCACACTCCTAGCCTTGCGGTCATAAAACTTTCGAGTACGATTATTGTACTCAGATTCAGAAATCAACCAATCAAAATACTGGATTTGGTGTTTCGAGCACAAATTTTGTACTCCGAGCACTGAGTAAAGTTTTATGACCGAGGGCCCTGTATATGAAGTCCGTATAGTGTGAACATGCACGAGCATAACTGATGGTGTTTAACGACCTTGACTGGCTGGTTAGCCCTCGCACGGTCGGGAAAATGCACGAGCATAACGTATCGACTGAGATCTGTAAACAACGTACGAGCAGAGGGTATGTTACTGCTGAGAAATGGGAAATTGATAATTGAGACGTTGAAATCATTCCGTTTGTCATAGATTGTAGTGTGAAGTCGTCCATCTGTGTCAATATTGAGGAAAAGATCAAGGTATGAAGCAGTCCTTCTAGTATCAGTAGTATCCTTAATTTCAAGTTCATTGGGATATATGAGATGCAAGTACTGACTGAAATATGAGTTATTCAGTGATAGGACATCATCAATATATCTGAAAGTAAAATTAAAGAATCTCGCATGGTGCTTTTTCTTTTTTTCCTTAAGAAGTTTTACCACATTTTCCCAAATTTTCAATTGCCGCAAATTTAGAATCCCCGGAATCAATTTTCTATTCCCGTTGAAATTCTAGCTCAAAAATATATATTTCTACCAAAACAATGACTTTTGAATAAAACTATTCCCTCATTTTTAAATAAATATCTTCGCCAAGAAAAAAAATATGGATAATTAGAAAGCATTTAATGAGAAGTAAATGAAATGACATAGTAGAGAAAACATGCATCAGGTGTATAAATATTGTGTCAAATATGCCTGTAAAAAGTTGATAACTCTGGAATGACAAACCAGAAAATTCTCAAAATCAAAAGCGAGTCTACATTCACATATCCCAACAACAGTGTTAAGTTTGTTATATTTGATCACAGAATACTAGATATTTCAAAAGTTTTTATTCATATAACCAGTGTATATAAAGTGCGAATCTGTCATGTATTTCTGATGTAGATTGATAAATAAACAGACGAAAAGTTGATGAATTTTTAATAATATAAGAAATTATGTATCAAATGTATTGTGTTATAAATTCATGATACAAAAATGTAAGAGATACAGACGGGTTTATATTGCAAAATTTTGACCAATCAATTGGTTCTTTATGTCAGTATGTTAAAAATAAACTATGTGAAAGTTATTTAACATTTTGCAACAGACTGAAGTACCAAACAATTAATTCTGAAAAAGGGAAGCTTGGTACTTATTTTTCTATAAAAAATTGTTTTAAAAATGAAAAATCTTTAGAACTACAGGATTTTAAAAAAAGGCAGTCAATTTGTAAATTAAGAATAAGCGCTCACTCTTTAAAAATTGAGACAGACAGATATTCAAAAAAATATATAGATAGATCTGAGCGTCTTTGTTCAAATTGCTCACTTGGTAAAGTTGAAGATGAGCTTCATTTTTTGTTAGAATGCCCTCTTTATGATATTCAATAAGAAGATTTTTTTCAATACATTGCTAACAATTGTTATAGTTTAAAAAATTTAAATAAATCTTCTAAATTTTTATGGCTCTTGACCCAAGAAAATGTTACTCTTATGGAAAAACTGGGCTGTTATATTTGTGACTGTTTTGAATTAAGCAGATCAGGTATGAATATTGACACTAAGTCAAGTAAATGATTTGAGAATGAATGCATATAATGTAATTTTATTCTTTTATTCACAATATATGTGGTTTTTGGCTCTGATTCTGACCAATGCTAATATACTAAATGTATATTTACAAGTGACTATTATTGTTGTTGTTACCAATTACGTAAATCAATTGTATCTGATTTTATGCCCTCTATGGGCCCTGTAATTTTGGAAATAAAAATATTCTATTCTATTCTATTCTATTGTGTCTACAGTCAACCAGGCGGGAAATCAATACACAAATAAATTAATATTTAGAATACTTCACGAACAGAGCATGCAGGAGATTTAAAAGCAGCAGTTAAGTTTTATTGTCAGAAAAATATACCTTTTAACATAGTTATTTATATTGTATAACTTAAAACAGGTTGTGTCATTCAGTTTGTTGATAATTAGTTAAATTTCGCTATGTTGCTTTGGTTGTGTGATTCATGTTTACTGTCGAATAACGATACATTACTTTCATTTTCACTGTAGAAGCGATCCATTTCTATTGTATATGCGGTGCATTTTCACAGTAGAAATCTTAATAATTTTTCATCAAATAGATTTTCAATTCATCCGACTTGCTCACAAACTAAATCAAGTAAGAAGGATTTGACAATGCTTTTATTGTGAGTGAAAGTCTAACTTAAAAATAGCATTTATTGCTAAAATATTTTATTTAATAATTCGTCCCAATATATTTGAAGGGTAAAATTTATCTATTCCAAAGACATTTTATCATCGAATATATACACCTTGAACAGTTCAGCGCATCGACGGCCATCGAAAACTCTGCTTTGGTTGTTGGTTCCAGTAGCAGTGTTCTGAATAAGTTTTTGAATAAGAGGAAGAAAATTAAAAGTAGCAGGCAATCATGAGGGCCGCAAGGCACGAACCGAGCGTTGCAGGCGCGAGAGGGGGTGCGTTCTAGAGGGGGGTTTCCCCCTTCTCGTTAAGCCGGGGGTTGAGGGGGGATTTCCTCCTGAGAAAATTTTGAAAATCTAGATTGCAGGAGGTGGCATCTGGGCTGTTCTGAGTAGATTTTGACCTCTTATTCTTCATGTTAATTTGTCTATTTTTAGTAGCTCATTTAAATTTTTCCTCAAAAATTGAAAATTAATGTGATTTTTTTTGCAGATTTTATATGACATGGCGTGCTTCAACCCTTTCCATGTTTAATGTTCTTCTTATTGCAAGTCTTTATCACTAAGGGCTATTCAAGAATTGATTGTATGGGGAGGGAAAAGCACTTTTTATTTGAATAAAATTTTAATTCATTTTTCCCTATTTTTAAGTTTTGATTGGGAAAATATGTGAAGTAGCCCATGGAATTTGTTTTTTTTTTTAATTGAGGTTGGATTTTATTTTGTTCAGTACATTGTTATTACGAAGTAAAATGTTTGAAGTCTTTTTTTTAAACTCCTATGACTGATGTTTTGATTTGATTGGATTTGTTTCTTATCAATTAAATAATTAACATGTTTGTTGTTTTAACTCTATACAGGCAGTTATTGATGTTTTTTCTTCAAAAACTTAAATAAAAACCAATGAAGCCATTACCCAAGCTGTTGTTTAATCATGAAAAAATAAGAAGCAATAAAAGGGCAAACTATGAGTCCCTGTCATTAATATCAACTGGTTAAAACATGCATAATAAATATCCAATACCTTGAATACACATGTAGTTGACCGAAGAAAATACACAAAGAAACAAAAAGAACTTGATCATATACAATAATTAATTCTGGCCTTCCCCTTCTTTATTTTTTAAATTTTTTGCTTAAAATACTAAAAACAATATATATTCAACGTATATTTGACTAGGTACCGAACTGAGTATACCGGGTGCCGATTTAACCACATTCCGAAGTGACTAGAATTCGTCAGATGTGGACTGATTTCACCGTGTTTTGTTTTACTTTATACTCCAGCGATTATACAATAAAATACATAAATGCACACAAGTTTAAATCCGTGTAAGATACACTAAGCGAGCTTTCTTATCTTTACTTTACTGTATATCCGGCTCACGCTAAAAGTAATCACTGATCGTTCTCTTCGTGTTTGAGTTTACAACGAGCTGTCTAAAATATCCACGTCAACATCAATTTCGATTTGTACAGATTTTATCGCTTTGTTTCAAACGCTCAAATGATTTAAAACTGGTTTACGTTTACGATTGTATTATTTACGCATGGCGGACAACTCGGAACCAGTTAGTAGAAAAAAGATGTACGACAGATCCCGACTATGCAATTTTTGCGTATTTCATACTTTTGTCAATAAATTAATAGCCGGCACAAAACACGCTATAGGCGGCAGATTTTGCTGGTTGCCGACTCTTATTGAGAACACTGGGTAGATATATCTAGGGTACTATACATCACATACTAAGGAAACGTCATTAATAGATACATCTTGAATAATAAAAAGCGTTCACACAAAGACCTGCATTTTACTCTTGAGGGACTGATTACGTTTTCGGTTTGGGTTTATATCTGAGCTGCTATACGTCACGTATCGATGCAACTTCATCAGTGCATAAACCTGGGACATAACAAGCTCGCCCTCACAAGATTTTGTGACCAAGCTTTGTAAACATACATGTGTTCATCATTCAGTAAGTATAGTTCGAGTTAAAATTGGAATTCTTTGATTGTGTACAATACATTTGTGTGTATAAATTATGTACATAACTCAGAGGGACCTACTGTATCACTGTATTGTGAGTTCGAATCCCGCACGGGGACGGTGCACTCGATTCAAATCTTAATTGACTAGGATTGTCAGTTTTCCACACGAAGGTCAGTGGTTCTCTTCGGGCACTCCGGCTTCCTCTGCCAATAAAAACTGACCGCCACGAAATAACACAATAGTGTTGAAAGTGGCGTTAAACACCACTCAATCAATCATCAATACATAACTCAGAATATTTCTAATAGTAAATATCGGCTTCCCTCGGCTTGTTGTTGTTATTAATTTAAGAACGCGCAAACGTCCGAAATCAACTGTACGGCAGTTATATCCTGTGAATATTCAAGTAAGCATGTACGTTAAATATGGATTTTATCATAAATATCATCAATATTAAAGTCACCGAATGAATATCGTTAGTTTTTGCATGTCTAATATTCCGACCATAAACCACAATGAAAATTCATCGCACCTCCAAAAATCCTACATCAGAAATGATCGCAATTAATGTGATAATGCATCGCACTTATAGTTAAAATGAATCGCTTTCTATAATCGCTATTCTAGATTATGTTGCTTAAATAACACATTTTTTGGACTTTAATCCTGTAAATGGTCACTATAAAGTCATATTCTAGTGAAATTGTATTAAAAAATTCATCCAAATCAATTATTTTGTATTTTCAGAAAGGAAACAAACGCACTTTTTCCCACCATCCTTTATTCTACAATAGTAATCCTCGCATATAACAGTGAAAATGATCTGTATGGATTCACATATTGTATACACTGATAACGGTCAAAATCCAATAATCTGAATTGACACATCGGATTTTGTTGTAAATCGAATGTCGTTTTATGTTCACCAATTCCAACAATTTAATATCTAAAGTTTCCAGTAAATCAATCAAGCAAACTCAAGTTATGATACAACAGTAGTCCATTAATATATGCCTTCGCATTATCTTTTCATTATTTGTCGTTTTATGACGTTATATTCATTTTAAGGCACATTATTAGTAATCAAAAATAGATAATGATAACAAATAATTAATACATTGTAAAATAAGTGAAACGATATTATCAGAAATAAAAATTATCCAAAATCGGGCTCCGACTCCTTATTTAGGTAAATCCAGAAAAGCTCTCCGGACGCACGAAATCTATGTCGTGTTGTTTTCATTTTTTGATTTACCACAAATTAATTTGATATTAATTTTAATTTGATATGAAGCAATAACCTAGAATTTAATATATAATAGGGTAATACATATAAGTGTGGTGTTCGTCACAATAAGAATGAAAAGGGTAACTCTTCTTACTAAAAAAAAATATATGTAAAGGGAATTAATTATTATTGCTCGAAATGTGGTATCTGGTATTTCTTTTATTTCTTAAAACAAGTTTAAATAATTACATTACATGTATGTTTCATTACAATACTTTATTTTGATCGGCTGACAGCAATCTCGCATCACTCTGAAATTAACATTCATATCAAAATGAATTGTAACAATCATGATGACACGAGGTTCCACACTAAAATGCACAGGTAAATAAAAGAAAAACTTGATAGAAATCGTGTTTTCATGATACGAGATCAAAAAAATGTAATTATAAGTATTGAATGCTTCTTTTAGTAATTGTATAGGGTTGTAAAAGCGTTGACCGTGCGCATATTTTTAGAATGAAGCGCTTCCAAATGTACTTCGGTCAACGCTTTTACACTCTAATAAATTTACAAAAAGAAGCATTCAATTCTTAAATAAAACAGGTTCAATATAACAAGTCAATTGTAAGCAGCGTTGGATTTTAGTTAAATAGATAAGTGTTTAAATTACTGTTGAATTTTCACTTTTTAAGTGTGGACTATTATATCTAACGTTGATTGGATTCATCATTGGTTTTTCTTACATGTGAAGCTGATACGGATAGAAAGGCTCATATTGCAATGTCAGTTTCTACAAATAGGGAGTCATATGTGCAAGAACAATCAAAATATAACTGAACACTAACACTCAATATACTGTCTAGTCTGGATGCTTTTATTTGTATAATTAACACCTTCACATTTTGTTTTTGGATGCCTTAATATCTTTCACCTCAGTGTGTTTTTAATTCATTATTGAAATCTCTATAGTGACCTGTTTATATTCAGTAATTTTAGCACAGGCACTTGTCTCAGAAAAAAATTTCTTATATACCTTAATATAACACAAGGTACTTAACTCGCAGTTTTGAAAAATGTCACCCGGTCGCGAAATTCCGTTATATGCTGGTTTTATGGTTGTCAACCCCACTAAAACTTGTTATGTCGTAAATCTAAATTGATTTGTCTACACAATGGTGTATAACACGCCTACTTTTGTTGTCGGAATCATCCGTAGCAATCCTACCTAAATATGTCAATCGTAATTATTTCGTCTACCGACGCCAAATTGAAAACATACGTCTCGCAGTAAAAGGTATTATCCCACTCTCTTTATATATCTCGGTTTCCGATTGGTCAAATTTTATGGGAAGGTCTAAATGTTTCTCGGAGTTATCTGATCTTATTTCATACCATACGTAAAGTCCAGAGAGAGAGTCTGAATGACATTGACGTAACACATGTAGCAGGAAAATTTGTGTCTAAAAAGAAACTCGTAACTTATTAGACCTTCCATAAATAACACTTGTTAGATTTTTTTTCACGGTATCTTATACAGTTTTACTAACTGGGTGATAATTTCTATTCAGACAAAAACTAACAGTTTTTTTTTTAAATAATTTTTATAATTAATCATCTACTGCGAGTTTTGTGTTTCCAATCTGGCGTCGGTAGACGAAATAATTGCGATTGACATACTTGGGTAGGCCTGCTACAGATGATTCCGACAACAAAAGTAGACGTGTTATGCACCATTGTGTAGAAAATCAATTTAGATTTACGACATAACAAGTTTCAGTGGGGTTGACAACCGAGAAATCGGCATATAACGGAATTTCGCGACCGGCTGACATTTTTCAAAACTGCGAGTTAAGTTCCTTGTGTTATATTAAGGTTTATAGGAAAAAAAATTTCTGAGACAAGTGCCTGTGAATTTTAGGCATTTGGTTGATAACTGTCAGCGTTAACCATACAGAATTTATCTATAAACGTAAGTCCTGGGGGATTAAATTGACAGCAGCAGTTGAATGCTAGACCACAGTCACATGAATTTCTATTAATAAATGATAAACAAAAATAAGTTTTAAAAAAACTTATATACTAGTTCTACCATACTAAATAAGTTACTTTTCAACACATGTCTTATCATTTATTGTTAGAATGGCGAGACACATGATCAGACGAACCCTTTAACCCTATTTACATTGATATTTTCAAGAAGTTTCTTTCGTTCCTCAAAAAGGGAATGCAATAATTTACATAAGTTTGAAGTAACAAACAAATCTTTAGATGAAAGAATCCCAACAAATTTCATTTCATCAGATAACTTACATAATTTATATATGTTTATGTATTGTTTACATTTTATTTTTCTTTCACAAATATAGGGTCACTGGCAACAATTTCTTATAGTACCCTATCCTTTTTGAATAATTGATAGAAGTAATCGGCATGAAAACCTTAGACTTTGTTGTTATTTTCTACATTATAAAGGGCATAATTCTATGTGAAACTTTTAAACTTGTCAGATGTATTGTTTGTCATGCCTAACAACATTCAAAAATGATTAAAAATTATGTTGTGAAGGCATATTTGAACAACTGATCATAACCCAAAATAGTATTGTCCGTATTATTAAAGAAATAAATGTTACATGACAAACATGAATTTGTCGAAAAAGTCAAATCACAAAAATACTGAACTCTGAGGAAATTCAAAACAAAACGTACCTAATCAAATGGCAAAATCAAAAGCACGTCAAACAGTATCCCGACCTGTGTTTACTCACTTCAAACTTTAAACTGGTTGTTTGAATAAATTTAAAACAAACCTGCAATTGTTTTTGGAAGATGTCCTTCTCTGTAATACGAGAAATCACTTTCTATCTGTTCCTTTTCCTTTTCGCATTCCAGGTATTCTTTTTTCAGTTGCTTTAGTAATGTATTTGTTTTTTCTCCATCAAGATCGTAATCTAAGATTTCAGTGACCTCTTGTGGTTTTTTACCTTTATTTAAAGATGTCAATGCCTAAAGAAGAGTATACAAGTAACTGATTAGAAACGAATGTCTGACGGAACATAAAGTTTAAACATTTTATCAAATAGATTTTTAGGATTAGATATGACAAGAAATTAGGCATACTCAGCTATTTTACTATTCTGCTTTATGTTGTCATGTTTGTAATGAAACCCTCCAACTTTCAATATTTTATGTCATTCTTACATGTGTCGCTAAATTTTCTATCGTATCGAAATAGAATGGCATTTCGTAAAAGTAGACTCTTGAAAGTATGTGTCGCTAACCTGTATCATTGTGTATCTTCAACAATGTTTAACCCATTTCTCTGACGTCAGTCTATTGTTCTTACTGTAGATTATTTTTTAAGAATCCACTGACCACTGTGTTAACGTATTTTATAACTTTAAATTTTTAACTTACAATCTTTTATCGTCTCAACAACTAATTGCATATGAAGGGTTCGAACTCGCGCGTATTTTCATCATGAATCAGTCTTCGGTCTATGCATGATACCACTATACCACGAGTGCAGATATAAATCAATGTCTAAAGTATACTCTTAAAGCGCTCAATTGTCAATATATGTACATAAATAGACCATAAAACTTTGACAGTAAAAACAGAAACAAAATCATCGCAATTATACGAAAATGAAATATATAATACCTCTAAGATTAAAACAATAATTTGGTCGAGAAAAATATTACGATGAAAAAATTTCGGGTACAAGGTTTGAACTTCGTACTGTTAATATTAACGTTACGACTTTCGTTACCAACGACAAGACGATCACGGCTATGAACAGCTTGATTATAATTTTATTAAGAATCAACATAACTATACATCTGTTAAGCAAGAGCAATTTTGCTTGGGATTCGGATAAGAGTACCACAGATAATTCTAGTCTAGCTGAATTTGAAGTTTGGATTTTTTTTCAAAAATGTGTGTATTTGTTATATGTACGTGGAAATCTTGTTCCTCATCATGGTTATGGTGAATATTATGTATTTACTCCGATGACATCGTAGTATATTGAATTACAACAGATCATTATTGTCGAACAAACCAAATTATAACTTGAAAACACGACAGATTATGCTACCAGTAGGAAATCATTTGTATTTACTTTTATCAGCCATCCAAGTATATTCTAAACACAATGTCTTGAATGCGATGACGAAAATCTGAAGAAAAAAAAAAGAAATGTGCTTTGGATGTTACAGTGTACCTTTTCTACGAGAGTCCATTTGTATGTGAATTCATTATCACCCATAGAATAAACTGTTGTATGGGCCATCTGATTTCTGTACCACTTTAGTGTAGCCAAGTTCGCTTCTGGTGACATATCATTCGGATGCGGAAGTTGGTCCCATCCATTACAAGGTGGTTTTAAACCTCCTAGATTACGCAGCAGACATATCATCATTGTCAGATCAAAGTCCTTAGAAGAGGTAGCTAGAACAAAATGAAGAATGAAAGAGTCAATTTTCCTGAATTCTCTCAAACTGATGTGTGTCATTTTCAAAACGTTATTAAATCTTTCCAAAAACTACAGTAATACACCTTTGAATGTATAATTTAAGGTAATAACAACATTTACGAATTAAATGCTTTTTTTTATAATTTTATCGGGGTGTAACGGCGTTGACAGAAGAACATTTTGTATAAAGAAGTACTTCATATTAAAAATGTGCATATGATTCACGCTTTTTCAATTTTCAACACAAGGAATTGCCTGTACCAAGTCAGAAATATGACAGTTGTTTTCGATTCGTTTGATGTGTATGAGCTTTTGAATTTGAAATTTGATACTGAAGGGACTTCCCGATTTGAATTTTCCTTGGAGTTATGTATTTTTGTTGTTTTACTTTTTATAAATTAGAAAAATAAGCATTCAATAATAATTACATTTTTTGCTACACCCATGAAATTAAGAGTAATGTCAAACTTTTTGTTTGTTTTACAATGCATTATTTTAACATTGTCACGGATAGCACGTGCAGTCATAGTTGTTGTATTTTATATGATTTTGAAATATGCATTTTATATGGAATTGAAATATTTGATTGGAGTACCTCGCGATTGTTTTCAGCCAAATAGCTTACATGTTATGTCATTATTATGTAGCATTTTTACAATGACGTCTGATATCTGCAGCTAAAGTTGACTCAAAAAACATGAAAAAGGCAATCTAAAAATATTTTGGCGCAATAATTTCCTGTAAAGGGATCCACGGAACCACGTGTCTCGCCTGCAATTGCTACTGATCGTGCAGAAAAGTGACTGCTAAAAATGTCCATTTATCATTAATACCCCGGTGTAAGGTTAAAATACAAAAAAAAAACTTGTTTCTTTGGATGCTATTTCTTGATCTTGAAGAAGCGTCTGTTCAAGTTTCATTACATTCTATGAATGTTTAACAAAGTAAATCGTGTCTTTAAATAATGTAATCACAGATTGCATTTAAATGTTAACTGCACAAAACTAGGTCCATTTATCAGTAAAATGATAAAATATTTCTAAAATAATTTTCAGACAATATAGCTCTTTGTTAGATAGAAGCTTCTACCAAAAGTTCATAAATATCACATTTAAATAGAAATATTAACATATCATATAAGATGTCTGTTTTAATGATAATGTCTCATACGTCGTTTTCGGGTGGCATCCTTTTACTAATTGTTTGGTTCTTATGACTTTGTGTCTATCACATGGGGAAACAAAGTTGACAATTTCATTCTTCTGACGTCGTACAACAGTATATGTGTTGTCAAGACGTTTTTGATGACTTGCATCAAAGCAAATTTTGAATGTGTAGAAAAAGATATAGTTCCTTACATTTTCTATTTTGTACGAAAAGCCCATTGACAATGTTATAAAAAGAATAACTTATCAAAGAATTCTTCGATTAGTTGTTCTATGAATAACAAACCTTGCCATGTACATGCCAAAATACTGATTACATGCTAGCTGATAAAAAAAAAAACAGTTAGTAGCAGGAGTTACCAACCGACTCAAATAAAAGCTCTTTGATAGTTATTATGAAAAATAAATTCGTTCAATCTCAATTATTTTCTAACTATATAGGGACAATTACCCATGCACATGAAAAAACGCATTTTTTTACATTTCGATCGTCCTGAACATGCTTGAAATATTTGTCACTGTACGTTTAGTTACCAAAACTCAATCAATCTTACATTTCGAAAAAAGTTAGGCTATTCCGGAAAATTAGGTATCTTGTCACAATTTTCTGGTTTTAACGGAAATCAGTTAGGCACAATGACAAGTCGCGCCGTATATATGGAAACAGCTCGGACCAGAGCAGTTAGGTTTCGTATTTTTCTAAGGTCAGCTTTGCCTGAGGGCAATTTATAAACGGACAAATATAGAAAGGTTTGTTAAAAATCATGTCAGTACCGAAGTAATGACTACACCATCATGGACTGATAGTCCACCAGCAGAGGTATACGAAGCGAAAGCTTCTTTTTTATTTTATAGGATTGTAAGCAAACGCCTTGATCGTGTGAACATTTTTTAATGAATAGCTTTGGCATGTCATACAATAAACTCATCATAGATACCAGGTTTGAAATTTAGTATTTGCGCCAGACGCGCGTTTCGTCTACAAAAGACTCATCAGTGACGCTCGAATACAAAAATGTTAAAAGGCCAAATAAAGTACGAAGTTGAAGAGCATTGAGAACCAAAAATTCCTAAACGGTTTGCCAAATACATCTAAGGTTATCTATTCCTGAGGTAGAAAAGCCTTAGTATTTCAATAATTAAAAGTTTTGTAAACAGTTAATTTATAATAATGACCATATCAATGATAATTCTTGTCAACACAGAAGTGCTGACTACTTGGCTGGTGATACCCTCGAGGAATTCAAACTCCGGCAGCAGTGGCATCGACCCAGTGGTTGTAAATAAACTCATCATATATACCAGGATTGAAATTTAGTATTTGCGCCAGACGCGCGTTTCGTCTACAAAAGACTCATCAGTGATGCTCGAATAAAAAAATGTTAAAAGGCCAAATAAAGTACGAAGTTGAAGAGCATTGAGAACCAAAAATTCCTAAACGGTTTGCCAAATACATCCAAGGTTATCTATTCCTCAGGTAGAAAAGCCTTAGTATTTCAATAATTAAAAGTTTTGAAAACAGTTAATTTATAATAATGACCATATCAATGATAATTTTTGTCAACACAGAAGTGCTGACTACTGGGCTGGTGACAAAACATTCTTCGGTGAACGCTTTTACACCACAATAAAATTATAAAAAGAAGCATTTAATTCTTAAATGACATTCTAGATCAAAAAAGATTTTAACCTAAGAGATTATTCCTTCAGAGAAATTTTTCCCTTTTTAATAAAAGATCGACAAGAATCTCCTTCTTATAGATCTTGATACTGTTTGTAAAAATTATTAATATTAGAATTTAGCAATTCTGAATTATAATACGACATGAATATGTTCATAAACCGACAGACATACAGTAATCGCTTTAGGACACTGCGGACTAGTCGGCATGCATGTTCTAATTAAAAAACACAAACCGAATGGAATTGAACCATCTTAGCCGTAAGGCAGTTTTATTCCCGAACAAAATTAAAGCGGCAAAGGTCATGAAATCCCTGTCGTACATAATAAATGTTCATATAACAATAACATAGCTGAATGCTTTCAATGGTTTGTGCAGTGACAAATAATCGACACCAGATCTTTTACGATCCTCTTCACGATCACAGAAAAAAAAAGAGTTATTCGATCTTTCACGATCATTAAAATCAAATTTATATGATTAGTCCAATGTTGCCCTCTTTCTGAATAAATATACTCAAAATATTTTTGAGGGCAATTTGAAACATTAAGATTAACAGACATTGTTCAAAGAATAGTTATTTAGTCATTCATAAAATGAAAAATATCATGTTTGTTTACATATTTTTTTTTTGTTATTGAAACATTGAAGAACAATCTGCACTTTGTAGTTTTATAACAAAGGCGATCTTTTCAACTATGATTTTCTCAGATATAGATTTTAATGTTAAACCATTTGACAGACAGATTATTGATTCAAAATGTGTCGTTATATTTTTTAATATCTATTGACCTTGCATGTGTTTTCTCGAATGATCGCCTTCACGATCCCATACCAGAGCTTTCACGATCCTATCGCAATACTTGACCACCGTTACTTATTCTTTCACGATCATTTTTTCGATATGCAGAATGACAGGCTATAGAGAAAAGGGAATAATGTTTTGAGTATGATTGTTTTATGGGGGTAGATGTTTGAAATTTTGTTACAGGCTCTGTGCTGCTAGCCTGAACGTTTTTTTTTTTCAGAATGAGGTGCCTTTTGCCTTGGTATAAATACTGTGTTTCACTTTTTTCAGCTGTTTTACATTGTCGTCGTGCTGCCAAAGCTCAAAATTTGCCCCTTTATTACTTTTAATTTCCACATGATTAAACCACAAGGACTCGGTTAGCCGATGGATATATTTTTAATCATTTGGTATTTTTTTTGTATTTCCTGTCTATTGATATCAACTTACTAATTTTGACAGCAATATTTGTACGTTTACTTTAGGCTTACGGACATGCTTAGTACATGTATATATACAAATATTGGTGCCAACGTAAATAATTCAATACAAATAGACAAGAAATGTGAAAAACTTCTTTTAAAACAAAAGTTTTTTTGAAACAAACATCCTATTTTCGCTTATATAGGTATAACTGTGTTTTAAAAAACAATCAAAACATTATGAATAGAATAATAATCAAACTTCAAACAACAAACTTAATTATTATTTTTAGGTCTTTCCACTTTTCCGTGGAAAGACCTATTGTTTTTGTTCTGATTATTATTTTTTTTCTTCCGCCTAAATTTTGTTCTTGCGGGGTATTGTTATTTCACAAGATGTCGCTTAGATATTACGCATATGATATCCAACAGTTTATACGCTTTTAAAACTGACACCATTGAACCAAATACTTTACGTTGTAAGAGTTATCTCCCCAAACACTGTTTTCCTTGTGTCCACTTCTCCTTCGCAACCGTAAAAGATTACGACAAATTTATTTTACTAAATTGCTCGTTACGTCTTCAGGATTAGGGTGACCATTTGGACCGGAGCTATCCGGAGACTCCATATGAGAGTTATTTCCCCTTATGCATTTGGTATAAGTGATATGTATTTCTAACTGGTAAACCATAAGTGATATAGGCCTAGAGTTTTTTGATTTGAGGTCCTTGGGCCAAAAAAATGAAAATTTGGTCAAGGTCAAAGGTCAAGGTCATATTCTAAATTTTGATTTTAGCTTATTTTCACTTCTTTTCAAAAACCGTATAAGATATCGACAACATATTATTACTAAATTGTTAGTTGCGACATGTCGTAACACAAACATTTTGGTTTAAAGGGTGCTCTAACATTAAATAAGAGTTTTCTCCCCTCTTGTATTTAAAAATACGTGTATGGTGATATAACTCATTAACCATATATAATTTAGAATATAGCAAAGTGCTCTCAACCAATGAAATTGTAGAATTTGATGTCTCTTAATTGTGAAGAATGAATGTAAATCATGTTCTTAGTAAGGGATTATCCTATTATTTGGGTATTTACAGTTCAAAACAAAGAGTTTCTATAAATGAGTTACAACTGCCCCGAAGCGCATTTATCAGATTGAAAGGATTTATCACACAGTGATTGAAACTGACTAAAAGTTGAATTGTGAAACAAAAAATCAAAATAAGTTGAAGTCTACTGGTGCAGTAAAACTGGTACCTTTAATGTTATTATGAAAATATTAATAACTTCAAATTACTAAAAAATAAACAATATCAAAGCAATGCAAAACAGAAAAAAAGTTTTAAAATAAAAAACAACCTAAATCTTTAGTTTCCAAAACCAGAGACATATATACATATATGTATATATGTCTCTGCCAAAACTCTGATAACTGGACTAGAGGTTGGGAAGAATAGTTATTTCAATATTCCGTTAAAATAAAAAAAAAAAAAAATAAAAAATAGGAATTTAATTTGAGTTTTGAATATATTTAAAACTTTTAAAGGCATTTTATTTGAACATTCCCATAATTTGACATAATGAAATAGTATTTGATTTAAAAAGGCGGACCAAAATATTGGCTGTGAAATAAAATTAGTTGTAACTCAAATATAGTTATTTATTTAAACTGTAAATAAAAAAAAAGGATAATTCCTCACTAAAATATTACATGATATACATTCATACTCACAATCAGGAAACATATACAATTCCTCCCTTTTCTTTGTACTGTTGTGTCACCTTATGTCTATAACGCATTTTTTTTTTTAATATTTCCCAAATTATAAGAATGTCCTTACATCACTAAAACTAATCCGTAAATGAAATGCCGAAAAAGGAAGTCATGTATCAATTATAAACATTGCTCTGACAATGACACTAATTCCTGAATACAACCAATCAAGAGATCATTTGAGCCTTGAGCACTTTACAATATTCTAAGTTTGTAACGCTCGTACTTATTCATGAAGAAAGGGATTATCATTTTCTTACATATACTAAGACCTAGGGTCTTTTGATTTGAGGTCCTTGGTTAATGACCTTGAAATTGTAGTTTGAGCTCAAGGTCATAGGTAAATTTCAAGGTCTAGATTTTGACCTATGCTTTTACCTCATATGTATACATGATAAAGCCATGGGACTTTTTGCATTACGTTGCAAGCCATATGACCTTGGAAAATCCAACCGGAAGTGACCTTGTGTAAACCGGAAGTAGCTATTTTTTGTACTTATTTAATATAAAAACATATAGAACCATATATTTTTGGAATCAGCGTCAAGTAAACATTCAAATTATACCGGAAGTAACATTTTTCGAACCGGAAGTGACAAATTATCTCCCTTATTTAAAAAAAGTGTATAGAAACCATATATTTTTGGAATCAGCGTACAATAAGCTATCATTTGACGCTGGAAATGACATTTGAAACCAAATTTTAATATTTTCATATCAAAATAGATCTTTATGAGTGGAAAGACCTTCAATTGTTCTCTGAACAATTTGTTTTTAATTTTATTTTTCATTCTAACTGCTGAATGACGTGTGTTGATTTTTTAAACTTTGTATAAATTGAACCGATTTTTTTTTATTAACCTCTTATTTTGCACACATATATGATAAAAACCTAGACTGTATTCTGCCTTCCTAAAAATTAATAAATAAGAAAATGTTAAGAATAGTACTACGTGACAAATTGACAAACCAAATGCCGAATTATGTTTTTTATATGTGTCGCCGTTTCAGAATCTAATGCATTTACGGAAATTTATCTAAAAGTGTACACCAAAGCGTCGTGATTGGTTTAAAACGTCCTAAACAATTAAAATTCAACCAATGATGTGACGTTATTTTCATTTTGGGGGTACGAACAATAAAATTACCCGTAGTCCTTTCGATTCTGAAACGGTTAATTGAGCAGATGCCGATTTCACTTGTGCATAGATAGACGTTTACGCCTATCTGAAAACAGACTGCATGCATGAGAAAAACTATAAGCATTATTAAAAACCAATTGTTCAGGGAACAATTGAAGGTCTTTCCACATTAAATATCAAAACAATTAATAAGATGCTACTTCCGCTTTACTTAAATTTACTATTGGCGTTTAAATATAGGTTTCTTCATACTGATTCAAAAAGTATTTGGTTTCTATATACTAATGTATGAAATAAGGGAAATAATTTGCAACTTCTAGTTGAGAAAATATCACAAACGGCCTCATATAATAGCTTGCTACGCGCTGATTCCAAAAATATATGGTTTGTATGTACTTTTACTTGGAATAAAGTAGATAATCAGCCACTTCCGGTTTACAGGAGGTCACACCTGGTGCCATAAGATAGCTTACTTTACACTGATTCCGAAAATGTATGGTTTCTATATACTTTTATTTAGAATAAGGAAGGGATAATTAGCTACTTCCGGTTTACATAAGATGACTTCCGGTGTCAATAAAAGGTTATTGTATGCTGATTCTAAAACTATATGGTTTCTATGTATTTTTCCCTTGAATAAGTGCAAAAATAGCTACTTCTGGTTTGCACAAGGTCACTTCCGGTTGATATATTTCAAGGTTATGTCTCACCCAACCCTTTGCAAAAGACACTTTGGCTTAAGCATGTATCGCAATGAAGTTATATTCGATTTACCATTAACTTTAACATTTAAAGGGCAATAACTCCTATAAGATATCATCAGACTAAATGTACAATTTGTTTGTCTCAACAACCCAAACAATTAGCATCAGTTCTTTTATATGTAGCTTTCATAGTATAAAATAAGAGGCATATACACGCTAAGGGCAAAATTTTGAAAAATGACCTTGACCTTTGACCTTGACACTATTTTCTTTTTGGTGGACCAATGACCTCAAATCAGGATATCCTAGGTCTCTATCACTTACGGTTCATGAGTTACATTTGTTTACCACTAATGTCAAATACAAAAGGGGAAATAACTCTTATATGGAGTCTCAGTATCGCTTCGGTTAAAATTGAGGATTTAACGAGCCATTTGGAAAAATAAATTTGTCAATTTCTTTTACGGTTGCGAAGGAGATGCACACACAAGATGTTTGGGGAGATAACTTTTATAAAGGAAATTGTTCGGTTAACAGGGTCAAAATTAAAAGCGCATAAACTGTTCGATAACATATACCAAATATCTAAGCGACATGTTGCGAAACAAAAATTACACGCAAGAACAAAATTTGGCGGAAGAAAAAATAATAATAATCAGAACAAATACAATAGGTCTTTCCACAGAAAAGTGGAAAGACCTAATTATATGTATTTACCATTTGTTCCACCAGGCATCGGAGGAAGATAGGATGGCCATACCGTTCCTGGAACACTCCTAAGTAAATCTAATTGGACAGCATTGATCCGTTTTGATTTGTTTAACTTGATAAGGTAAGATACATTTCTGTTTATAGTTTGAGCTAAGTGTGCTGGCGGAAATACTCCATCAAAAAATTGCCTGGCAATGTCTAGTGATACTTTTAAGTTGAGCAAGGAAAATCGTGTGAAGTTTCTCTCTTCTTCTGAAAGTTGTGAAATTGAAGCCATGATCAATCTATGGCGCCTTTGAGGATCAAGAACGATCCAAAGAATTCAGTCGCGAACTCAGTTTTTCGTCACTGCCAGTACCAATCACCTGTTAGAAGTAAACACATTTTAAAATTTGTATAACATTCTTTAAGTATAAATGCAAGCCTGGAATGTTGTTTTTTATGCTATGATGTTATCTTGCTTTCTTAAGCTAATGATTTTTTGTTTTCTTCTTAGTATTTTATTAAAATGAAAACAACTCTAGAAGAGGACTGTGGAAATTTTACCGAAACAAAAAACACCAACAACACTTCTAGTCTCTTCGAGTGAAGCTCTATGTGTAACTGCTCAAGAAATAGCTCAACGACGTAGTGCTTATCACTACAGAAACCAAAACAACGCTGTAAGTTAGTATAAAAGTCCAGGGAAAAAAACTTACGTTTTGTGACTAGGGGCCCAACCTGCCACAATATGAAAATCTATATAAGCACTATGGGCATTTTTATACAAGTTTTAGGGGCCTAGCCCAAATTTCAGTGACATTGGCTATTGGGCCCCTGCTAATCTTTTCCCCTGAAGTCCATGTCAGCATACACTCTAAAACTCATTGTGGATGGGGGAGTGTGATGCCGTCTAACGTCCGAGGGCTTTATACCCTTGGTGTTGGTTAATTGGCCGTCATTTCACCGTTTTACGACAAACAAGGTATTAAATAAAACTGGAAATCAACATCAAGTTTAGAAAACCTCCATTTCTTTTTACCGCCTAATTTCATGATGTTAGTTCAATTATTTTTTAATTTGACGTAACTGTCATTTTTTTCTTCATAGTTGATATTTTCATTTTCAACATACTTATTATGATTTTAAGACATATTGTGCAATATAACTTATCTTAAGAAATAAATTGCAAACACTTGATAGTATGACTAAACCTTTTCATATTATGTTAACATGAAAACTTGGGAACTAAGCTTACTCCATGCATGCATGGACTAAGTCTGCTTGAATAATTGAATGTTGTGTAAGTCCATGCAAGCATGGACGAAGTTAACGTTGTTGCCATCGTCCATGCATGCATGGACTAAGTCTGTTGTGTTAGTCCATGCAAGCATGGACTAAGTTAACGTTGTTGCCTTCGTCCATGCATGCATGGACTAAGTCTGTTGTGTTAGTCCATGCAAGCATGGACTAAGTTAAGGTTAGTTGCCTTCGTCCATGCATGCATGGAGTAAGCTTAGTTCCCAAGTTTTCATGTTTACATTACATGAAAAGGTTTAGTCATACTATCAAGTGTTTGCAATTTATTTCGTAAGGTTAATTATAATGCACAATATGTCTTTAAATCATAATAAATAGGTTGAATATGAAAAAATCAACTAAAAAGAAAAAAAAAGATAGTTACATCGTATTAAAAAATAATTGAACTAACATCATGAAATTAGATGGTAAAAAGAAATGGAGGTTTTCTAAACTTGATGTTGATTTCCAGTTTTATTTAATACCTTGTTGACAGTGGTCCTGATAATGCTTACCAAAACCACTAATACTACAACTTAAGCTAGTCAACCAGTACTACTCAACGTGGTAAGCGGGCTGTCCAGCTCATCGACCTGGCCCTGAAAACAGCCCTTGATGTGCAGAGCAAGCAATCACGACAAAAAAAGTAAAGAAACCAAATCAACAATAACAAAACCAAAATGGCCAACTTTGATATCGACAAAAACAGTATTCTTAAGCTCATCAAACATTGAAGGCCACAGACCCTACCATGCGAGTGCCTAATAGCCAGTCAAGATCGCAAAACACACCCACCCGACCCGACTCATCACATAGGACACTTAAACACACAAAATGACTAATATTAAGACAAAAAACACAAAGTGACGATGTAAGAGTCCCTGCTTTTACTGAAAGCTAGTTCAAAGCCAATAACAACTAATAACTAAAAATATAAGTATATATTAATATCGACAGGATGTAGGACCATATAAGTTTTCATAAATATAAAGCATTGTATATGTAGTTATATTTGGTTAATTTATCATACAAAACAATAATGGTAAAAAAAAATATTCAGTGATCTTACTAGGGATCAATTACTAGTAGTTTACACCGATGGTATCTAATTTACTGGCTTTATAAACAACAAAACCGTCAACATACGTTTTCAATAAACCATATAGTCAAATATCAAAACTAAATATTTGTATCTATCAAATAATTCAGTAAAAGATTTATGAAGTAGTTTATGGTACACAAAACAAGAGTCCTGTCATCATAAAAAGTCTTTTTCAGTTGTCAAAAAGTACCCGAAAACCTGCTTCTTATTAAGACTTTTTAACCCAATCTGAATGAATAAAATACAGATCCTATGTCCACGCTTTGCTTACAGTGATCTGACAATTTCCGTTCTATTGTTTTGGTAATTATTATGTCAGCCAATAACATTTCAGCCTTCAAATTTTTGAAGATGTGTATCATTTTGCCAAGACCAGAGGTTCCCGAAAGGTCTACAAATTAGAAAGTGAAATAAAGAGCTGTTAGACCCTTTTAAGCAAAGCGTGTACATAGCCTAAAATATTATAAGATTGTATTAACTGGAAACTGTTTACCGTTTTCATTATTTGCGTAATGATAAATCATGACAGAACCGAAACTTATTTTGCAATATCATGCTCATGTGATCAACTACTCAAATTTCTGAAAGTCAAACTGTTTTTGCTTGTCACTTTCGGAAGTTTGATCCCCCTTTTTAAGTCTACGCTTATGCAACTGGTCTGTATAGATTCTGCCAATGAATGCGCACCTCTCTTGTAAGGAATTGAATAACAAATAAATCCATCCACACACATATATAAAAGATAGAATTAAGAATTTATCCAATACATCAGTCAAGTATTGAATATAGTAGTAAGATGATTTTTTTTCTTATCTACCTCCAGTTATGTACCGTTTATAAATAAATTCACAATTTATAAAACGATTAATTTTTATCTTTATTTTGCAGTCCATAGATACTTGTCTTAGCCACTTATTATGTTTTAATTTTATTATCACCTTAAATGTTCTCATTTCCGATAAGAAAAGATAAAAATTTGTTTACAGTAGCCCATGTTTACCCCATATCTAAGTTGTCAAGTAACCAATTATTTATCAAATGATCGCATAGTCAACATATTTGAATTGATAAAACTACATCATGTAACACACTTTTTATTAAGATGCATTTGGTAGAAGAAAATGTTGAAAATAAAGTTAAACTTGAGTAAAAATATGAAGTAAAAAAACAAGTTGCAATATATAAACAAATTTACATAGAAGTGTTATCATTTATCAGCAAAGAGTTTAGGTTATGGCAATTAAACCTGAAAAAGACAAGATACTACAGCGATTCATATTGCCACCAAAAGAACGGTGATGAGATATTAATTTGATGAGAGAAAAATATATCAACCCGGTTATTTAGTGGGTTTCATGTTGCTCAGTCTTTAGGTTTTTTCATGTTGTGTTTTGTATACTGTTGTTGGTCATTTTGGTACGGCTTTTTTTTTTTGCCTTGGCGTTGTCAGTTTATTTTTGACTTATGAGTTTGAATGTGCCTTTGGTAATTTAAAACATAAGAAGAGATAAAATAATATAACCAGTGTCTGAGTAGAAAGTTGATGAACCAGTGGTATGTCAAAGAACGTCTCATCCTTTTTCTAAAACAGTTTATCGAAACGTACCAAGACCTTGTTGATAAATATTCCGTATCAACTCTAAAGTAATACACGGTGGTCTTAAAGTATAGATTCTAGGTACTGACATTGTTTATCATCTTAATAACATGTTATAGTATTCTTTTATTTGTCTTTATGAATATTATTTTTACTGTTTAGTCTCCTTTTGGTGATATCCATTTGACGTTGCTCTGTAATTATACATCCCATCATCGAGTTATTGTTCTATGGTAAAATTTTTGTATTTTTGTCTTTCCTTTTTGCTAATGTGCTTTGTATATATGCCTTTTTGTGTGTTTCTTTGTTACATATGGCGTGTCGCTGTACTTATTCATCCCGCCATTGTGTTATTGTGCTATGGTGGGTTTTTGTATTCTTGTCTTTCGTTTTTGCTAATGTGCTTTGTCTATATGCCTTTTTGTGTTTCTTTGTTACATGTTAGTTTGTTTTCATAGTGATTTAGATTATAACACGGTGTTGACTGCTGTACCCCTGTTTTTGACATTTTTACTTATTAAGTCTGTTTGTTTTGTTCACAAATAGTTGTCAATATAATGGAATTTGATGCGACTGTCATACAAGTGAGAAGTTTAGCTAGCTATAAAACCAGGTTTACTTCATCATTTTCTACATAAGAAAATGCCTGTACCAAGTCAGGAATACGACAGTTGTTATACATTCGTTTGATGTGTTTGAGCTTTTGATTTTGCCTTTTGATTAGGAACTTTCCGTTTTGAATTTTCCTCGGAGTTCGGTATTTTTGTGATTTTTCTTTTTTTAAACTAGGTATCAATCTGGAATTGCATTATATATCTAAATATAAATTTTTGTGGAAATCCAAATACATAAAAGATGAAAATCGTAATTCTTTAATTCTTAATAAAAGCTGAAGTTTTTCCACTGTGACATTTTCTCCAAATTTTCAGAGGCCACAAATTTGAAATCCCCGGAATCATCTATCATTTTCCAACAGTTATATTACATGTACAAACCTAATCAAGATTTCAAATTTTGATTGGCTTTCAACTGTGACCCGGGAAAAGGCAGCTTCATTTATTATTTAGGACTTTAATTTAAAATTCCCAATTTTGATATTTTAGACTTTTATTTTCTGTGGTTTATAATTGATTTTATTTTGTATTTTCGTTTCTATTTACATTTCATATCCAGGACTTAAATCAACATGCTTTGATATGCAATATAATTCTCAGTTTGGACATTGAGTGACATGTTTTATTCTGTTAGAATATAGCAAAGTGCCTTCGACCAATGAAATTGTAGGATTTTATGCCTCTTAATTGTGAAGAATGAATGTAAATCATGTTCTTAGTAAGGGATTATCCTATTATTTGGGTCGATTTACAGTTCAAAACAAACATTGGTCACGAGTTACTATAAATAAGTAACAACTGCCCGAAGCACATTTATCAGATTGAAACGATTCATCACACAGTGATTGAAACTGACTAAAAATTGAATTGTGAAACAAAGAAAAAAAAATCCAAATAAAATGAAGTTTACTGGTGCAGTAGAATTTGTGAATGTTATTTTGAAAACTTCAAATTACTAAAAACAATTAAACAATATCATAGCAATGCATGAAAGAGTAAAAACTTTAAAATAAAAAAATAACTGAATCAGTTATTTGCGATATTCCGATAAAATAAAAAATAAAAAACAAGAATTGAATTTCAAATTTGAACATAATAAAAACTTTTGAAGGCATTTTATTTGATCATTTCCTGACATAATGAAATAATATTAGATGTAAAAACCGGACCAACATATTGGCTATGAAATTAAATTAAGTAACTCAAATGTATTAATTGCTTTAAAATGTGAATAAAAAAAGGATAATTCCTCACTAAAATATTACTAAATTTACATTCATACTCACATTCAAGAAACATATACAATTCCGACCTTTTCATTTTTACTGTTGTGTCCCCTAATATCTATAATGCATTTTCTTTTTAAAATATATCCCAAATGATAAGAAAGTCCTTACATCACTAAATTTAATCCATAAGTGACATTCCGAAAAAGGAAGTCATGCATCAGTCATAAACATTGCACTGACAATGAATCTAATTCTTGAATATAACCAATCAATAGATCATTTGAGCCTTGAGCACTTTACAATGTTCTAAGTGTGTAAGTGAATGATAATCCCTTACTTCATGATAAGTTATCAGTGTCTGAGTAGAAAGTTGATGAACCAGTGGCATGTCAAAGAACGTCTCATCCTTTTTCTAAAACAGTTTATCGAAACGTACCAAGACCTTGTTGATAAATATTCCGTATCAACTTCAAAGTAATACACGGTGGTCTTGAAGTATAACGCTCGTACTTTATCATGAATAAAGCGATTATCATTCTCTTACATATACTTAGATATATTTTTCATAATTATATGTTTTCAATAATATAATCAGATTATTAATTTAACTTTTCTTCAAGTTCTAAAAGTAGTATAATACTTTACAGTGAACAATATCACTCAAATTGAGAGTTGTTTATTATGTTATTATTTTTATTCTTGTCTATTTAATTTTGTAGAAAAACTTGTTGATAATTTTTAGAATTATGCATTAGATCAGACTCAGGACTTTACACTTAACACAGTCCATCGGAAATAAAAGTATTCCATCGTAAATTCTTGAATTATTCACCGCGTGTTCCAGAGTCTCAAGAGTTTCAGTCTCAAAGTTGTCATTGCTATTCAGAGCATTCGTTCGATGTAAGATCAGGTGCATCACACAGTTTCATTTACAAGATACCATTCAGTCAGGCACTTGTTACACAACCCTACAAGTCACCACTTTTCCCCGGTGACACAACTATCGCGAGCCACTCCACATGTCGTTATTTAATTCCGTATAAGATATAAAAAAAGGCAACAGTAGTATATCGTTGTTCAAAAGTCATAAATCGATTGAGAGAAAACAAATCCGGGTTACAAACTAAAACCGAGGGAAACACATCAACTATAAGAGAAAAACACTAAAGTGCAACAAAAACAAACGCCAACATACATAGAAACGGACTATTTGATAACAACTGCCATATTCCTGACTTGGTACAGGACATTTGAAGACAAAATGGTAAACCTGGTTTTATGGCTAGCCAAACCTCCCGCTTATATGGCAATGTTAAAAAATATCGCTAAAATGACAACACTACGTGACAAGAATACAGTACAAACCGTGACAGGAATACAGTACAAACAAACACAAGAACACTTAGCACAGAGAAACGCATAAATAAATAAAAAACTACATTTCGACATGTAAACCGCAGAATAACAACGGACATCTACATTTAGCAACACCACACCACACAACAAACCACAAACAACGACGTATTTTTGTGATGTTTATATAATCTCATACAATTATATGAAACGAGTTCCAAATATTTACACTTATGACGACAAGTGCCATTCGTGACTGTTAAAATAATGCATTAAAAGATACAAAAAGGTTGTTGAAATGAAGCGACCCAAAAGTATTTACTTTAATAAAAGTCTAGGCGTTATGCCTGTAGGGATAATGGAAGAAGCATTATTTCTTTATACCACACAACATGTTGTCATTTGCTTGACATTTTCAAACCTGTCAAATTAAAACAAATGTAAACATCGGATAACACAAAAAATGTTTTTCTTGTTAAGTATTTCCTTTTTTATTATACATATTAATACCCGAGACTCTTGTTCCAAATAAATGTGAAACTTTCAATTTATTTTCAGCTGTCTTAGCCTCGTTATTTGCACGGTGTTGTCACTGTTGATCAGAAAAATTATAGGTTGCACTTTGTAAATATACCCGTTTTCATAAACCACGCCTCTTTTGGGGAGATATGTAATATTCATAGATAAATTGTTTTTTTTACGTACTGGTTCCCAGATATTATCTCTATTTTTCATCTCATACAGACATAACTTGGGAATGTTAACGTTACCAGCATAAATTAGAAAATATAGCGGCAGCCTTGAATTCTGAAGGAAACCAAAAGTGAAGGTAGGGTAGTACAAAATTTAAGTACAAGTTTAAACTCTTAGAAGTTCGGGGCATACAAATGTTAAAAATATGCCGCACAGCCCTATTTTGACCTTTGAAAAAAATAGCAGTGCATATGAGCTTTCCATTCTAGAATATATTTTTTTTCGAAAATTCATAATAAAAAAGATACAGTTTTAGCAGTAAGGGAAATTGCATTGTCCATTATTTACAGAAATACAACCTTTAGTGAACAAAGAGGGATAACTGTCATCATAAAATAGTAGGTGTGTTTGAATTACAAACTATCAGATAAAAAAAAAAAATAAAAATTATAGTAAAATCTATCCTTGTTTTAATAAATGCATCAACCCCTTGAGATGCAAAATCTGACACCCGGAGCGACACATTGCATATCGATTAAAAAATTGACTTTTAAACCAATAAATTTTAACTAAGAAGCTGGCATTTGTTTTAATTCTATGATAGGAATACATTTCTATATAAATCATACGGGGGAAAATCGCCAAAAATAGTGTTTTATTCTGATCCTGAATATAAAGACAAACCAATTTGATGTGTAGTTCTTCGGACAAAAGCTCTATAAAATATGGGGCGAGCGAGCGAGCACTCGCCTTCAAAATAAGTTTTATGGAGGCGAGTGCTCTACAAGTGAAGCGAGCGGTATATTTTTTTAAATTGTGCGATTTATAATTTATGTACATGTTATAACTAGGTTACTACATAGAAAAACGAGGAGAAACATATTCTAATACATTTAATTTGATATATTGGTGCCTGTACCATACCCAACTTTCTTGTCTCACTGTGATTTAGTTAATTTTGATTATTTTCTTCAAATAAGCTTTGTTTGTGTGAATTTTCATTTAAATCCATATATGTATATATATTAAGGAACCATGACATATGCAGTTTTACAAGAGGAATTATGTTAGTTAGGTAAATGACAAAGGTTGAATAAAATTAATATATGTTCATGTATCCAAAAGAAAGCCCCTGAGAGATATTAAATATTTTTTGATATAGTTGTTTTCATTATATAGTAATGTTTCTTTATTTACTGGCTGCTTGACATCATGTTCGAACTATTTATTCATATTTAGGATCAACATAATGAGTGAGTTGAATATTTCTTGCTTTAAACCAAAACAACATCCTATAGCTATATTGATATGCATGTACATCTCAATGTATTAAAATATTCCCTTAAAATACCTGTCGTCACATTCACATGCATTATTCTGACTGAGAAAAAACTCTTCCCTTTCGCTCTGCACCAATTACACATTCCTGATTATTATGAACATGCCAATCACAATACCCTTAAATTAACCCTTACAAAAGAGTTCTGCTTGCATGCCAATAGACTAACAAAGGAATATAGGGTATGTACTTATACATCCCGTCATTATGTCATTGTGTTATTGTGTTATTGTAATTTTTTGTATTCTTGTCTTTCATTTTTGCTAATGTGCTTTGTCTATATGCCTTTTTGTAAAATTGAGAATGGAAATGGGGAATATGTCAAAGAGACAACAACCCGACTAAAGAGCAGATAACAGCCGAAGGCCACCAATGGGTCTTCAATGAAGCGAGAAAATCCCGCACCCGGAGGTGGTCCTCAGCTGGCCCCTAAATAAAAATGTGTACTAGTTCAGTCAAAATGGACGTCATACTAAACTCCAAAACATATAAATGAACTAAAATTAAAAAAAACATACAAGACTAACAAAGACCAGAGGCTCCTGACTTGGGACAGGCGCAAAAATGCGGCGGGGTTAAACATGTTTTGTGAGATCTCAACCCTCCCACTATACCTCTAGCCAATGTAGAATAAAGAAATACACAGCAATACGCACAGTTAAACAGAAAAAGGTAACAAAAGAAACTAAGCAAAATGACAATGATGCATAAATTAACAAAGGACTACTAGCGGTTACTGACATGCCAGCTCCAGACCTCAATTAAACTGATTGAAACTGATGTCTTCATCATATGAAAATCAAGCACAATCCCTCCCGTTTGGGGTTTAGTATCATACCATCATAAAATATATGAGAAGAACGTAACCCGTATCATGTGCTTCTTTGTTACATATTTGTTTGTTTTTAAAGTGATTAAGATTATTACACAATGTTGACTGCTGTACCCCTATTTTTGACTTTTTTGCCTACTATGTCTGTTTGTTTAGTTCACACATCGTTGTCAATATAATGGAATTTGATGCGACTGTCCTACAAGAGAGAGGTTTAGCTAGGTATAAAACCAGGTTTAACCCACCATTTTCTACATAAGAAAATACCTGTACCAAGTCAGGAATATGACAGTTGTTGTCCATTCGTTTGATGTGTTTGAGCTTTTGATTTCGCCATTTGATTAGGGACTTTCCTTTTGAATTTCCTCGGAGTTCAGTATTTTTGTGATTTTACTTTTCATCGAATTAAGATAATTCTGATAATTTAAAAAGTTCATAAGAATATACAACTAATTTCATCCAAGATAGATAGGTCTATGTCTATTGAAACAAGGATCGTGGATAACGATGGTTCTAACAAACATTGATGTGATTGGGGTTATCTAACGAAAGATTTTTAATTTCTGCCTTCTAGAACAGATCTTCAAAGGTGAAACGAGATGCATTTCGGAGAACTGTGTGTTTAATAACTACTTGTCCACGGCGATGAGGTGAAACAACTGCATGTCTTCATTTTCTCAAGTTTGTATGATCAACTACTATATTGGTGCACCCCAAAAATTTCAAGGAAAAACTAATTTTGGAGCTGCATGCGAACCAAAAATTTGCGGAAGCGGTAATTTTTTTAAAGTCGTTTTCTCCAAAACAGGAGCGGGAAAATACAAAGAACTATTAATCAAATTGATTGGCCAAAAGGAAAACTGGGGAGAGGTGTTTGAGAAAACAGAGCATTGAAATCATCTGCATTTGCTTGCTGGAAATAGATTGTGGTTCGTTCCCTTCTGTGCAGTACATTATTTGGTACTAACAATTCTCCAAAAAGAAATTTTAATACTTTTACTTACCTTGATAGCTTTTTCTCAGCTTTAAAACTGCCACCCCGTGTCAAACATAGCCAACACCCCGCATGAGGCGTTCTGTATGGTGTTTTAAGAAAAACAAATTTTTGTCTCGAGAAGGATACAATATGCACAACAATAGATAATAACTCTGTCAGTAGGTCACCTAGTGAAAAGGGAACGAAATTGTAGTTACGACATAAGGAACATATCCGATATCATCTGTGAAACGGATATTCCGTAACGGTCACCCAACTCGTGATGGCGTCCGTAAAATTTACGTAGGGATGATTTCAACTTCATCATTTGGAACTATTGGTTTAATAGCTTCCTTGTGAGCAGCAACCCTCTATCGAGGAAATCATAATATGAAATACAAGCCCGGGAATATCGTATCAATTGGGAGATATATACTCCGTATGCAGGCGCTGCTGAAATGTTGCTACATAGATATGGAAAGTTCACAATTGGGAAGCTGAAATCATCTCTTTTGTCGTAAAGTTTTGTTTTCAACCGACCCTCATTGTCAATTTCTAGATGTAAGTCAAGATATGAGGCAGACAATTTATGGTATGACCGATTTGACCAATATACGAACGGGTTAACTCAGATTTAAGTTATAATGTTACGTAACAACAAATTATCAGTTAATGCTAAGTAATCGCGTCAAACCAACAGCCATCAGGTGACATATTATAAGACGGCATTTTATTGAGGAAGTGGAGGCCCCCTAATGCTACCCCAGAGGAGGAATGGAGAGTGGTAAACCAAGTGGTGGTGCCTAAAGTCTATAGGCAAGAAATCATTGGACTTGCCCATGACACCCCTAGGCTGGACACTAAAGGTATAAGGAAGACTTGCCTTAAGATCTTGCAGCTTTTTTTACTGACCCAGACTTAGAAATGATGTCGCAGAATACTGCAAATCATGCCATATATGCCAGGTTGTTGGTAAGTCTAACCCGAAAATACCACCAGCACCACTTCTGCCAATTCCAGCCTTTGAAAAAACCTTTCAGCAGAGTACTAATTGACTGCGTTGGACCAAAGACCAAGACTGGAAATGCGTATTTATTGACGATCATGTGTACATCCACTCGCTTTCCTGAGGCTATTCCGTTACGGAATATCAAGACACCAACTATTGTCAAAGCTCTTATCAAATTTTTCACGTTAGTAGGACTTCCAAAGTCTATACAGTCCGACCAGGGTTCAAAATTTATGTCAGGTTTATTTCAACAAGTCGTTTACCATGTAGGGATTGCTCAGTATAGGTAAAGTGCTTATCATCCAAAATCACAAGGTGCCTTAGAACGTTTTCATCAAACATTGAAGAACATGATTAGAACTTTTTGTCTTCAATTTGACAGAGACTGGGATGATGGTGTTCACTTTCTACTTTTTGCGGTCCGAGAGGTTGTTCAAGAATCCCTTGGTTTTAGTCCCTTTGAGTCGGTATTTGGTCATACTGTAAGGGGACCTTTAAAATTGGTTAAGGAAAAATGGCTTACTGAACACACTGACTTGAATCTTCTAGACTATGTATCTAGATTTAAAGAAAAATTGTATACTGCTTGTCAAATTGCTCTGAAAAACTTAAAAACTGTTCAGAATAAGATGAAAATATGGTATGATAAAGATGTCAGGGACAGAGTTTTTGAGCCTGGTGATAAGGTACTTGTATTTTTGCCAGTCCCTGGACATCCTTTACAGGCTAAATACTGTGGTCCTTATACCAAAGAGAGTAAAATTGATGATTTAAATTTATCTGGAGTGATAATTGTCAAAACGCTTTTGAAAATAGCAAATCACTTTTAATTAACAGTCCAGTTCTGATCACTCCTGACTTTAAAAAACGATAAAAACAATTCAAACTTGCCGTTGATGCAAGCGATGTAGGAGTTGGAGCTGTTTTATATCAAGAGACAGATAATAATGTTGAAAAACCTATTTCATATTTTTCTAAGAAATTAGATAAACATCAGAAAAATTATTCAACTATTGAAAAAGAGTGTTTTGCACTGTTGTCTACACTTCAACATTTTGATGTATATTTAAATCCCGCTATGCATCCTATTCTTGTCTATACTGATCATAATCCTCACATCTCCATACATAAAATGAGACACAAGAACCAGATGTTCACTAGGTGGAGTTTATTGTTACAGGAATATGATGTTGTTGTAGAACATATTAAAGCTAAAGATATTGTAATAGCAGATGCTTTATCCAGATCTTATTAAAACACTGTATACATACTATGTATTTTTGTATATATTGTTGATGAAAAGTTCTTGTTACACTCAAACTTATTTTTTAAGGGGGGAGGTGTTATGATATTGTAATTATTATATTTATTTATGCTAGTCTAATTTGTTTTGTGTGGCCTGATAGTTGTTTACAAAATAATCTTATAACTGTGCAGTTTAGAAATCACTGGAACAATCATAGATACTGATGGAATGATTGGAACTTTCTATTTGACTTACATAACGATTCCAAAATGATCATAATAAGAGATGCGTAATTTAAACTTCTTATATTTATCTAGAAATTTCCGTTCTACAGTTTTCTAGAGATATCCGTGACAACTATATATATACAGACACTAAAGTTAAACTTTCAGACATAGACATCGATTGACATTAATATTCTCAGCAGTTGGATTGACGCTTTTATTTAAGAACAACATCTTACTAGATTGTGACCTATTGGACGTAATATTCTGTTTGGATTCCCGAGAAGAATTCCGGATAAAGAAAAGACAAAAGATCGGACATATATTTTGACAGTTAAGTTGACATTTCTATCTTGTAAACTTGTGTATAATAAGTCTTGTTAAGTTTTATTATTGATTTGTGTCTTTTTTTGGCTACAATTTAAAGGTGATTTCTGGCCTTAACACCATAAGAACGCCTACTTTCCTGAAATCAAAGAAAATATATTTATATTAATTTGTTTGTACATGGACTTATATGAGTGTTGAAATGTTTGGTATTCCACTGTCATATTTCTTATCAGTCTTATCGTATATCTTTGTTTGTAAATACCCCATTTTATGTGAAGTTCAAGTCACTAATTCTGTAATTCTTGATTTGCGGAGATATACTTTTACATTCAGTTTAAATCAAGTAAGCATGATCACAAATTAACAGTTTATCAATATCACACAATTATAAAGTTCATGTAGCACTGTTCTGTTCATTACAAACTGCCAGAAACTATTTATCATTTTTAGGCATGAAATTCTTATCAATAAGATGTGGTATGAGTGTCGACGAGACAACTCTCCATCCAAGTCACAATGTATAACAAGTTAACAATTATAGGTTAAAGTACGGCCTTCAACATGGAGCTTTGGCTTATAGCGAACAACAAGCTATAAAGGGCCCCAAAATTACTAGTGATAAACAATTCAAACAGGAAAACCAACGGTCTAATCTATATAAAAAACGAGAAACACTTATGAACCACACCAACAAACGACTACCACTGAACAACAGGCTCCTGACCTAATTCATATATAACTATGATACATTTAGAATGCTGATTGTTTTCTAAGGTCAAGACAAAAACTATTTTAAGCATCAAAGTGTAATACAATGTATTTTTCTGACAAAAAGTTGAAGGGGGATCTATTAAAGCAGGGTTAATGTACGACAGATAAACAACATCATATTATGCTGTTCTTCTTTTTTAAAAGCGGGTCACAAAATTGATTGATTGTTGCTTGCTTAATATCCAGTAGCCAGAAAGTTGATTGATTGTTGCTTATTTAATGTCCAGTGGCCACAAAGTTGATTGATTGATTGTTGCTTGCTTAATGTTCAGTGGCCACAAAGTTGATTGATTGATTGTTGCTTGATTAATGTCCAATGGCCAGAAAATTGATTGATTGATTGTTCCTTGCTTAAAATCCAGTGGCCACAAAGTTGATTGATTGATTGTTGCTTGATTAATGTCCAGTGGTCAGAAAGTTGATTGATTGATTGTTGCTTGTTTAATGTCCAGTGGCCACAAAGTTGATTGATTGGTTGTTGCTTGCTTAATGTCCAGTGGCCCTAAAGTTGAAATTAATGATTTCCTTAAAACACATGAAATATGTGCCATAGGAAGTTACAGAAACAAGTGAACTTTATCATAATAATAATTGGTTACTTACACTTAATTTTTCATCTTTACTGTTTGTGTTGAGCACTGACATGGAGCTTGCTCTTTTCATACTGAAAATACAAAGGACAACATCAAAGTTATCTTTAAATCAATGAAAATATAAATAATTCCAAATTGCCTTTCTACTGTCATACATAAAGGATGAGAATTTCAGAATTTACATTTCTCTTCGTCAATCAGGTACACTGTTCGAAAGCAATCAACCATGGAACAAATATCTTTCTTACGTGCTTTATAATAAATTTTTTAATCAAAACTTTCTATTTATGCAATTATTTTTCAAATGTTATTTTCTTGGTAATTCTAGAATTGGTTGATGCTATATTGAAATCTGCTCTATTGAAAAGGAAGCATTTGTTGCAGGCGTTTTGTGTTGGAAACGGTTTATGTTTAGGTGTGCAACTTTCAAAAAATTATTCTAAAAAAATAAGTTAAATATCTTATTTAAAAACATATTTACTTTTAACATAATCCTTATACTTCATATTGCATACATTTATACATATATATATATATATAACTACTCTAAATATCAGCACAACAATATATATATATGATCCGTTGATCCAATTTGACTCTTTCAAAATTCAAGAGTTCTAAATTGAGGTAAATTATATGGCCTTCAAATACCGTTTCGATTCCTAATATCACTGAAGACATTAATTGTCGAAATCCGGATATGATGTACAAATTTTGCACTCATGTTTGCGGTATACCATCTTATCCGCAGTTTATTGTTTTCTGTTTGGTAATAAATTATTGATAAGATCTATTTTGTTACATCTTGTGATCCGTTTATTTGGCAATCGCCAATGGCAGTCAGCAGGGTTTAAGGACATCAGTTGTTCGACCTGCTAGTCAAATGCGTTGTGTTAAAATATACTTTTTCACTTGTCGAAATTGAAAACAACGTTCAAACCTATGATTGCGTTGGATAAAAACCGCAATTTTTATACGTGTGCATGCAAAACAAATTTCTTGTTAGAGGGGACTAAATACAGCACAAACAACATTTTCCAAAAGACCAAAAAAGTGGAAAAGTATATTTTAACAAAACGCATTTGACTAACAGGTCGAACAACAAATGTTCTTAAACCCTGCTGACTGCCATTGGCGATTGCCAAATAAACGGATCACCGATGTAATAAATGGATCTTAATTATAAATTTAATACTAAACAGAAAACAATAAACTTGCGGAAAAGATGGTTTACCGCAAACAAAAGGTGCAAAGATTTTTGTACACCATATCCGGATTTCGACAATTAATGTCTCTTCAGTGATGTAAGAAATCGAAACGGTATTTGGAAAGCCATACAATTGCCCTCAATTTAGGATAGACTCTTGAATTTTGAGGAGTCAAAATAGGATGAACGGATCATATCAACCCGAAGGCAAATATAATACAAGCCCAAACGAAAAATATAAACAAGTCGAAATTGAAAACAACGTTCAAACCTATGATTGCGTTGGATAAAACCGCAATTTTATACGTGTGCATGAAAACAAATTTCGTGGTAGAGGGTCTAAATATATATATATATATATCAGTACGTCTGAACCAGTGACAACTCTACAACAGATTTATCCATCGGATCATCAGCAGTGATGGTGATACATGGCTGTGTACATTCTGTATATACAACTCGTCTAAACATCAGCCCAACAATGTTAGATCTGTAAAATTTGTTTTCGCACATTTTTTGTTCTTCCCTCGCCGGGATTCGAACTCATGCTACTGAGATATCGTGACACCAAATCGCCTGCACTGTATCCGACGCGCTAGACCACTCGACTACCTAGGCTTCACTATAATAAAGCTTTCGGTGGCCGGGTGTTACCTTTCTTCGTCAGTTTTAATCTAGCGTCGTAATACAGTACATCATATATAAGGCATGCAGATGGTATTGTTACAGATCAGCTGAATTATCTATTGTAAAGGATCCTAAAAATTAATGCAAGATACAGTCACAGAAATAATTATATTTATAAGTACGTCTGAACCAGTGACAACTCTACAACAGATTTATCCATCGGATCATCAGCAGTGATGGTGATACATGGCTGTGTACATTCTGTATATACAACTCGTCTAAACATCAGCTCATGCTACTGAGATATCGTGACACCAAATCGCCTGCACTGTATCCGACGCGCTAGACCACTCGACTACCTAGGCTTCACTATAATAAAGCTTTCGGTGGCCGGGTAGTGAAGCCTAGGTAGTCGAGTGGTCAGCGCGTCGGATACAGTGCAGGCGATTTGGTGTCACGATATCTCAGTAGCATGAGTTCGAATCCCGGCGAGGGAAGAACAAAAAATTTGCGAAAACAAATTTTACAGATCTAACATTGTTGGGCTGATGTTTAGACGAGTTATATATATATATATATATATTTAAATTCATAATTAGAAAGTACAACACAAGCTAGATTTATAAGGCTGATTTTGACATGTTCATAGATTAATTCTTAAGTAATAATCCTGTAATTAACCATATCTTTAATTAATAGTACTATTATCTGCATAAATAGTCCAAATATCTAAAATAAATATTATTATCAAATATTTTGTCTATCCGAGATCTATATAAGCTGGAAGAAAACATTATCTTGGATTTTATCAAGCACAATATAAATAATTCCACATCAAAGTTTGCATCATATTAATAACTTACTCAAGAAGAAATTCTCATTTTTCAAAACTAAAATCTAAATATTCGCATCTCCAAATTCAACCTGATTTAAATTTTGCTTAATTTTTTAAGGGACCAAATTTTTTCTCTGTTTGATTATTGACACGCTTAAAAAATCCAATTTGAAATATTTCTATTCTGCCCATATGTCTATAAAGTGAGGGATACAGATATCTTTATTTATATCTTATGGCATAAATATAAACAGTGACAAAAAACAGCATGCTAAAAAGTAATATATAAAGTTATTTGTATCAATCCCAGTTCATCCCTGAAATAAATTGACTGTAAAACCACAATGCTTTCTAGCTGACTTTTTTCACTTCAATTTTCTAGTGAACTAAATTGAACAGAATTTTGGTTAGGCATTAAATTGATCATCCCTCTCTTTTGATATAAACTACAATATTTCACACCTATATAAAAATCAGTACAAACTTGATTACTTTTATCATTTTGATAAGCGCACTGATGAAATTCTTTTATCAATGTGTAAAGACAGAAAACAAAGAAAAACACTGATTCATATTGTATTGACTACTTATTTGTTGTTAGCTTAAAGCTTGTATCTTTTTAATAAAATGTCTAATTAAAGGACCTTTTTTTTCTCATTAGAAAATAGAAAAGTTATGGTTTGAAATACTCTGCTTTTCAGTTGGCTTGGATAAAGCCTGTAAAATCCATGTCTTTTTCCAAATATTCAGATATAAAGGGAATTTCAGACTTTTTCACCTCTCTTTGTATAAACATACAATCATTGATTAACCTGCAATGAGTTTTAATTACTATTGATACTCCATAAAGAGAAACTGTTAAACCAAATTATTTATTTTGCTATTTTGTTTTATATTTATTTTATCGTATTACATTTTTGCACATTTTCATCAGATTTTTCTTCATGTCATATGACTTGTGGAAATCATAACGAACTATGAATCGTGACAATAAGTTTTCTTTAACACTGTAGCCATTGTAAACAAAAAGGTTACAAGTCGAGGACTGATATTTTTGTTTTTCAACAGCTATGTACAATTTACCATGATTGAAACCTTGGTACATTTAAAGAGCATTGAGTGTACGACCAAAATTCGTAAAACTTCGAAAATCTTTTTCTTTAAAATGACAGATCAGTTTTCTATAAGCAACAAAATAAAAATAAACATGTCAAAGAATCAAATTCCACACAGATATACAAAAAGTTTTCATATTATATAAATATCAACATTCACAAATATTCCAAGTTACTTACATTTTTCGTGGACCCCATTGCACATTCCTCTAATGTTTCGGCAGTTTCATACATTCCCTGACGACGGTATAAAGCTCCCAAATTTTTTAATGTTGTGGAAACTGCGGGACTGTAAAATATATAAATAATAAATATAATTTTGATTTTATTAAGAAGTACTTTTAATTTATCCATTGGTGACTGGTAAAAGGCAGTGTCATGCATTCTACCACTTTATCTTGCTAATATAACAAATAGAAAGGGCTAAGAATTGGGTTAAACAAAATTTCAATGAAAGCTCTATATTAGTCTGCTAAACTCTGTTTAAATAATTGCAATGGGATTGGGGACACTTTAAATAAATAATGGGCAGTGGCTGCATTTTCCCATAGATATACTTAAATGTGCTCTCACCTTTTGAAAAATAATAAGTGTAATTGTATTTATTTGGCGTTTTACGTTCCCACATGGAGTCGAGATTTTTCTGAGGTAATGATGCTGAGATGATGTGATTAACAGAGGGTAATACCTTCATAGTCATAAACTTCTGTAAACTGAGATAAAGAAATGATCACTGTCGAATTGATGATACAACATACAGATAAAAACTGGCATTTCTATATTTTCACACATTTCAAGTCTAGTTCACAACCTTAGGCTTGATATAGCAGCATAAATTGAAAATGGGAAGCTCCATGTAAAATCAAAATCAACTGGAAAAATATAGTCTTTGTTCTGCAAAATCTTCGATTATTTATTGAATGCATCAACAAGGTTAAAAACTCCTTATGATAACAGATAGAAGAGGGTGGTGACAAGAAAAAAATAGACAACGGTAAACAATTTAACATACCTGTATATTTTTGCAGTTGTATGCCAACCACCATATTCAGGCATTGGTGTGCCATCTTTCAATTTTCTCTGGAATATATCATAAATAAATTTAGAAAAATATTACCTAAATAAATCTTTATATCTACAATAACAAACCCTGATGTTAAGGTGTGTGGTATATGTATTATGTACATGATGTACATGTTTATGACTATAAACTTGTCAAAAACTAGTTGCTGTTTCACAACTTAAAAGTGTTTTTGTCCAATTAGGAATTGATGTCAAATCTTCAGTTGTTCATCACTAAAACACTATATTGACCACTATGAATCTACTTTTGGTTTACTTGTGTTAACATGTTTTTGTCTCAATGATATTTACACCAGCCCCTCCTTTCATTCACATATATCAACCTGGAATTACCATTCTCCTACAGATCTATTTAATATCACTTCAACTACATTTGAACATACTACTACGGACATTTTTACCACCATTGGCTACCCTCTCAGGTCTTGCATTTATGGCTCATCTACAACCAAATCACAGAAAAACTAACAGAAGATTCTTTCACATAATGTAGGTTCATTCAGTACAACCACAATCACAGAAGAAAAATTAGACAAATTGCATCCTGGCCAAAAGATATATTTCTAATTACCTTATTTTCTTCTCTTTCCTCAGCTTGCATCCATATAGGTTTATTATCACCTAAAACATAAAATGTTGATTCAATGAAATTTGCAGTTAAATCAAACAGTACCATATACTTCACATAGATCTATTTATACATTACAAAATAGTATAAAATTATTCTTTTACTACAAATTTTAACAATATGTAAAATATAGAGCTTGACAGAAATAATAATTCTTTTATTGCATCCTGAAAAACATTTGCAACCTTATTTTGTCTTAACCCATCATAGTCATATAACTGAAAATGATCAAATCTTATCTTCTTTAAGATACTGTATAGATTTTCATTCATACAAATTTAATATTTACTAAACATGGCTATTGCCTTAAAGCAAGTTAAGCATTTGTATCAATTTAAAAAAAAACTTGTTTATCGACCAATGGTATCTGTAGCAAGATCTTATTTTCAGAAACACTCACGATGTTCAAAAATTGTAAGAGTCTAAATGATTTGATGTGGAAAAACAAATTAAGGAAAAATTAGGGTGGCATACATTTGCATAAAGGGTTTATAAATGAAGTTTACGATCTTCTTTATATTTCTCCTCACATATTAAGTTGTTGTATGAGGTCTCTTTGTCTGGTAGATTACCTTTCCACGAAACCTGATCTTTTAAAAAATATATCATTAAATTCATAAGCTTTTTTTACCTAATTTGGCAAATCACATTGAAGTGTTACAGCAGAAGCCATTCATTCATAGAGAAAGAGAATGTATGACATCATTAGCCATGGTCATTGACGTTGCCTAAGATAACTGCGAAAAACAGATTATCAATGGTCTTTCAAACTTTCAGGGCTAGCTGAGAAACCATCAATAATCTAGAAATGCATCTTAAATATACAGAGAAACTTGATTTTAACAGTTTACAGTTTCAAAAAAGATTATGTAGAAATCTACACAGAATCAGATGATTGGCAGACAAAAATTCAATAGATGAATAGCTTCTGTTTGTAATACAAGATCTGAGTTCATTTTACAGCACTTAAATCAAACTTACAGTCAACTTTTCCAAATTCGTTTTCTTGTGCTCTGGTTAGTACTTCTTTATATACAGCTTCTGCTAACTTATATTTTCCTTGTTTTAAATAAGCTGATGCCTGAAATAATATTTGTGTGTGTAAAAATATCATAAAATATAACTTTTCGTTCATGAATTAACAAAATTTAATTTATCATCTTCAATTACTTCAATTTTCTTTATTCTAAAATTAACAACTCTTTACTCATAATCTTTTCACATAAAAGTTTTGACACACAATCGATTGTCTTGACTCTTTTTTATTTAAAATAATAGTTTTTGTATAACTATTTCTGAACTTATCACAAACACTTTTTTCAAAGTAGTTTGAGGGTAACAGTAGTATCACATCAAGTAAGAATTTTCCATTGAATTTTATAAAAACCTAAAGTTCTGAAGAAAAAAAACCGCAATGTTTAAATTATTGCAAAAAATATGAGTAGCCAACCATGGAAATTACTGAAACTTTGTACATAATATTCTACTGATATAAGCTAAAATTGCATTATTAATCTTGCAGAATAGTATGTTGGTTTAAGATTTCCAGCAATAAATACATGCATTTATTATTGTGAAATAACATTCTCAGCTCTTTTATATATTCTGCCTATATTTGTGCATAGCTAAATACAAATTTAAAGATTTTTTAATTTCTGTTGGTTGATAAAGTTTGAATTTGTCAGTTTTAATGAACTGAATTTACCTTGTAGTCACAGTTACTGACTTTTGATAAACAATTATGGATAGTTTTTTTTTTCATGCTTGGAAAAAGTAAATAAAAACTAGCATGAACGGGGCTATTTTTATCGACAGTGTGAGGGCTTTATAGCCAGTCAAGGTCGTTAAACACACCCATCATCATTTATTTGATTGACTTCATAAAGCATGTAAAAATGATAAAAAATACAAAACATACAGAATTCTACTTTCCGGGAATAATTTGATAATTCAATCCTCACAAGGAAGACAACAAAATGCTATACAAACAAAGGAAATACGATAGACATTTTGTCACATAGTTCAAATTGATACTGTATGCTTTTCCTAATTACATTAAAATTCCCCTAAAATAAGCTCTATAAAAGGCTGTGTCAATATATAGGTATGTATGTTATTGGAATGATCAATAAATAAGATGTTGATGACAATGAGGTCAAAATTAAACATGCAAAATGTCTTTGTATGTCTTCATCACTAAAGCATTAAAAGCGACCCACATAGGCATTGAGTTTCTGTCTTTACTCTATCTATGTATTTGGTATTGAAAAAAACTAGCATCTAATCCTGTCTTCTAGAACATTTTTCAAATGAGAGGCATATTTTTATTAACTGCTAGTTCTAAAGAAAACAATATATATATATATATATATACGAAGAAATTTGTTTTGCATGCACACGTATAAAAATTGCGGTTTTTATCCAACGCAATCATAGGTTTAAACGTTGTTTTCAATTTAGACTTGTTTATTTGTTTTGTTTGCGCTTGTATTATATTTGCCTTCGGGTTTATATGATCCGTTCATCCTATTTCGACTCTTTCAAAATTCAAGAGTCTATCCTAAATTGAGGTAAATTATATGGCCTTCCAAATACCGTTTCGATTCCTAACATCACTGAAGAGACATCAATTGTCGAAATCCGGATATGGTGTACAAATTTTTGCACCTCATGTTTGCGGTATACCATCTTTTCCGAAAGTTTATTGTTTTCTGTTTGGTAATAAATTATTATAAGATCCAGTTTGTTACATCTGGTGATCCGTTTATTTGCCAATCGCCAATGGCAGTCAGCAGGGTTTAAGAACATCAGTTGTTCGACCTGCTAGTCAAATGCGTTTTGTTAAAATATACTTTTCACTTTTTGGTCTTTTGGAAAATGTTGTTTGTGCTGTATTTAGACCCTCGACCAAGAAATTTGTTTTGCATGCACACGTATAAAAATTGCGGTTTTATCCAACGCAATCATAGGTTTGAACGTTGTTTTAATTTAGACTTGTTTATATATATATATATATATATATATATATATATATATATATATATATATATATATATATATATATATATAAACAAGTCTAGCATATATATATATATATATATATATATATATGGTTTTATAGAAAATTTAATTTAAAAAAATTGTTCAGACCAACTTTTGGGGTTTATGAAAAGATGTTGTTTGCACACTTTAAATAATTCTTCAGAAATCATAAAAATAATATAACAACATAACAAAAGTCACGAAAAGGCAAAAAAGGAAGAGAACGTAGCTAACATAAAACCTTATCAAATTATTTTTTTGTTTTAGAAACATTAGGATCGTCTGTACCTAAACGTTTCAAATATGTTTCTAAAAATGTTCAACCTGTAAAATCAACAAAATCATGCAAAACACAACATATAAAACAAGCAAAAAAAAAATATTCCATATAAACAGTTTTATGTCTTCACAGAGGTGCATTTTAACAGAGACAGGGTTTGTTTTAATTGGAATTCTCAGAACATCGAAAGTTATATTTTAAGTCAGAAAAGAAAAATCTAACAGTAACAATCTTCTTTTATATTCGAATTGCTTCTCTAAAAATTGCTTTTGAGCAAACATAAATATAATTTTAAGATGGTTAAAAGAGATATTGATTTTTCTCCATATAAAAGGTTACCTTAAATGACGTCTTACATATAGCAATTTATAAATACTTAGCAAATTACAATCAGGATAAATCTATGACCACACACTTTTCTTTTGCGAAGAAACTTGTAGCATATTTTTATAACAGAATGGAAAAAAAAATCATCAAATTCCATGGTTGATTTCATTAACACCATGGATAAGCCAAACTGTGGAAATTGCCCCGATACATTTCCCATTTTAGTAACAGGAATATCTGCCAACAGATAAGGTCAACCAATGTTAATAAATCCAACCACATGCTGTAATGAATTATTCTTCAATTCTACCTATATCTGAAGCCCCACACCTATGTGAAAACATAATATATTTCAAAATAAAATAAAATTTAGCCACATGCAATTTACAACATCCAAATAAATGTTCTTCTTGGGTAAGGCACAAGACAACATTGTACGGTAATCCTTACCAACTTGTTCTTGGTTTTAGCAACATTTGGATCATCTGGACCTAATTTACTTTCATATATTTCTAAAGCTCTTTGATAGTACTGTTCTACCTGGATAAATCACCATAAATACCTTTACATCACAAATAATTCTAACCCTTTATTAACTTGATTTTTCAAACTAACTAACTGATCGATTTATAAAGCATTTACATTCTATAGTTAGTGTAGCCTGAAATATATTTATAAATTCAAAATAAATCAAATTGAATAATAAACAGATCATTGGCGCATCATTGATGAGTTTTTTGTAGACGAAACATGCATCTGGAGTACAAAATTTTAAGCCTGGTATCTATGATGAGTTTATATCCAAATACTATTTTGTAATCTTCTAAAACGAAATTGACATTCAATTCATCATTTGTCATCTTTTTGATTTTGTATTCCTGATGGTGTTGACCACTACCTTCACATTCATATGGTTTCTAATCCAAATATTGCACAAGAATAAACATTTATAAACTTATGTCTATTCTTGAAGGCGATATGCTGACTTCTAGATGATTTCCAGTATTTTGTGTCACTGGGTTGCCGCCTCATTGATGTATACCTCACATCTCCCTAAGATTTAAAATATGTAAAACGAAATGTCATGAAATACTTGGATATTATTATACAACAAAGAAACAAATTTTTATTCTGCTCTGTAATTTTGTTCTCTACTTGATGTTCAAATTATCATATCTTACGCAGTTGACAAGACATATGAATCTAATTAAACAACAATCATTGATATCTATCAATAACTGATATGATTGTAAGATAAAAAGTGGCCTTTGTCTTTAATCTTTTGTTATTCAGGTCAAATGAATATAATACCAAGTTATTTTGAAGCTCTATGGTAAATATTTTGAAGAATGTTTACCTCTTCATATTTTCCTTGATTTTGACATAAAAGAGCCAAGTTATTAAGCTGTTTGGCAACATCTGGATGATCTTTACCAAGTACCTGTAAATATAATTCTAAATATATATACACAGAATCTAAACATACCATAGAAAGTTCATTATCTGACTAAAGATCTACATATCTACATTTAGTAGATAAAAATATTGTATTTGAAGATTTACGATTAGATGGTTGCATACCTTAGAATACAAAACTGTTATATCCATTCTTATTCCGTCAAAAGAAAACACACCGCAATCATACATTTTAAAATCTGTCACAGAAATTTGTGGTATTATCCATTCAATATAAACTAATTACAATTCTAATTTTGTATTTTGTGTAGAATATATCCTTTTTATTATAAGAACAGTCAGAAAAATGGTGATCGTTTGAGTAAAATGTTATAACTGCATTTAATGAATTCGAAAGCTTCATGCAAACAGAAAATACTGTTTTCTATTTTTCACATTCTAACTATGTCAATACTCACTTTTTCTCTTATTTCTAAAGCACGTTTACATAAAGGTTCTGCTTCTTTATATTTCCCTCTCTTGCCATATAACACAGCCAAATTATTTAATGTTGCAGCTACCTGTTAATTCAACAAATATATTCATGAAATAAGATTACAACTTTAAATCAACAATGTACATAATATGATTTTCTGCTGGAAGAATATATAGTTAATTGAAATTCTTCAAACCTTGTTTATCCCAGTAAAAGCCTGTCAACAGATTTTAGAGAGAAAAATATATTTCAGGTTGCCAAGTATTACCTAGGCCAGAATACTGCATTACTTTTGTTCACTATCCAGTCATTGAATATGCCTTTTGTGTCCTAGTTTGTTTTTCGCCTTTAATTTAAGAAATTATGCATACTTTTGTGAATATCTTTAACAAACTATTGAATGAATTTGCAAATATTTTACATCTTCCTATTTTCTGGTGAGGACACAGTTAAATGATATGTCACTAAATCAAAACAAGAGTAAGGAAGAGCATTTTCTTTTAAATGGTCTTTACATAATATTAAAGACACAAAGACATCGAAAAGTATCGCTGATAACTGAAGACAGTGCAGGAATTGTTATTTGACATGGGCAATACATTATACAGGTAATAATATTCAAATTATTAAGTATTATGTGGATTAAGATATGCAGGTGTCTACAAGTGTATGCATTTGTTCCATTATAATATATATATGTATATTAAAATTATGAATAACCATGTGTATTGTATGACAATCTGAAATCACTTTAAACTATAAAATGGATTTCCCCTTTTTTCATCTAAACTTAACATAATACAGTCACAAATAACAACAACAAAATTTTAGTCATTTCTTTCCACCATAATGCAAAGATAATTTTATAACTATATGTACCTGTATAAGTTATTGCTGTTGAAACTACTTAGAGGTTTAGATCAAAAGCCCTCTTCCATGCGGGGAACTTATAGTGAACCAGGAAGATAAATCTAAACAAGGTCTAGCAAAATGATTTATCTAACCATCTAAACAACTAAAGCTGCGTTAGTTAGAAATTCAGCAAACTTCATGAATACCTTTACTATTTTCATGAAACTGAAACATGTCACACCATAATTCATGCTTTGACAATACATTCAACAGAACATATTTACAGTACAATAAACAGTTTTAGCACAAATGAAAACCTTTTCAACTCATTAAAGATAAAAGATAATTAAAAAAAAATAACATTATACCATTTCATTTTGTTTTCTTTTTAATTTTAGCCTCCTCCCCTTTGTTTAACAAGGAACCAAATTGTCCAAAATATTATACGAAATGTATGCACACATTTAAACATGATATAGTATTTTAGCAATTAACTACAACATAATCTCCTCTAGTTTCCCATCTCTCTCCGTATAAAATTGAATAGAAAATAATAAACAGTTAAAATAAACACCAACATAAACAGGTAAACCGCTTTACACCACCTGTACATTGTATGAAATAACAGTACAATTTTTTTTTTTGAAATAGTCACGTTTACACTTTTCTTCAAATGTTTCTATTGTATACAAGTTCTTATATATCAAAACAAAATATCTCAAAGAAATGTGTGCAAATCTGCAATTTACAATTTTCTATATACTTCAACAGTGAATTACGTTTGCTGTGATAAATGTTTTTAGAACTCTAAAATTTGTAATTTTCTTGCAGAAACTACTTGGTGCATACTAAACAGTATAGCTCATTATAGGCCTAAAGCAGAAATTATGAGTGCATAGATCAATGAATGTCTTCTCAAGATAGAAATTTGAAAAGGTTGTTAATTTTTCAGAGAAAGCAGATTTTGTTGGCCTTTTGAAATGAAAAGATATTGCAGAAAAGAATGGCTATTTTCGTGCGATGAAAAGAATCTAGTGAGTTTGTGAGAATGACAATGCACAGGTGGTGTATGTTACTGGGTACAACATGAGCCACCATGGGTTATACATGCAGTACAAGAACTCACTATTGGGTGATCATTTCCTAACGTTTTCTCACGGATGTCTAAAGCATCGTTCAACTGGTTTGCAGCTTCTTTATATTTTCCTTGGTCTCTGTAAATTTCAAATAACACATTTTATTCATTAATATCAATTCGATGTTTTACAGAAGGGAGAGATTTTGATGTAATATACCAGTGCAGCAATCCTAGAAAATTTAATTTGGTGTTGTTCGAGTTTTGAAATAACAAAAAATCTTCGCAAATTCCCCGGAAAATCATAGTAATTATGTAATTTTTATGCTTCAGGGCCAAACTTGTATATGAATTTCTCCTAGGATGTTCGACCTACTTGCTGTTTACATACATCATACTATCTCCCAAAATTCATATCAATAAGGCACTCACTGCAGGATGATCATATCCTAATGATTTTCCCGTATTTTTAAGGCATCGTGAAGGAGATTACCAGCCTTTTTATATTTTTCTTGATCTCTACAAAAATGGCAGCAGCAAACAAAATCAAACAAGTGAAAACAGATTGACGACATCTTTTTAAACTCCACTGAACTGGAAATTGAAAAAATAAAATTCAGTACTGTTCTTAAGAAAAAAAGATTTGGAATGGAAACTGAAGCATTTTGATTATACAAGGATAAGTGACCAAATGTGGGTTTCTTGTTGCCTAATGTACTTAATTTTTGTGTCAACCTACATTTGTGTGTCAACCTATATTTTTGTGGCAACATCTATTTTTGTGTCAACATTTATTTTTGTGTCAACCCTTATTCTATCAATCAAATTTCAAGATGACACAGTTTAAAAGGAAGATCAACACCTCACACATGTGTACATAAAATAACAAATTCTGGAGAGAAACAAAATCTTTTGAGTTTTGGATCAAACAACCCTATACACATCTATTTTTCATGTAAAAGTTTATAACATTTTTACATATATATACATTTATTGATGAAGTGAAGTATAAAAGCACCAGATATAATAACCTTGTGATCTGTTGCAAAGTCAATGCCACTGATTCAATAATATTATATTTATATCAGTCTGCCTACAGGATAATGACTGGTCGATTTTCACAAATTCCTTGCTGGTGTGAATGAATTTGTCCTTTAAATATTTCTGATATACAACAAATTCTTTCTTTAATCTTACCAATTTGTACTTCCAGAAAAGGTTACACTGTAAAATTTTCAATTCTTTGTGAGGGGTTTATTTTTCACTAATTTCATGATTTAAATAAAGTTATTTAATTTGATCATTTGCTATTTCCACAATCTATGATGCCATTTTTATTATCATAATAAATTGTACCAGTTTCGAATAGTTCTTCGAAATCTCCATTTCACTGACATTGACCTCAACTACTACCCTTTTTGGTTTTATTTTAAAGTCATGAAGAAATAGAACTAATAATGTCATAAGTCATTAGTGTTGCCTAAGAAAATAGTTATTTACACATTATTTGGGATTTTTTTACCCAGAGATAAGAAAAGGACGAGAAAATATGTTGAATTCAAAAGCATAAATAATCTATAACTATTTAAAAACAAGAACAATGGTTAGATGCTTTTTCAAAAGAAACTTGACTACTCAGCCAAGATAAATAATGTTAAAAAAGAATGTGTCCATTCTGGGGGAAAAAATTTAATTTGGCATATATTTCAGAAAGATCACATTATAATGAACAAGTTTCAAGTTGATATTATGACAACTTCATGGTAAACTATCTTCAACCAAAACTTTACCCTGATAAAAAAAAGATGAACAGATGCACAAACAGATGCGGGGCATATAAATCAATTATCCATATGCTCTGAAGACATGAGTACCATGGAACAAATCAATATGGCTCCAAACATAAGAATACTACTTTTTTCAATGCATCTTATGTAGTTTTCAAAATATTTTCATAATAGCTTAAACATCATTTTCTGCAATCATTTTTAAATGCATCAACTTTACCTGTATACAAGCCCCAAAATGTTTAACATGGTAGCTACGTTAGGACAATCATGGCCACTGGTCTTTTCTAAATCTTCTAATGCTTGTTTACATAAGGGTACAGCTACTTCGTATTGTCCTCGTGAGGCATACTGGATGACTAGGTTGTGAAGGGTACGTAGCCGGGCTGGGATTTCATAACCACCGCTAGCAGCTTGGGCCATTGCACTAGGTTGTGATGGAGATAGGACTAAAATGTGATAATATAAAGTTACTTGACATTTGGTTAGTGTCTACTGGTCAAGAATACCCCACATCACATTTTACTCATAATTCTATGTTCCTCAGGAGGTACACTTTCATTCAAAAGTTTTACAAACTAGATATTCGTTTAAATACATCTATTTTCAAATAGGACTATAAATTATTGTAATGTTTATTTTCAGTAACACCGGACAATTTAGTCAAGCAGAAGACCGCATTTAAATGTCTCAGGTGAGTTTCAGATCAGTCCGCACATGTTTGTGGTGATTGGGTGATTGCAACTGTCAGGTCAGCACAATGATATCGAACGGCTTCTAATAACAACACTCAAGTTAGTGAATTGTGCTTATCTTTATGGTATATTGAGGTCAATTTTTCTTCGGAGATAATATTTTTTACTCACGTCCCAAAATGTCCAGATAATTGCCATATCATGCAAATGTATAGACAACATTAGTAATAAGTTCGTTAAAAATTCATTTTGCAGGGGTTGTTAAGCCCGGTGTTGGTGTTTGTATAGCACATTATTGAAAGCGTCGACTGGACGGTAATAGAATGGTGTTTGTGCTAAAATTGTACAAGTATATCAAAGTAATAATACATACAAACACATAGTTCTTATTTAAATAAAGATATATGGGGTTAGCTAAGCTTCAGAAATTGCTGATCTGATGAGTTAAGTCCTTTCCAACTGATTTTTACAGTTTGTTTTTATATTGTGCTTGTTGCACCACTGTCTTAAGTTAGGTTGAGCGTAGAGTGCTTGCATACATTGTCAACCCTGCCACATTCTTGATGTTCCTATTCGCAAGTCAGGAGTCTGTAACTAAGTGGTTGTCTTGTGATGTTGTCGACAATATTTACTTTTATTCATTGTTTTATCATTGGTTCTCTCTTTGAATTGTTTCACATATTGTAATGATGGAACGTTTTATAGACTAACTGTACGTTATAGGTTTTGGTCATCAATGAAGGTCATACCGTTACTTAATAGTTGTTTACACCCATGTCATTTGGTCTCTGTTGGATATTTGTTTTGTTTGTTTTGACAATAATACCACAACTCCTTAATTATACCATAGATTCTCTTGCTCTGACTGTAATTTTTTTCTGTTTTTACTGGAGGAAAATGGATGCACATAACAAGTTACAGGATCTCAACATGAGAGATTATATTTCATCAATTTGTCAAGTCTAAACAGCAAGTAGCTTAACTAATTGTGTGTTTAATGTTCATGATTTTAAGATAAACAATGCATAATTTTTCAAAAAAAAAAAGAATACAATTGGTTACTGTTCCTAGTCCTTTATCAGAATGTATATACATGTAACATAATGCCAGTCAGTGCCAAAGAAATTCTGAATATGTCTGTAATATTTGGCTTCTTAATAAAGTTACCTGTGTCTTTATATTGTTATGGGCATCCCTATAATTTCTACCAAAAGGTTATCATTGTCACAACATTTCAGTTACGCTCATCTATGTCAATTTATTTGCTCCTACTTTTTCATTGTAGGGAGCCATCTTTGTTTTTATTTATGTTATTTTTTCTGACGGAAATAGGCATTGTTTACGTTATTGTTAATGATTTTTTTTTCTATCCGATGGGAGCATGGTTAAAAAAAGCAAAAATACTATTCAGTTTCAGCGTCTTCAATCTGAAAATACTGATAACTTAAAGTTACGACCATTCGCTTTTCGTCATTTTCTCAGTGTGTTTTCTTTAAGAGTGTTTCTCAAATATTTGTATCTATCTATCCTTGAAAACCTTTAGTATCAAGCATACCTGATGCAAATGTTTTTAAAACATTACATTTTTATTGATCAGCAGTCTGAAGTCATATTTTTATTTTCTCCACTTATAGTAGAACTGTTTAATCTATTGTTGTTTCCTTTCTTTTACTTTATTTGATATTTTGGCTCAATAAATTACCTTCTGAATGTTGACAGACTTCGTCACCATCATCAGGAAAACCTGAAGACTGTAGATTAGCGATGTTCTTTTTCTCCGGTTCCAGTCTGCATTAACAAACAGATATATTAAAACAAAGAACCAACTTGCCTCTTATTTTTCATAACATGCAACTTTCTTTTAAACTTTAAGCATCTAACAATTATTTGTCATATGTCTGAAACACTGGAAATAAGATATGTTAAGCAACAAAAATCAATCAATGAAATTTAAAAAATAATCATTGACAATCTGATTTCAGCAAACAATGATTTTTGTGTGTATAGCAACATTGTTTTTCATAGTTAAGACATTATAATAGATTTGTTCATAATTTATGCTTTTATTTTATATTTGAACTAGAACACACCCGTGATATCGCGGGTCCGTGACTGAATTAAAGTATATAACTATGCGTAAGCCTTATTTTAGTATTGGGATTGTCATCTGATAAATTCATGCCAATTATAAGATGCACAGTTTTCTTTGCTTTCAAAATCTTTCTGTTTGAACCGGTCGACCTGGAACTTATCAATTATTGGTAATATTAATTATTTGGAAAACAAAAGGTCCTGGAATGGAGTATTTTTTAGTCAACAGCATTGTCCTATATTAGTTATAAATAAAGTTGAATTCTTTGATTCGCTTTTTTACGTCATGCCCGCAACAAACTGAAAACTGTACCTATACGCCTTATTTTAAGTCCAGATTTTTAGTATTCGTATTGTCATCTTAGAAAGTCTTACTGATTAAAATACTACAATAGGGAACAATTTGACAATGATTGAATTTAGAAGTGTCAACCCTGTGATTATGACCCGTGTATATAGCAAAATCCGAAATACACCGTTTGGTGGTGCTCCTGTCAGATGCGGAACGTACAGATAAGGTAATAAGGTAACAGGTGAATATACTATTGGTATCGGTATCGGATTCGACCCAGAATTTGTTAATTATTGGCAATATTAATTATGTGGAAAATAAAAGGGTCTGGAGTGGTGTAATTTTTAATCAACACCATTGTCCTATATTGGCTTTATATAAAATTGAATTCTTTGATTTGTCGTTTTTACCCCATGACGGCTGACAAATTGGACCTCGTTATTTTAGTATTATAGATATGTGGACGCCATTTTGAATAACAAGGTCATGATGCATTAAGATGTCAAACAATGCATGCCCACTTTTGCAGAAATAACAGCTGCTCCTGATCTTACCAAAGCATCATCGATGCTATGATCCAGCCAATTTGTATAGGTATTAAACCATTATTTTAGTATATTTCTTATTGAATTTGACTTTTAATTTCCCCCCAAAATAGCAATATAATGGTGAATAAAAAACATGAACAAATATATTTAATTTAAGAAAATGCTCAAGTTACAGTTATGCTTTTATTGTTTCAAACAAATCACTGATAATAGTAACTTAAATTAACATTTATTATTGACTAATATTGGATGAATATGACACTGAATTTACACGTGAATAAAATCCTACTTGCATTTTTCATAGATTTTTTTTTTTTTTTTTGCCTTTTCTTTGAGGAAATGTGCATCTTATTGGGTTTTTATCATTCATCTTTGACAAATGATTTACAGAATAATTTTATGTAGCGTTAATCAATAGTAAATATAGGTGAATCTATCATTTCTATATATTTTAAAAACAATCTAAGACACTATTGAAGGTGTAATACCACCAAATAGTACGTCACATCCGGTTGCATACGAAGAAGGGTCGAAAAAAAAATATTCCCTTGAATTTGACAGTTGTAGGAAATTAATCTTACATTTCATTGCAGTAAAAAAAAATTAAGTCATAAACATATATCTTGGGTGTTTCAAAGCACCATTCTTTTTTTATTTAGTGTTTCTATAGAATATTTTGGAAACTTGAGGTTACATGGTTACTAAAGCTTGTAAACAGGAAAGAAAGGGTGGAAATTTGATTGGTTAACTTCCAGTGATGGTTATTATCTTATATGCAATGAAATGTTACGTGAAATTTTGTCTGTGGTACTGGACAGGATAAAACTTTACTCGTGCCAAGTATTTCTTTATTTGAAACAAAGATAAATTCTGCACATTATTTTGAGAAGTGCAAATTTAACAAAGACTTATAGGGAAAACAATGGTGGTATTACACCTGAAGTCAATTATACAATGCAAGAGGTATTCTTTTTAAATAATTTGGACAAACACTTTATTACGCAACTCAATACACAACTTAATACACAATTCTTGACTTCCATTTTCCTAAGGAAGGAAAGGAACAAGGGTTTTGTAATGTTATTTTTCTAGTAGCTTTCATCGCATATTTAGAAACAATTGCATAGAAAGTATACAGGGATGAGCCGGTTGAAAACGTCACTAGTGTCTGCTCTGTGGTATCTGACAAGATCGAGTAATTATATATTTTTACAATAAATAGGATAGAGTATTTATTTTGTTATTGAAAAAATATATAAACGGTGGGGAACTGGATGTCTCTGCTGAATCACACATAAGAATTGAAGTGCTTCCCACCTCCTCCTGCCCCCTCCCCCCACACACACCCCCGAGGTCTGCGACAACTATGTTACCATTATACAACATGACTATGCTACTGATAATTCAGTTAATCATGATTATATTTTGTTATTGAACGTAACTTACCTATTGATAAATTCTGAGTTCACCCCTTTTACACTGATTTCATCTCCCATATTATCTTTCTTTTCTATCACTACATCTGTCTTTTTCATAGCCTGTGCATTTAACATACCTTTAGTTGCATTCAAATTGTCTAACACAATGTCTTCTATTCGTTTCATTACAAGAAACACTAGTGTATCAGTACCACACAGTTGCAGCTGGATTAGAAAATTTTGATATTCTACTATCATTTCTCTTTTTTTATAAAGTTCTGTCAGAACTTTTTCTATTTCAATTTTCTGATTCTGTAGCGATGTTTGAAATTTTGTTTGAAAAAGTTTGATTTCAGGAGCATTCAATGTTTCATCAATTTCTTTTCTGATTTCACACAGTTTTGACTCTCCATCAGATTGATTTTCCAGCTGTTGCAAATTATTTCTGCTATTTTCTATCAATTTTTCTATATTTTCCAGAGCAATCCCAATATTCTTTTGAAGGTCGTCCTGTTTATCTGAATTCTTAATATCACGTACAAATGCGTGGAAAAGAGTTATTCCCAAACATTTACTGTGGCTCGTGGCAGCACATCGGGAACAGCAAGGCGTTTCATGACTCGGACAATACAACTCAAACGGAATGTCATGGATATGACATTTTGTCTGGAATGTGCAGATCAAATTTTGTAATGTTTCGGATGTCTTAACATGGACAACATAATGGTTTCTAGATACTTTAATTGTCCTGTGGTTCTCATAACATTCATCACAAAGACCCTCTTCACATGACATGCACCAATATTGTGGTGGTCTTTCCTTCTCTCTTACTTGACAAGGGCCACATTTTTGGTCTGTTAACCCAGATACATCTACAAAAAATATAATACAAGTTGAGCTCTTTATGAACTTTGTACCTACATGTACGTATCCTGTTTACATGAAAGACAATTTATTAATGAAAAAAACTATTCAAAATTTGTACAGGGTTCCAAGGAAATCTGTGTCTTGTCGCCATAGCTGCTGTCAGTGTTAAAGTATAATGTTGACTGACAAAATTAAGTTCATTTATTAGTTAAATAAACAAATGATAACTATAGGCTGTAAAGAGCATGTGTCGCTCATCTTCATCTTCAACAATGGCTATTTTGGGTAAAAATCATTATTAAAGGGAAATAACTCCATAAAGAGCTAACTGACAATTTTGAGTCATGTTTGTAGATCTTGTCCTGCTGATCATTTTTGCTTTAAAAGTTTCTATTATAGTTTTAGTAAAAATCATCATTTGAGGGCAATAACTCTTATACGGAGTTGGCTGATGATTTACGTTAGTACATCCTGTCTCGTCTTTATCGTTTTTGCTATTTAAAGTGTCTATCTATCTTTTTTTAGATTTTTAGATAATAGGCAAAAACCCAAAGAATTGGAATAAAATTATCATCAAAGAGCAACAATTCCAATATGGAGTCAACATACGATTTTGACAATGTTAACTTATTTGTAGATATTGACTTGCTGATCATCTTTGCTCATTAAAGTTTCTATCTATCTATTATAGTTTTTAAGATATTAGGCAAAAACGCAAAAAAAAATGATAACAATCGTCATTTAAGAGCAATAACTCTAAAAAGGTATGGTCAGACTATTTCGACCATGCTGTCTTATTTGTAGATCTAGACGTCCTGATCGTTTTTGCTTATTTAAGTTTATATCTATCTATTCTAGTTCGTTTTTGTTTTTTTTAATAGTAGACAACAACACGAAAAACGGGAAAAAAATCGTCATTAAAGAGTTAAGCTGCTAAGCTCCAATAAGGATTCATCGGACGACTTCAGTCTTGATTACTTATTTGTAGATATTATGTTGCTGATCAATTTTTTAAATCAAGTGTCTATCTACTTATTATATTTTTTAAGATAATAGGCAAAAACACAAAGAAACGGTAAAACTCGCCATTAAAGGGCAATAACTTCAAGAAGGGGTCGTTGGACGATTTTAGCCACTTGACTTCTTTTTATATCTTGTCTTGTTGATCATTGTTGCTTTACAGTTTCTCTCTATTTATTATACTTTTCAAAATAATAGGCAACAATAAAAAAAAACAAATAATAATGTTTGTCACTTAAGGGCAATAACTCCTATAAGAAGCCGTCTGACAGTTTTGATTTAAAAAAAAAAATACGTAAATCTCAACATTCTGATTTTTGCCCCTGTCAGATTTTCTCTGTTCATAGAGATTTCCAAGATATCATACAAAACTTGCATTTTACCCCTATGTTTTATTTTTAGCCATGTCGGCCGTGTTGGTTGGCAACCGGGGTTTTTATTTTTTTTTTTAAACTAGATACCCCAACGATGATTGTAGCTTAGTTTGGTTAAATGTTACCCAGTAATTTCGGAGAAGATGTTTGTGAAAGTTAACGGACGCCGACGGACGACGGACGCTAAATGATGACAACAGTTCCCTTGCAGGTGAGTTTTGAAATAAAAAAAAATAGTTTCTTTAGATGCTTATTTACAAGTTTCAAAACATTGCAGGGTTTAACAAAAGTGGTGATGTCCAAAATATGCATTCCCATACTGTAGAAAATTGTTTACTGCAAAATAAAAGTAAGTGCACTTATCAGTCAAATAAGTAAAAATAGAAAATATATAAAATATTGATTCTGACATTATCTTTTGTATCATAAAAAAGCTTCCGCCAAAATTTCAGAAAATTCTATAAAGGGTTGACAAAGTTATTCAATGTCTAAAAATCTCTAACCCTAGACTGAAACTAAATTTTAACTGCCAAAAAAACCTAATTGTTTTATGGGGAAAATACGGGAAAATGTAAAAAGATATTTTCAAAATTTTACCCTGTATACTATCTTTTTGATCATAAAAGAGCTTCTGTTCAATTTTCGTAAAATTTCATGAAGATTTGACAAAATTATTGATGTCTGAAAATCTTTAACCTTAGACTGTATGATAATGTTAACCGTATAAAAAAATAATGAATTTCATGTATTATTTGTTCAGGTCAAATATTACAGTCAGTTCAAGTTGAGCTTTAAATTTTGCAAATATAAGTTTTAATATGACTAGATATGATTTTATTGGCTACACATTGTCCAAGGATTTTGATTAAAGCAAAACAAAAGACTTCTGATAAACTTTAGTGTCTCTTTAAAGCGACATTAGCTGTCAAATTCATGTTCACCAATTTGACTCAAATTCTCATATTTGATTTATAACATATAAAAACGTATATTTAAATTCTAAAAATATTAAAATAAACAACTTACGATGCATGGACTCCATAATATGTATCAGCATTTAGTGTATATTTAAATATAGACACATTATAATTAACCACCAAGTTGACCTCCGAAGACTGCCGACGGTCATATAACCCGATATAAACATAACTATAGATATAAATAGAGCACTTGCAATTGGATTTGTCTAGGTCTGTTTGATTTTAATTTATAGATTAAACAAATATGTTAATCATCGTTTTTACCTGCATAAGAATGAGTTTTTGTGGATAGAATCAGTCACCCAAATGGTTTACTCCTGTTTCACTTTCAATGTTGGCTTTTCCTTTTAATAGCTGAACTTTCATAGCTTATGCGTAAACTATCTCTAGCTAAAAGGTTAAATAGAAGGTCACATCAATATGGATTCAATGAGTTCGAATTATTCACTTGCAATTGAGTAATTCATCAGCGATATTTTTTAGCTTATTTTGACAAAATTGAACTAAACTGGTTGCTAAAAGCGAATTATTATTTCACTATTTCATTTTCATTAATGATTGAACAAACAAATATCATATTCTTTTTTTTCTATATCTTGCAGCTAATGCCTCTTTAAAGGTGCATTATCTGTCAAATTCATGTTCACCGATTTGACTCAAATTCTCTTAATCTTTAACATACTAAAACGTATATCCAAATTACAAAAGCACCAAAAGAAACAATTTACAATGCATGGACTCGTTATATGGATCAGCATGTCGTGTGTATTTTAGAATCTACGCCATCTAATTAGCTAGATGACCTCCGAAGAATGCCCATTGTCATACAACTCGATATAAGCATAAACATGAATATAGATACACTCACAGGCTCGTGCAATCGTATAACAATGGGTTTTTTTCTAGGTCTGTTTGATTTCATGTTATTGATTAAAAAAAATATGTAAATCATCCTTTTACTAAAATAAGAATGATTTTTTATATGCAGAATCTGTTTTACGAAATTGGTGTTCCTAGTTTCAGTTTCAAATGTTGACATTCTTTCCTTTTTTAATAAACGATTACCAAAGGTCGTGTCAAAGTTACGCATTCGGGTGTTCTAGCAAATTCCTGGTGGGCTTACAAACTCATAACATCACCCAATGCAGGTTTCCCTGCTGAGTGAACCAGGTGTGCACAGGTAAATTTATGAAACATTCCATACCAAACAATTAAATTGAATGCTTCTTTTGTAATTTATGGGTGTAAAAGCGTTGACCGAAGTACATTTTGTATGAAGAGCGGAAACGCTTCATTCTATAAATGTGCACACGGTCAACGCTTTTACAACCCTATAAAATCACTAAAAGAAGCATTCAATACTTATAATTACATTTTTTTGCTAGGATCATGAAAACACGATTTCTATCAAGTTTTACTTTTATATACCTGTGCACTTTATTGTGGGGACTGTGGAAGCTCGTGTTATCATGAATGTTACTTTTCATTTTGAAATGAAGGTTAATTTCAGAATGACGCAAGATTGCTGCTAGCCAATCAAAATAACGTATCATTTAGACAATAACTGTTTAGTGTTTTAAATATCAGCTGTATTTGTACGAGGCTAAGAAACAGGTGTAATGCGAGCTTCAGCGAGCTATTGCTTATGCTTAAGAGCCGAGTGCAAATTCAGCTGCTATTTAAATACACTAAACAGTTATTGTCTTTATCCTGCAATTAATTTTTATATAGTTTTTGCTTTGAAAGACAGAAAAATTCACATTTATTGCATTTATTTTCGATTTAAGATATATTAGTTTTTGTGTATTTTACCTTTGAGCCCTGCGTAGTAATATTAATAAAAAATCACACAATCAGCTGATGATCGATACGCCGAAAAGAATATCGAATGGTCAACAATAATTCATCGCTCAAAGTTAATAATTATTTATTATTACATAACAACTAATTTCAACAGTAAAAAGAAATAACAAAACATTGTCCGATTTAAGACAAAAGGGTATGAATTGTCCTACCCTTCATAATACACAAAAGTAGTCCGGCAGGGGGCGGAGCTTTTCAGCGATATCTGTATAGTATACAAATACAGGCTAGCGATATCTGTTGGGCTGTTAATGTATGATAAGACACCCAATTGCAGGATAAAATGAAACATACATGTAATGTTATTATTGTCAGGTGAAATATACATCTTGATAGTAATAAACAAGATATGAATAACGGAATCATACAAATATCAAAATGGGCGTATATAGTTATTTAACACGTTTATTAATGTACTGTAAAAAGAAAGACATTTATGATTATTATGAGATGCACCAGCTGAAGATGGAGATGAAATATAATTATTCGTTGATACAGTTGAACTTGGAAAAATTAGGTATAGACTCGATGTCAATAATCATTGACATTTTGAAACTTTACAATTTCAATCGACATATTGATATATTTGGCCTTACAGCACAGAAACATAAACATATTGCACACAAATGTCAGCCGGTCAACCTTTGGTAAACGAATTAAAGTCACAGATCAAAACATCACAATCAAAAGTACAATTGTTTGAAAATGTAAAAGAAACTTCAAGAACTTATTTCTTTTTATTTGATCTATTCATTTTTCGGAAGTTGTCCATTACCACTCATTGTTTAATGAATATTTATCAAGTTCAAATCGTAGGAGGCATATATTTCTAGGTACCAAAAAGCCAATTTGACCGGCAGTTTGTTTTTTAGCAAATATTTAAGCATAATTATTTTTTAAACATAAATTTTGTTTTTGATGTGTGATAATTTGAGAAAAATGCAAACTTGGTTTACAAATATTTTTTTTAACAAACAGAAAATTATCCCATATTTGATGTGTGACGTTTTATTCAGCGACTTTTGTCCTGTTTTGTTACTTCAGCTATCTACATTTCTATGTATGCTAACGGGCTGTCATTCTGTGTTATGCAGGTCAACAGACAATAACCCATTTTATATATATTTTATGTTAACGAGAGAACACTCCACTTTCCTATATCACTTATTTAGCGCTCTACTTTAAAGTAAATTGCATGTCTAACAAAAACAATTGTGTTTTTCGTGTGTAATATACTAGAAGGCCCAGGGCAGTCACTACCGTTGAGGCAGACGAGGCAATTTAGACGAGGCAATTGCGTCGTCTAATTTTCTTGCAAAAAAAAGAAGAAGAAGAAAAACAAATGAGGAAAGCTATGCATGCATGGGTAAAAAACATTCTTGCATTTTCATATCACATATTTGATGTGTTTCCCTCAGTTTTAGTTTGTAACCCGGATTTGTTTTTTCCTCAATCGATTTATGAATTTCGAACAGCGGTATACTACTGTTGTCTTTCTTTATACATCGTCTAGTAGTTAATGTTGACGTGTAGCTTCTGTACCTTTATTTCAACTACATTTGGTATCGAACTCTCTGCTTGATTACCATGACCAGTTAACCGGCATTTGGTTCTGCACTTATTTATTTCCCGCCATAAATACCCTTGATTGAACAAGTTCGACCGTCAGAGATTTTGATTTCCAAGGAGAAGACCAAATTCAACGGTAAGTATCATAACTTATCGTACTTTTTATGTTCACAAAGATACCTATTTCAATCATCATAGAATAAAGAAGAGCGAGAATACCGAAGTGTCAACTTAACTTAGTCTGTCGGTCTGCGCAAGTTCTTCCCAAACAACGAATCTGTTGGATGTCCATGATATCTGAAACATCTCAGTCAAAGTATTTGAAATGAGAAATAGAATAATTGGTCAGTCTCGCTGTTCATCTAAGCGCAAGAATTGAATATTGTTTACGTAAACAATATCAAATATATAGGTCCCCGATGCAATTAAAAGTTTCTCAAATATATCTATTTAACATATCAATTTTTTAAATTATCTCCCTATTTAGATATGTTTTACTGTAAAACTCATAGACCGACTTACAGCTTTTTTGTGTGTCGTTTTTTCATGGACACGTTTGAGAAGGAATTGAAAACTAGAAAGTTTCATCAATAATGATACAAATTTGATACTCTTGAGCCACCTTTACCATATTTAATTGTGCGACTGTCTTTTTTCGCAAGCCCGAAGTACTCCCACAATACTCAATGAAAATTCATAGTATCGAAGAATCAAATTGTCAGTCTGCCAAGGTCTTATCCTGTCCATTTAACATTCGAATGGAATGATCAAATAACCTACTCTGCCTATTATATAGCTGAAATAAAGCCCACTTGGAGTTAAACCAAACAAATCTTCCATCCATCCGAAAATGTATTGTTTTCGAATAGCAGCCAGGTTTATAGCAAAACATTTGAAAATGCCTCAAATCTTCATTTCATTTGGAAGAGAAGTGCACCTAAATTGTGGGGTGTTTTAATACTCCTGCGTGAGCTGTAATTGCTTCTTTAATAATATTGACATAGCAAGAATTCAAATAATCTAAATTTTGATTTACTTTCCTCACTGATAATGTGGAGAAAAAATCCATTATCATTGTATATATTTAATGCAGGTCGGAAGCCATGTCACTTAAACAATTCAAACTTGGGAAGTTTTTCAGTAAAACCACACCCGATGAAAATCTACAGGAGCTCTCTTCATCTCACTTAGCTGAGGTGCAATCAACAATGAGCAGTCTGTCTACTTCAGATAACCCCTCAATTTCTTTCTACCATCACGAGGATCCAATAAAATTATGCATCGACAGAAATCTTACAGAAAATGTACACCACCAATTATTGCAACATAAATGGGCACAAAACAGTAAATTTAGATACCCATTAAACGATAAAGGCAGGAGATACAATAAACTATGGGAAGAAAAAAGACCGTGGTTACGTTATTCAATTTCAAACGACAGTGAGTTTTGTGCCTACTGTATTGCATTTCATGTTACAGTATCAGAAACAAATCCAGAATTTGTTAAGATTGGATTCAGGGATTGGAAAAACGACGTCGGGGACAAAAGAGGTGCACTTGACAAACACTCAAAATCCGAAGACATAAATTATCCAAAGAAAAAAGAGTTCTTTAATGACATTTTGGGCCTCAAAGTAGATAATTGAATGCTAATTAAGTCACCCTCTTTGAATAAAAAATAAATAAATAAATAAAACAGATAGATAAAGTCATTGGAAGGGGGAGAGAACCCGTAACAGAAGCAATTAGTAAAGCACACAAAGAAAAGATCAAAATGAATAATCCATAATCGATGTAGTAATTAGACTTGGACATAGAAATATTGCTTTTCGGGGTAACTGGATAAAAGAAGACGGAAAAGAAAACGGTAATTTTCAATTTTTTCTTGACTGGAAAGCCAACTTTGATGATGTCCTGATATTGCATTTATCTACAGCACAACACAAATATTTGTCGCCAAAAGTTCAGAACGAATTTATTCATTTCTGTGAACTGGAAATTAGAGATGTCATAAGGGATAGTTGTGCAGATTTCAAATTCTTTAGACTAATGGCTGGCGAGACAACAGATGTTTCAGAAAAAAGCACAGTTGTCAATTTGTGTAGGATACGTGAGTACGGAGAAAGAAGGTCACAAAGTCAACGAAGATTTCATTGGCTTTGTAGAGGTTGACAAACCAATGCAGAGACAATTAGTAATTCTGTTTACACAATCTAGGACATAAATGGAGTTTTGACCTGACAAAACTGGGAGGACAGGGTTATGATGGTTGTGCTACAATGTCCGGGTGAAATATCTGGAGTCCGGAAAAGAATTCAGGATCTCTATCCGGTGGCAATGTATTTTATCCACTGCAATTTACACCGTCTTAATCCGGTTATAGTTAATACGTGTTATTAAGTTTTGAAGGCTAGAAATGCGCTTACAATACTCGGTAAAATAATATAGTTTCTTTGTGGAATCAGTAAAGAAAGGCCATATTAATGAAGAGGTACAGCAAAGTACTAAAGATTTAGACTTCGACCTACTATACGACATCGAAGACGCACTTTTTGAAGCTGCAATGAGACAAACGGTGGTGCCCAAACTATCCAAAACTAGGTGGACGTCTAGAGTTGACACTCTGTCTTGGCTCTTTGCTCATTATAAGTCTCTTTTGAATCTTCTAGAAACTGTAAAGTCAAAATCCAAAGGTCAGGCCACAGCCGATGTTTCATCATATCATGCTGTATTACTCAAATTCGATTGTATGGTTGTTGCAGTTTTACTGCAGTACACACTGGGGTTCATCAGACCATTGTCAATCCTTCTCCAGTCTGCGACTTGTGACTTGGTGAAAGCTCATCAGGTGGCTAGAGCTCTTTTGTTGCTACTTCAGGGAATAAGAGATGATTCGGACGCCACGTTTCATGATCTATATGAGAAAAACGTGCCCATCGGCAATGAAAATCACTCGTTGTTACGCATTCGGGTGTTCTAGCAACTTCCTGGTGGGCTTACAAACTCATAACATCACCCAATGCAGGTTTCCCTGCTGAGTGAACCAGGTGTGCACAGGTAAATTTATGAAACATTCCATACCAAACAATTAAGAATTGAATGCTTCTTTTTGTAAATTTATGTGGGTGTAAAAGCGTTGACCGAAGTACATTTTGTATGAAGAGCGGAAACGCTTCATTCTATAAATGTGCACACGGTCAACGCTTTTACAACCCTATAAAATCACTAAAAGAAGCATTCAATACTTATAATTACATTTTTTTGCTAGGATCATGAAAACACGATTTCTATCAAGTTTTACTTTTATATACCTGTGCACTTTATTGTGGGGACTGTGGAAGCTCGTGTTATCATGAATGTTACTTTTCATTTTGAAATGAAGGTTAATTTCAGAATGACGCAAGATTGCTGCTAGCCAATCAAAATAACGTATCATTTAGACAATAACTGTTTAGTGTTTTTAAATATCAGCTGTATTTGTACGAGGCTAAGAAACAGGTGTAATGCGAGCTTCAGCGAGCTATTGCTTATGCTTAAGAGCCGAGTGCAAATTCAGCTGCTATTTAAATACACTAAACAGTTATTGTCTTTATCCTGCAATTAATTTTTATATAGTTTTTGCTTTGAAAGACAGAAAAATTCACATTTATTGCATTTATTTTCGATTTAAGATATATTAGTTTTTGTGTATTTTACCTTTGAGCCCTGCGTAGTAATATTAATAAAAAATCACACAATCAGCTGATGATCGATACGCCGAAAAGAATATCGAATGGTCAACAATAATTCATCGCTCAAGTTAATAATTATTTATTATTACATAACAACTAATTTCAACAGTAAAAGAAATAACAAAACATTGTCCGATTTAAGACAAAAGGGTATGAATTGTCCTACCCTTCATAATACACAAAAGTAGTCCGGCAGGGGGCGGAGCTTTACAGCGATATCTGTATAGTATACAAATACAGGCTAGCGATATCTGTTGGGCTGTTAATGTATGATAAGACACCCAATTGCAGGATAAAATGAAACATACATGTAATGTTATTATTGTCAGGTGAAATATACATCTTGATAGTAATAAACAAGATATGAATAACGGAATCATACAAATATCAAGATGGGCGTATATAGGTATTTAACACACTGTTTATTAAAGTACTGTAAACAGAAAGACATTTATGCTTATTATGAGATGCACCAGCTGAAGATAGAGATGAAATAGAATTATTCGTTGATACAGTTGAATTTGGAAACAATTAGGTATAGACTCGATGTCAATAATTATTGATATTTTGAAACTTTGCGACAATTTCAGTCGACATATTGATATATTTGGCCTTACAACACAGAAATATAAACATATTGCACACAAATCTCAGCCGGTCAACCTTTGGTAAACGGATAGAAAGTCACAGATCAAAACATCACAATCAAAAGTACAATTGTTTGAAAATATAAGAGAAACTTCAAGAACTTATTTTTCTTTTATTTGATCTATTCATTTTTCGGAAGTTGTCCATTGCCACTCATTGTTTAATGAATATTTATCAAGTTCAAATCGTAGGAGGCATATATTTCTAGGTACCAAAAAGCCAATTTGACCGGCAGTTTGTTTTTTAGCAAATATTTAAGCATAATTATTTTTTAAACATAAATTTTGTTTTTGATGTGTGATAATTTGAGAAAAATGCAAACTTGGTGAAAATTATCCCACATCTGAAGTGTGACGTTTTATTCATCGACTTTTGTCCTGTTTTTGTTACTTCAACTATTTACATTTTTGTGTATGCTAACGGGCTGTCATTTTATGTTATACAGGTCAACAGACAATGATCCATTTTATGTATATTTTATGTTAACGAGAGAACGCTCCGCATTCCTATATCACTTATTTAGCGCTCTACTTTTAAGCAAATTGAATGCCAAACAAAAACAATTGCGTTTTTCGTATATTATATACTAGAGGACCCAGGGCAGTCACTACCGTTGAGGCAGACGAGGCAATTCAGACAAGGCAATTCAGACGAGGCAATTGCCTCGTCTAATTTTCTTGCAAAAAAAAAAAATAAATAATAATAAGAAGAAAAAAGATGAGGAAAGCTAGGCATGCATGGGTAGAAAACATTCTTGCATTTTCATATCACATATTTGATGTGTTTCCCTCAGTTTTAGTTTGTAACCCGGATTTGTTTTTTCCTCAATCGATTTATGAATTTCGAACAGCGGTATACTACTGTTGTCTTTCTTTATACATCGTCTAGTAGTTAATGTTGACGTGTAGCTTCTGTACCTTTATTTCAACTACATTTGGTATCGAACTCTCTGCTTGATTACCATGACCAGTTAACCGGCATTTGGTTCTGCACTTATTTATTTCCCGCCATAAATACCCTTGATTGAACAAGTTCGACCGTCAGAGATTTTGATTTCCAAGGAGAAGACCAAATTCAACGGTAAGTATCATAACTTATCGTACTTTTATGTTCACAAAGATACCTATTTCAATCATCATAGAATAAAGAAGAGCGAGAATACCGAAGTGTCAACTTAGCTTAGTCTGTCGGTCTGCGCAAGTTCTTCCCAAACAACGAATCTGTTGGATGTCCATGATATCTGAAACATCTCAGTCAAAGTATTTGAAATGAGAAATAGAATAATTGGTCAGTCTCGCTGTTCATCTAAGCGCAAGAATTGAATATTGTTTACGTAAACAATATCAAATATATAGGTCCCCGATGCAATTAAAAGTTTCTCAAATATATCTATTTAACATATCAATTTTTTAAATTATCTCCCTATTTAGATATGTTTTACTGTAAAACTCATAGACCGACTTACAGCTTTTTTGTGTGTCGTTTTTTCATGGACACGTTTGAGAAGGAATTGAAAACTAGAAAGTTTCATCAATAATGATACAAATTTGATACTCTTGAGCCACCTTTACCATATTTAATTGTGCGACTGTCTTTTTTCGCAAGCCCGAAGTACTCCCACAATACTCAATGAAAATTCATAGTATCGAAGAATCAAATTGTCAGTCTGCCAAGGTCTTATCCTGTCCATTTAACATTCGAATGGAATGATCAAATAACCTACTCTGCCTATTATATAGCTGAAATAAAGCCCACTTGAGTTAAACCAAACAAATCTTCCATCCATCCGAAAATGTATTGTTTTCGAATAGCAGCCAGGTTTATAGCAAAACATTTGAAAATGCCTCAAATCTTCATTTCATTTGGAAGAGAAGTGCACCTAAATTGTGGGGTGTTTTAATACTCCTGCGTGAGCTGTAATTGCTTCTTTAATAATATTGACATAGCAAGAATTCAAATAATCTAAATTTTGATTTACTTTCCTCACTGATAATGTGGAGAAAAAATCCATTATCATTGTATATATTTAATGCAGGTCGGAAGCCATGTCACTTAAACAATTCAAACTTGGGAAGTTTTTCAGTAAAACCACACCCGATGAAAATCTACAGGAGCTCTTCATCTCACTTAGCTGAGGTGCAATCAACAATGAGCAGTCTGTCTACTTCAGATAACCCCTCAATTTCTTTCTACCATCACGAGGATCCAATAAAATTATGCATCGACAGAAATCTTACAGAAAATGTACACCACCAATTATTGCAACATAAATGGGCACAAAACAGTAAATTTAGATACCCATTAAACGATAAAGGCAGGAGATACAATAAACTATGGGAAGAAAAAAGACCGTGGTTACGTTATTCAATTTCAAACGACAGTGAGTTTTGTGCCTACTGTATTGCATTTCATGTTACAGTATCAGAAACAAATCCAGAATTTGTTAAGATTGGATTCAGGGATTGGAAAACGACGTCGGGGACAAAAGAGGTGCACTTGACAAACACTCAAAATCCGAAGACATAAATTATCCAAAGAAAAAGAGTTCTTTAATGACATTTTGGGCCTCAAAGTAGATAATTGAATGCTAATTAAGTCACCCTCTTTGAATAAAAAATAAATAAATAAATAAAACAGATAGATAAAGTCATTGGAAGGGGGAGAGAACCCGTAACAGAAGCAATTAGTAAAGCACACAAAGAAAAGATCAAAATGAATAATCCATAATCGATGTAGTAATTAGACTTGGACATAGAAATATTGCTTTTCGGGGTAACTGGATAAAAGAAGACGGAAAAGAAAACGGTAATTTTCAATTTTTTCTTGACTGGAAAGCCAACTTTGATGATGTCCTGATATTGCATTTATCTACAGCACAACACAAATATTTGTCGCCAAAAGTTCAGAACGAATTTATTCATTTCTGTGAACTGGAAATTAGAGATGTCATAAGGGATAGTTGTGCAGATTTCAAATTCTTTAGACTAATGGCTGGCGAGACAACAGATGTTTCAGAAAAAAGCACAGTTGTCAATTTGTGTAGGATACGTGAGTACGGAGAAAGAAGGTCACAAAGTCAACGAAGATTTCATTGGCTTTGTAGAGGTTGACCAAACCAATGCAGAGACAATTAGTAATTCTGTTTACACAATCTAGGACATAAATGGAGTTTTGACCTGACAAAACTGGGAGGACAGGGTTATGATGGTTGTGCTACAATGTCCGGGTGAAATATCTGGAGTCCGGAAAAGAATTCAGGATCTCTATCCGGTGGCAATGTATTTTATCCACTGCAATTTACACCGTCTTAATCCGGTTATAGTTAATACGTGTTATTAAGTTTTGAAGGCTAGAAATGCGCTTACAATACTCGGTAAAATAATATAGTTTCTTTGTGGAATCAGTAAAAGAAAGGCCATATTAATGAAGAGGTACAGCAAAGTACTAAAGATTTAGACTTCGACCTACTATACGACATCGAAGACGCACTTTTTGAAGCTGCAATGAGACAAACGGTGGTGCCCAAACTATCCAAAACTAGGTGGACGTCTAGAGTTGACACTCTGTCTTGGCTCTTTGCTCATTATAAGTCTCTTTGAATCTTCTAGAAACTGTAAAGTCAAAATCCAAAGGTCAGGCCACAGCCGATGTTTCATCATATCATGCTGTATTACTCAAATTCGATTGTATGGTTGTTGCAGTTTTACTGCAGTACACACTGGGGTTCATCAGACCATTGTCAATCCTTCTCCAGTCTGCGACTTGTGACTTGGTGAAAGCTCATCAGGTGGCTAGAGCTCTTTTGTTGCTACTTCAGGGAATAAGAGATGATTCGGACGCCACGTTTCATGATCTATATGAGAAAAACGTGCCCATCGGCAATGAAAATCACTCGTTGTTTCAACAAAGCCCAGAGGCACACAAAGGCAAAGATACAGAGCAAACGCTAAAGTATAAAGTACTGAAGATCATTACCGCTTTTACTACTTTCTTCCTTTCATTGACCACTTCACTCATTTCACATTTAAACATTTAAATTCGCGATTTCTAGAAGAACTGAAGGCAATTTTCTAAGGCAATTACCCCGTACAATCTCTTGTAAACAAGATAAATCCCGGACAAGAATTTGACAGATGGGTGGCTAAATGTACCAGATCCAATATAGAGTCTGTTAATAACATTAACGGTACCAATTTATCTGCACCATATGCGCATTTCGACAATAAATATCACTTTAGTGATGCTCGAGACCGAAATATTTAAAAATCCAAAGCTTATTGATTTAAGACTCTTGCAGACTCAATTTCATATGCTGACCGGGATCTGTATCTAAATATTCATACAATTTTGAAGCTACTATTGACATTACAGATCGATTCTGCTCATGCGAGAGATCTTTTTCTGCCCTTCGACGTTTAAAGACTTGGTGTAGGTCAGCAATGACCAAGGACAGATAAATATCTGCCAAAGGAAGTTTTCAAAAACACATTAGTTTTAGATCCAAAACAGGAAAAGAATGGCTTAACCGCATGTGTAATCTTATACTACTAAAACCGGCCGTGCAAGACCCTAATGAGAAATCAAAGTCGTTAAACAAAAACCTCGTCGTTGGACTACTAAAATAACGAGGTCCAATTTGTTAGTCGGCATGACGTAAAAACGACGAATCAAAGAATTCAACTTTATATATAACTAATATAGGACAATGGTATTGTTTAAAAATTACACTATTCCTGGCCCTTTTGTTTTCCACATAATTAATATAACCAATAATTAACCATTTCAGGGTCGAATCCGATACCGACACCATTAGTATATGTCACATTTAGTTTCCGGTTGTATACCTGTCACCTTCTGTAAAACCCTCTTCTATCAGGAGAACCTGGAATTCTTCCAGTGCACTTTACTATCAGCATGACTTTATCAGATGACAATACGAATATTAAAATTCCAAGCTTTAAATAAAGCATAAGTACTTTAATTCAGTCACGGACCCGCGATGTCGCGGGTGTGTTCTAGTAATTTATATTTTTAATCTACAACTAAGGGAGGTAATTTGATTTAAAAGGCCAAAGTCACGTGGTGAAAACCATATGAATAAAGTACCTAGGATTTTGCCATATGATAGGTTTTTCACTACCAACTCAAATTGTCGTTATGTAGATTTCATGAAATTATTTGATTTTTGCCAGATAAATAATTGTGACATTCATTATTCTTAGTAGATAGCATAGACTAATGTAAATGCTGCATCAATTCACCCAAATCCCATATATTGTCTCTTTTCTACTTTAAATAGTATTGATTGAAAAAGATAAATATTGCTGGACAATCACTGTATTATTGATAACTTATGAAAAAAGGGGGCATAATTGCATGACGCTCTTCCTAATTTTTGAAAGAGGACTTTAAAGCAGTAGGATAGAGGAGAAAAAATCAACCAAAAATGATCTTGATTTTCAAAGTTTATGTTCTTCTAGTCAGAAATTGAATTTCATGTATTTCCTGTTAAAGATATATATAATAGTCTGTTCAAATTGAGCTTTAAATTTTGCAAATATAAGTTGCAATATGACAAGATATGATTGTATTTACATCACATTGTCCAAGGATTAAGAATAAAGCAGAACAAAGGACACCTGATAAACTTCTACGTCTCTTTAATGGAGAAAGCCGTGAAACAAAACAAAAATCAGAAAACAATTGATATTTTTTTCTCAACTAATCATTTGAAATGCAAGCAGCAACATTTCAGTATCGTTTTGGAAAATAAGTGACAGATTGCAAGATTAGAAATTGAAAAAATTCGTCTAATATATAAGGAATTTGAACTGGTGGTCTGACACCTGTAATGTAATTATTGTATGACGTCAAGGCGTCAAACAATTAGATTTCAGTTGCCGACTTCCGTTTCAATTTGTATGCAGGCACCCATTTCATTGGAATGTGGGTAACATTGCAACGTAGGTAATGACAAAAGTAATATCTTTTACGACAAGTTTTTTTTTCTCTCCAAAACAGTATTCATGGTCACTAATTGTTTTGCCATAAATTCAGCAATTTTTAAAAGGGAGACAAATTAATGGAATTACACTTATCCTGTTTTGCTATATTTTTTTAATGGTATGGCACACAAAAATGTGAGCGGATAAAATATTGTCAAGATGAAATGTTTCAATTCCTTTAGTTTGTCAACAAATACAACCCATGCATACAGAAACATTGGCATATCTTACAGAAAGATGTGATTTGCAATGAGATATTCATAGAGACCAACCGTTATTTCATAAAAAAAAGGCACATAAGTTTATCAGATTTGCTAATATCCACAAAAAAAAAAAAAAAAAAAAGAAATAAGAAATATAGGACAATCCCTTATGATTGAATGCTTATGTTTAAAACCCATTTAAGAATCTACAAAAATGCTGCAGAAACAGTAGATTAGTGTATGATTGATGCAAACAATTACTAGTATATAAATTTACTCAGTCATCTGTAATTTACAAGAATATATTAATACCCTCATGAATTAAGTATTTTCTTTCACCAATTAATGATGTACGATAACATTTATTACAGAAAGATGTTGGAATACATGGATAATGGGTTCCGTTTGAATTAAAAATATTTCGAATTTCAAATCTATAGCTATATCCTTGAAAACTGACTAGTTAATTTTTACAAAAAGCCAAGAAATGTGTTTGTCCCATGGAAAAAACTCACATCCCTTTTCCACAAAAGATGAATGGTCGGTTCATTATGTGCCTCATTCATTTAATGTATTGCAATCCAAATCCCTTCTTTAAGATACTCATGCAAAATTATAAGTCGCTTTTTAAAGAGCTTGTAATGAACAATTGTAGCTTTTCTTTAAAAAAAAGCTTTGAATTGGATAAGTTATAGATTTCTGTTTCTAAAGAGCTTAATTGTCGTCTCCAAGCTGATGATATGAAAATTAATTTTTAGCTTTGCATCACGTTGCGAAGTTATTAGTTTCATACGATATTCACGCCATCTTGAAATTATTACGGAACAAATATCGGTTCTCATTAGTTGCCCTATAATTTTAAACAGATTTTGGCTAGTATGATATATAAAATTGGGAACATGCTCCGGCCAGGAGAAGATATTTAATACGGAAAAAGTATAGTATGGGTATTCAAGATCCAATCCTTTACCCAATCAATGACTTGTTTTGCCTTTACTGATTTACCTTGCTATATAATGTCGCGTCAAATTCATATTGATAAATACTAGTAAGGGAGAGGCAAAGATGAACAAGTTTCTGAGTGCTCATCTGACTTTATATATGATATATATATATATATGCAACAAGACTTAACATACATATTACCGCCAATGATCTTCAAGCATTTTGTCAGAATTCATGTGTTATAAAACCAAATGATATATACTATTAAAAAAAGCTACACCAAGAGCACATGATTGTGCATTAGAAATATTGTGAGAATGATTTGGAATATTTATGAAGCAAAGCTGTGTGAAAAACATACATGAGGATATCCATATGCAAATAAATATTGGGTAAAAAATTATTGTTAAATGTCCAATAACTCTGGAACGACAAACCATATAATTTGGAAATCTAGACGAGTCTAGATTCACCAATTCCATTAACAGTGTACAGTTTGTAGTAAATTGATCCAAGCATACTAGGTCTATTGCATGACATGTAGAATATCAATAATTAATCAGACCGTCAAAATCCTATAACTGTTGAATGACAAATCATAAATTTTAAAAATCAAACTGCGTCAATAGAATGATGCCACAAAAGTATTTTAAAATTAAAAGGAAGCTTTCTTCTATCAATCATAATGTTATGTTAAAATTTTGGGCGAATTGGTTAAAAAAAAGAGTTTTTGAAGGAAGTGTACCTGTTTCATAGATTTAATATCGGAAACTATGTGAGAAATAGTGGAGTTCAATAACTAAAGAATGTATTAATATACAACGTATTTCAAATGGTCAGGCTAAAGGGATTTTATTTGATGACTACAAGTCCAAATCCCCCCAAAAAGTCCAAATCCTCCCAAAAAGAAGGAAAAAAATCATTCAGTATTGCAAACTCATAAAAGATGAATGTATATAACCAAATGTATTTAAAATGAAGTCTTCATAACAGCAATTTTCATATTTTTCAATTATCTGTTGTACACTTTTTATCAAAAATAATTTCATATACTATACTGAGTTTTCGTAGCACAGTCGCTTCTTAACCTGATAAATAAAGTTCCAAACCAGAACTTTCCAACGCACTTTCTATATTTGATAGATGCTAAAGTCAGAAATGCTTGCATTAATTTTTTTTACAATACACGACCATAGTTAAATAAAGATAAAGATATGACTGACACCACACCAAACCACAGAATTCAATGACCTTAGTACAGTTTAATGTTTATACCCATATATGAATTTCTCTATAGTTACAATATGTGTGTTAGTGAATTAACGCGATACATTAAAAAAATGAGAAAACATGGGAAAAAACCCCAATGTCTCTGGCAAGGGCTTCACTATTCCTTCCCGCCCACCCCGCTAAATACGTTCCTACAAACTGAAAGCTGGTTTGTATAATTTGGGATTACTATAACACATGTTATATCAGTCTTTTTGTCTTAGTATGTTTGAATTACACTCTTACTTTGTATTTCCGATGCACAAGCCATTATCTGTATAGTACGATGATCTACGTTGTACAAACCAAACCGAGTTATCCGAAAGTCCTGTAGTGTATTTAACAGTGGTCGGCAGCGTTATCATCTCCGATTTGCACAATCAACGGATAATACGTCAACAACAGTTACTGGTACATTCAATTAGATAGTATTTGATTGGTCCGTTACTAACTCTATTCACCAAAGAATTTAAAGATTTGCTAGTATAAATAAATTAATCATCGTGGTTATAGGTCGAGTTATCTCGTCGTCTTTCACAATCTTTATAGTTCACAGTATTATTTTTGTAACAACAAGTTATAATTCCTATCTTATTTTTAATCTCTTGGATAATACATTAGATGAAATATATAATACACGCAACACACAAAACATTTGAGGAAAAATTGTTTGATTGGTCGAATTTTAGGAGGGAGAGAAAAAAAAACGGAGCAGAGGTTAATTTTCTTTTATTTTATAGAAAACACGATTTTGATGGAAAAGTTCAGATTCATTTATTCAAAATATAGCACACACAAGAGCATACAAGGAATTAAAGCCCCAAGCATTTTATAGTATTTGAATGCCTTGTTACTGACCAATCATTATATAAATGCTTCTGTAGTAAATATGTTCGATTGCATGTAAATATGCATAGCATTTAAATGTTTATAAGGGTCCTGATGGGGGTCCTCCATTTCTCTATTCTTTTATTTTTTAGGCCATGTTTCTTTATTCTTTATATCTTAGCAACTTGTTTCATCTTTTTGGCCCATTTTTTTTTTTTTTTTTTTTTTTTTTTTTGTAGATTTTGCCCATTATTCTCTATTCTGTAAACCCCATCCAGACGGTCGTTTATCACGTCTTTGTTTGATTTTTGATGTCAAGGCTCGTGTCAAGGATTCTTTAAGTAATCTTACCATCAAATCCTTGATAATAAGCACTCGAATAAATGTTAACCACCACGAACTTTGATTTTTTTTTAATGTTTCTTTTAAGATACAAATTTTACAAATCAGAACTTCTCATTACCTACTTGTAATTGACAAATGCAGATAATTTTTTCATGATTTTCATGGATCAGAAATTGTATGCAATTTTTCGTGTTACTTTTTTTTGGACAATTTGAGCATGTGCATTTATGTGACTGCGAAAGAAGTATGGTTAAACCGAATAATAATTATTAATAACGAGATTTGGTATGATTTCCAATGAGACAACTATCAGCAAAAGTTTAAATAAAGTGGATGTAAGAAATTATAGGCAACCGTACAGCCTTCAACAATGAGAAAAACCCGTACCGTATAGTCAACTATATAAGGCCCCGACATGAAAAATATGGAACAAATCAATTAAGAAAACTAACGGCCTTAATTTATAACAAAACAATTTACGAAAAACAAATGTGACAGACATGAACCAACGACAACCACTGAAATACAGGCTCCTGACTAGGAACAGGCACATACGTAATGTGGAGAGGTTCAAAAATGCTTCAAAGCGCCAACTATTCCCCTAACCTCGGACAGTGGTGTAAAGGAACAAACTATAAAAATTAGTTGAAAAGGGCTTAAAATATCAGATCGATACACAGCAGGAAAACAAACACACACACACCAGACGTGGCAGGGAATTTATACGTCACTCACAACAAAGTACAGATCTGAGTACTCGCATTTTCTGACAGCTAGTTCAAAGGCAACATCACTAATAACACTAGTGTGAAGCTAGCCGGCGTTAATTTTCATGAGGCTAGCCGTCAATAATATTCATAAGATGAGACCGCGTTCGATGAAGTGGTGTGGTTTATTAATAGATGTGACAATAAAATAAATTTTTGCTGTAAATATCCAATATGGTTCTGCTATTTATACCAATATATGATATTAAACCAAAAGGTGTCTTCTGCAAGGTCCGCGTCTTTTAACACCATTTAAAATGAAAGTAAAAAAAAAGGTTAATGCCTCAATACACATAAAACCAAGAAACGATTCATTAAAATTCTGTGATAAGAGAAATAATGTAAACTGAAACTACAATAAAAAAAGGATGATTAAATATAGAAATATAGTCTCATCTCAAAAGTACTACATGCCATTAATACGATCGTTTATCTTCCATTTTAAACAGATCAGACAAACAAACAAATCTACAGTTAATGAAAAAAAAAGATAATGTGGAGAGAGAAAAATCTATTAGAATTGTATATATTTAAATGCAGGTCGGAAGCTATGTCACTTAAACAATCCAAACTTGTTTTTCAGTAAAACCTCACCCGATGAAAATCTACAGGAGACCTCTCCATCTCACTTAGTCGGGATTCAATCAACAATGATTAAACAAACGTCTACTTCAGATAACCCCTCAATTTCTTTCCAACATCACGAGGATTCATTAAAATGCATCGACAGAAATCTTACAGAAAATGAACGCCACCAATTATTGCTACATAAATGGGCACAAAACAGTAAAGTTAGATACCCAGTAAACGATAAAGGCAGGAGATACAATAATCTATGGGAAGAAAAAAGACCGTGGTTACGTTATTCAATTTCAAACGACAGTGTGTTTTGTGCCTACTTATTGCATTTCAACTTACAGTATCACAAACAAATCCAGAATTTGTTAAGATTGGATTCAGGGATTGGAAAAACGCCGTCGGGGACAAAAGAGGTGCACTTGACAAACACTCAAAATCCGAAGACATAAATTATCCCAAGAAAAAAAGTGAGATCTTTAATGACATTTTGGGCCTCAAAGTAGATAATTGAATACTAATTGAGTCACCCTCTTTGAATAAAAATAAATAAATAAATAAAACAAACATATAAAGTCATTGGAAGGGGGTGAGAACCCGTAAAAGAAACAATTAGTAAAGCACACAAAGAAAAGATCAAAATGAATAATCCATAATCGACGTAGTAATTAGACTTGGACATAGAAATATTGCTTTTCGGGGTAACCGGATAAAAGAAGACAGAAAAGAAAACGGTAATTTTCAATATTTCTTGACTGGAAAGCCAACTTTGATGATGTCCTGATATTGCATTTATCTACAGCTTAACACACATATTTGTCGCCAAAAGATCAGAACGAATTTATTCATTTCTGTGAACTGGAAATCAGAGATGTCATAACTTTTCTTTATTTTCTTCTTCTTTTTGGCCCATTTTTTTTTTTTTTTTTTTTTTGTAGATTTTGCCCATTATTCTCTATACTGTAAACCCCATCCAGACGGTCGTTTATCACGTCTTTGTTTGATTTTTGATGTCAAGGCTCGTGTCAAGGATTTTTAAAGTAATCTTACCATCAAATCCTTGATAATAAGCACTCGAATAAATGTTAACCACCACTAACTTTGATTTTTAAATATTTCTTTTAAGATACAAATTTTACAAATCAGAATTTCTCATTACTTACTTGTAATTGACAAATGCAGTTAATTTTTTCATGATTTTCATGGATCGAAACGGGTTGTTCAAACAATTGTTTGCAATTTTTCGTGTTACTTTTTTTTTGGACAATTTGAGCATGTGCATTTATGTGACTGCGAAAGAAGTATGGTTAAACCGAATAATAATTATAAATAACGAGATGTGGTATGATTTCCAATGAGACAACTATCAGCAAAAGTTTAAATAAAGTGGATGTAAGAAATTATAGGCAACCGTACAGCCTTCAACAATGAGAAAAACCCGTACCGTATAGTCAACTATATAAGGCCCCGACATGAAAAATATGGAACAAATCAATTAAGAAAACTAACGGCCTTAATTTATAACAAAACAATTTACGAAAAACAAAATGTGACAGACATGAACCAACGATAACCACTGAAATGCAGGCTCCTGACTAGGAACAGGCACATACATAATGTGGCGAGGTTCAAAAATGCTTCAAGGCGCCAACTATTCCCCTAACCTGGGACAGTGGTGTAAAGGAACAAACTATAAAAATTAGTTGAAAAGGGCTTAAAATATCAGATCGATACAAAGCAGGAAAACAAACACACACACACCAGACGTGGCAGGGAATTTATACGTCATTCACAACAAAGTACAGATCTGAGTACTCGCATTTTCTGACAGCTAGTTCAAAGGCAACACCACTAATAACACTAGTGTGAAGCTAGCCGGCGTTAATATTCATGAGGCTAGCCGTCAATAATATTCATGAGATGAGACCGCGTTCGATGAAGTGGTGTGGTTTATTAATAGATTTTGACAATAAAATAAATTTTTGCTGTAAATATCCAATATGGTTCTGCTATTTATACCAATATATAAACTTAAATCAATAGGTGTCTTTGCAAGGTCCGCGTCTTTTAACACCATTTAAAATGAAAGTAAATAAAAAGGTTAATGCCTCAATACACATAAAACCAATAAACGATTCATTAAAATTCTATGATAAGAGAAATAATGTAAACTGAAACTACAATAAAAAAAGGATGATTAAATATAGAAATATAGTCTCATCTCAAAAGGACAACATACCATTAATACGATCGTATATCTTCCATTTTAAACAGATCAGACAAACAAGAAAATCTACAGTTAATGAAAAAAAAAACAGTTACTATTTCAATGACATATCATTTTTCAAAACAACGGAGAACAATCAGAGTCTTTAATCTCCTCATTATCAGGTCATTCCATTCATCTAAAATGCCCTAGACCCGTACGAGTTTGTCAGCATTGGGTGGGGGATGGTACCCAGTATGTCACATAGTCCAACTTGACTATTGCCGGCTGGCCAAACTAAGAGATTCTCCACGTTGGCAATTACACCAGATGTAAAAGTAGACATGGCCTCTAAAATGGCACTTATGCCCTATCCCCGTACGTGTTTGTCAGCATATGGTGGGGGAAGGGGTTACTTCGGTATATCACATAGTCAAAATTCAGTATTGCCGGCTGGCTAAACTAGGAGATTCTCCACGTGGGCCATTATACCAGAGGTAAAGGTAGGCATGGCCTTTAAAATGGCATATAGCACTTATGCCCTAGACCCGTACGAGTTTGTCAGCATAGGGCGGGGTGTTGAGGATAAGTAGAGACTATCATAGTACCGTGGGAATTATATATGTACTTAAACGCGTTAGCGCTGTCTATAGGTAACGTCATGGTATCCATATGAAAACGTCATTGTCATTCCATCATTAAATCGTTCATTTGTATAGACTTTTTTCCACTTTATATACACAACGCATTCTACAATATACGATCACGAGATTGGTACCGAGACCAGGATAAAAGAAGTATTCGACGAGAATCAAGTCTATTCGAGCTGGAAATAGAGCCGCCGTCACAAAATTCTTCAAGAAACTCGATGAGTTGAACACTGACTCGGAGATAGATATCGATATTGCAGGTTCAATTATTGACGCTCTAGTGAAAAAACAAAGTGTTATTCTTAAACTGGATGAACAGATCTTGGAAAATACATCGGAAGAAGATATAGAAGTTGAAATAACAGATGCAGATGAGTATAATTTAGAACTTGAAACAAATTTACGCCGTTATAAGAAGTTAGCACAAATAACTACATGTACATGTACAGAATTATTTCATAAAAGCATCCCAAACACACACCCTGTCATGAACATGCATGAAGTCAATCCCGAAACACGTCCTCTAATGAACACAGAATTCATCCCAAAATTTTCGTCACAAACTAGTTCACTGTCAAGTCAAAATCATAGCTTGCCAAAGCTAACCCTACCTACGTTTTCTGGAAACATACTTAAGTGGAAATACTTTTGGGAATCGTTTGAAACCACCATTCACAACAATCATACTCTAACTGATGTACAGAAATTTACTTACCTACAGTCACTTCTTGATGCAGACTCTATGAATGTCATAAATGGTTTAAACTTAATTAGCGCAAATTACCACCAGGCGTAGAATTATTAATAAATCGCTTTGGAAAAACACATAAAATTGTGAACGCATATATGAAAGCGCTAATAGATTTGCAAGCACCCTCATATACACAAGATAGTCTCCGTAATTTTTCTGATAAGTCAGAGGTCTATATCCGTGGATTGGAATCTTTAGGACAATGCCAAGATACGTATGGTTCCCTGTTTATCCCAGTTATGCTTATATAACCCTATAACCGTAAAAAGTAACATAACAAGAGAAAACGGAAACGATGACTGGACACTTGGAAATCTTAGACAGGCAATACAACGCGAAATATCGATGCGAGAAGTTCTAATAGGACTGAAGCAAATGTTATCCCTACCGCAAGTTTTCATGCCGGAATTGGTAAGAAAAATAGGAATGTAAATTACTTATAATAAATAAATCAAAAACTAACAACTATTCCCAAAGTAAACTGTGCATTTATTGCAATGATTAACATTTCCCTGCAGAATGTAAAAAGTTCATAGACAGCAAATCAAGAATGGAGATTGTAAAGAAGAGAAATCTATGTTTCAGTTGTTTGGGTAACCATAAAATATCAGAATGCAGGTCGAAAAACACATGTCGTAAATGTAAACGTAAGCACCACACAAGTGTGTGCAATAAATCATTAAATCAACAATCACAGAGTCAGCATATTACTAGTAGTACAGAAAATAGCACGCCGATCATGCATACATCTGCTTAACAGGAAAATTCGACCGTATTCTTGAAAACCGCAATAGCTCCCATATGGTCACATAATCAGTGCGCCGACGCTAACATTCTTTTTAACGAAGGAGCGCAACGATCATTTATGACGCAGGAAATAGCTGACAAGTTGAACGTCAAGCCAGACGGAAAAGAAACCCTCAACATATCCGCCTTTGGAGATCCAGACAAGAATGTTCGCCACATGAATAAGGCCACAGTTTACTAAGAAGCAGATTTAGGAGAGAAATACCTTAATAGGTATTGATTGTACCTTCCATAGCAGCGCCGAACCAGAATAATCGCAGGTACATTTCACAGAAACTACAGTATTTGAGGGGACTAAAACAAGCCCACCCTTTGTTAGAGGATAATAGCTTTGAAATTGCATTACTCATTGGAACAGACCACTACTGGGATGTAATTAATGATGATATCGTTCGAGGCGACGGACCGACAGCGATGAGCTCAAAATAGGATATTTGTTATCTGGACCACTTACATTTACAAGACGACAACGCAAGTCACACATGATGCATATATTATCTAGTCACGTCAAAGAGGACCATGATATTGAGAGGTTTTGGAAATTGGAGTCCCTTGGTATACATGAAAACGACAAAACTTAACATGGAAAAACAGAATATCAAATAATTTTCATCAATATCGATAACATATGTGGATGGAAAGTACGTAGCAAAACTCCCATGGATTGAAGAATGTCCTGAATTACATACACACGAGATGATTGCAAGAGCGAGGACCAGCAGAGTCGTTAACCGCTTAAACCAGGAACCTAAATTCTATGGCGACATAATCAAAGAGCAGGAGAAACGCGGTTTCATCGAAAAGGTAGGAGGAAAGGAGGACGAGCCACAGCGCATTCACTACATTCCGCATCATCCCGTCAAGAAATATTCTACTCCAATTAGAATTGTGTATGATTCCAGTTGTAAAGAGAACGCAAAAAGTCCGAGTTTGAATGACTGTCTTCATTCATATCCACCCATTTCAAATGATATAACCGAGATACTTACCAGATTTCGTACGCAGAAGTTTGCAGTGACAACAGCCATTGAAAAGGCATTTCTGCAAGTTGGATTTCATAAATCTGACCGTGATGGTATTCGCTTCTTCTGGTTATGTGACCCAACAGATACAACCAGTCCGTTTACAACTTATCGTTTCAAGTCAGTCTTATTCGGAGCTACATGCTCACCATTTATACTGAATGCAACTTTGTAAAAACACTTTGAAGAGAATCCTAGTCCAACAGCTTCAAGAATTACACAAAACTTGTAATGTTTTAACAAGTTTTACGGATGAGGACGACTTAATTGATTTTTACCGTGGTTCCAGATGTTTTTTACAGAAAGGAGGCTTTAACCTCAGATCATGGAACTCTAACTCTAACAGACTACGAGAACTTGCCCACACAGAAAACGTACAAGATTCCAGTAACGAGGTCAACATTCTTGGAAGGCGCTGGAATGTAGCGGACGACAAACTTTTATTTGCAGAAGTAGACATAGATTCAACCATAGTAGATGTAAGAAAAAGAGAAATATTGCGATAGTCGTCTAAAATCTTTGATCCGCTTGGCATACTTAGTCCCGTGACAGTGAACGCTAAGATACTAATGCAGTCACTATGGAAACGTAATTTTGGTTGAGACGAATGCTTACCTGAAGATGTAATTACACAATGGACTACTTTATCTACAGATCTTAAAGATACAAAATCAGTTGAAATTTTCAGACTACTAAACTACGATGGCATATCAACCGATGCTAGCAAACAAGCTTATGGAGCATGCGACTACATTATACAAGGAAAATATTCGCAATTAGTTATGGCTAAAAACAGAGTTGCGCCGCTTAAAGTTATTACTTTGCCGAGACTGGAATTGATGGGCGCCTTAGTTGGAGCGAAATAAGGGAAACATGTGTCAAATATTTTAGGAGTTACAGAAATCACATTTTGGTGTGATAGCCAAATCGTACTTAGCTGGCTGTATTCGTCGAAAATACAAAAACCTTTTATTGCTAATAGAATTACCGAAATCCGACAACTTGTGGAAAATAAAACTTTGAGGTATTGTCCAACCGACTGTAACCCCGCTGATTGTCTTACTCAAGGAATGTCGTCATCTAAGAGGTAGAGGTAGAGGTAGAGATAGGCATGGCCTTTCAAGTGGCCTTAGCGCTTATGCCCTAGACCTGTACGAGTTTGGCAGCATATGGTGGGGGGAGGGTATCCAGTATATCACATAGTCCAACTTGACTATTGCCGGCTGGCCAAACTAAAGATTCTCCATGTGGGCAATTATACCAGAGGTAGAGGTAGGTAGGGCCTCTAAAATGGTTTATAGCTCTTATGCCCTAGACCCGTACCAGTTTGTCAGCATAGGGTGAGGGAGGGGTTGTTGGAAGTAACGCATAAACGTAACGTTCTCGCTGCCGATATTCATTGTAACGTCACCTAAGTGTGACGTATTGACATCAGAGTTTGAATAGAGATCCATACATGCTAGACGCCTTTGTTATTGTTAGCCATATAGTTGCCCGATTTACCCACTAAACGATATTGGTGCCAAGTGACCAGGATGAATTTGAAGCTGAAATCGATACGTGCAGGACATAGAAGCGCCGTTTCAAGAATATATAAGAAATTCGACGAAATTCGGGAGAGCGGAACAGAACTTGTTGATTCTGATGAACTTTCGAACGTTTTAGACACTCTGAAAAGGAAACAAGAATTGTTAAGGAAATTAGATGAAGACATTATTCAGGATTTGGATCAAGAGGACATTGAAACAGAAATCGTTGACTCAGATGAGTATTCATTTAATTTAGAAACAAAAGTACGTCAAATAGCCAAATTTATAACAGTACAAACATCAACGCTAAATACAAATGCCACAAGCTTTACAAACTCTAGAAACGACGTTCCGCCGTCATATCCTAGTACTAATAATCCTTCAAGCACAGAAAATCAGCACAATACACATTTCCGTTCAGATTTTCGCTCATATTCCTCAATTGCTAGCGAGTACAATAAGCTCCCTAAACTAAATCTACCAACTTTCGATGGCGACATTCTACAATGGCAGTCCTTTGGGACTCTTATGAGGCAGCCGTACATACAAACCCAACACTGAGTAACGTCCAGAGGTTCAATTACTTGAAGTCATTGTTATACGATGAAGCTTTCCAAACCGTAAATGGCTTTGCACTTACAAATTCAAATTACGAAAGAGCAGTTTCGTTGCTACAACAAAGGTATGGACAAGTTCACAAAATCACGCAAAAGTACATGAATGCATTACTTGAAATACCGTCACCCAAGAATACCCTACAGAGCTTACGCAACTATTACGACAAAATAGAAACATATGTACGTGGTTTAGAATCCTTGGTCAGACAGAGGATACCTATGGCTCATTATTGGTCCCTATCATATTGAAAAAGTTACCGGGAGACGTACGCATAAATTTAACAAGACACCATGGTTCAACCAGTTGGCAATTATCTGACCTACGACAAGTGATATTTCATGAACTCAATATTATGGAGGAAGGCAATTCCGCTGATTTTACGGAAACTCATACCGCTACTGCAGCATTTCACACCAATGCAAAGGTACGTACAAAACCAGCCAACAGACAAATGCACGTAAAGTCATGCGTATTTTGTAAAGAATCACACGCCCCCGTTAACTGCACTAACATAATTGATCACAAAGCAAGAATTTCTATTGTTAAACGGGATCGTTTATGTTTTAACTGTCTTGGACATCATAATGTAGCAGATTGCAAATCACATCAAAGTTGCAGGAAATGTGAAAACGGCATCATACTAGTTTATGCAAAGACGAGGTACAACAAGATTTAAAACAGAGTAACACTAATGTAAATATTAGCACAATTCATGAAACACAACACAACGCGAAGGAAACGGGCACAGTTCTTCACCACAGGCACAGACCAATGTATTACTTAAAACTGCCGTAGCGCAAGTAAGTTCAGGCATTCAATGTACTAACGCAAACATATTATTTGATGAGGGCGCACAGAGGTCTTTCATCACAGACAAATTAGCTACAGAGCTGAATTTGGCCATTACCGGACAGGAGACCGTACACTTGTCAGGATTTGGTGACACAAATGAGAGCAAAAAAGTCCGACATCTAAACACTGGTACCATTTACCTACTTACAGATACCGGAAAATTACCCATCAACGTTTTAATTGTACCAGAAATAGCTATACCAATGAAGACCTATGTACATAAGACAACCCATTTAAAGTATTTGTATGGCTTAAAATTAGCCCATCCCGTCTCACATGACCCTATGTTTGAAGTTTCTCTATTGATTGAGTCGATTATTACTGGTCGATTGTCGAGGACAGAATAGTGCGAGGAGCAGGACCTACTGCCGTCAAGTCGAAAATCGGGTACCTTCTGTCCGGTCCAATCAATGGACTCCCTGCAAATCCAGATCACACACGTACGTCAATGATGAACATATTAGTAGGTCACAAAGTTGAAGAGCTTAATTTAGAGAAATTTTGGGAAGTTGAAGCTGCTGGTATAAAGAGTACTGACAACAAATCTGAAAACGGACAATTCCAAGATATATATGAAGCAAATTGTATTAGTTACCATGGAAACAGATATGTTGCCAAGTTACCTTGGAAGGAGGAACACCCTACCTTACTAGACAACAGAAGTATTGCACAACGGAGAACAGAAAATGTCATTAAGCGTCTTAGTCGTGAACCTACATTTTACAGAAGTACGGACAGATTATATATGAACAAGAAAAACGTGGATTTATCGAGAGAGTTGATGAACGATCAACCAACACAAAGGTTCATTACATACCTCACCATCCTGTACGTAAAGAGTCGTCAACCACGCCCATCAGAATTGTATTTGACTGCAGCTGCAAACCTACACCTGTTAGTCCGAGTTTAAATGATTGTTTGATGGATCTTTCGCCAAACTTGAATGACTTAACCGGGATTCTTCTCCGATTTAGAATGCACAAATACGCCGTGGCGACTGATATAGAAAAGCCTTTCTTAATATTGGTCTTAATGAAGAGGATCGTGATGTTACCAGGTTCTTTTGGCTTAGTAACCCGGATGACCCAGATAGTCAACTTACCATATACAGATTCAAGTCAGTATTATTTGGAGCAACTTGCTCTCCGTTCATCCTAAATGCTGTTATACGTAAACATTTGACTGAAAATCCCACTGACTGGACAGCAATGTTAAAGAAAGACTTATATGTTGACAATATTATTTCGAGCTTTAATCAACAAAGAGATTTGTTAGACTATTTTCATACATCACGTTCAGTATTTGAAAAAGCAGGTTTTAACTTACGCTCATGGGCTTCAAACTGCAAAGAACTACAAGACCGTGCTTCATCCAAAAATGTACTAGACGAAGACAAACTTGTCAAGATACTTGGCTTGCGATGGGACACAGAAAACGACACACTCACATTTGCACGCAGAGACCCACTTTCAGTAGATGATAGCATTACAACAAAACGCGATATACTCCGTCAGTCATCACAAGTGTACGATCCGCTCGGAATCATCAGTCCTATTACCGTTAGGAGTAAAATGTTGATGCAACATATATGGGAGTTGAAAGTAGATTGGGACGAACCGTTATCGTCGGACGTCGTTTTACAGTGGAGACAGATACAAAAAGACACGAATGATTGTACCAAACTTGAGATTTCCCGCTGTTACCTAGACAACACCTTAAACACGAATAACTTGTATATCCACATTTTACCGATGCAAGCTTAAAGGCCTACGGATCATGTGCATATATCGTAGACGTAGATGGAAATCAAAGCACGCTAGTGATGGCAAAGAACAAAGTTGCACCACTGAAGAAAATGACAATTCCGAAACTTGAATTAATGGCGTCTGTTATAGGAGCTAGACTGTTGAATCATCTTATGCAACATATCAATATTGAACAAGCGATACTCTGGACTGATAGTCAGATAGTACTGAACTGGCTAAAGACTGACAAACAACTACCAGCCTTTGTTAGAAATCGAGTCTCGGAAATCAAACAACTTACAAGGACGTTTAAATGGAGGTATTGCCCGACAGACTCAAACCCGGCCGACTTATTATCTAGAGGATATCAGCCGATAAATTTTAAAATAGTCAATTATGGATGCATGGTCCACAGTGGATTACTGACAAGTCTAAATGGCCGTCATGGATACCTAATGATCAACACCAAATTCTCCGTTTCCACAGACGACTTAGAAACTGCGAAAAGGACGAGGTCCGTATGATAGCCGATACAATAGGACTTCATCAAATTATCAACATTGATCAATTTTCTTCATATCAGAAACTACTTCGTGTAAGTGCTTACGTATTAAGATTCATACAAAACTGCAGAAAAGACAAACATAGTGGAATGTTAACCGTATCGGATATTCAGAATATGTCTATAATGTTAATTCGAAATTCACAACATAGAAACTATGCCGAAATAATGAAGGACTTAAAGGAGAAACAAACGAAAACAGCCTTGTTAAACAACTCAAACTGTATTTGGATCACGAAAATATAATACGCTGCGGTGGAGGGAGAATTAACAATGCAAATACACTAGAATCAGCTAAGTTTCCCGTTTTATTGCCATCTAAAGACAAGTTAACCGATCTCATCATAAAAGATGCGCATACAAGAAATTTCCATTGTAGACTAGAAAGTACAGTTACAGTTTTGCGCCAGCACTACTGGATTCCAACGATCAGACGAAACGTAAAGTCACTTTTGCGTCGCTGTGTTACTTGTCGTAAAGTAACAGGAAGACCCTACCCAGTTCCGGACCCACCACCCCTACCAGCCGACAGACTTCGTGAAGATCATCCATTCACAGTTACAGGAGTGGATTTCGCAGGGCCATTACACATAGGAACTAAAGAAGGACAAAACAAAAAAGTATACATATGTCTGTTTACTTGTGCTAGTACAAGAGCAGTTCATTTAGAAATTGTGCAGGATTTATCACAGAATGCTTTTATCTTAGCTTTTCGCCGTTTTACAAGTAGAAAGTCACTCCCAAAAGTGATGATTTCAGACAACGCGTCTACGTATGTTGCGGGGGCAAAAGAAATTGAACATTTAACAAAGTCATCATATGTAACCGAGAAGCTTAATTCTTATGGAACAACTTGGCGATTTATCCCGAAAAGAGCACCTTGGTTCGGCGGATGGTGGGAGAGATTGATAGGATTAACGAAAATTGCATTAAAAGGTATTAGGACGAGCACTGGTGGACAATGAAACACTCAACACGATAATTACTGAAGTGGAAAGTATCCTAAATGACCGCCCACTTACATACGTTTCATCGGACCCAACGGACGACGAACCCCTTACTCCGTCACATTTATTATATGGAAGACGAATCAGGACGCTACCGTATAACGGACTTGAAGACTGTAGTTTACAACCAGGAACCAAAGACACTACGCATGAATCAGTAACTAGACAATCGAAGTTTCTATCATTAATTCTTAAAACTTCATAAAAGATGGAAACAGGAATACTTAACTTCGCTTAGGGAACATTACCGATACACTGGTCGAAACACACAGAATATTAATGTCGGAGATGTAGTTCAGATTCATGACGATGTATCAAGAGTAAATTGGACTTTGGCTGTAATTAACAAATTAGTTTACGGCAAAGATGGACTTACACGATCAGCCATAATTCGAACAAAAATGGTGTGACATCTAGACCAATCAGCAAACTTTTATCCGTTAGAACTGAATTCTTTTGAAGTTGAAACTAGAGCAGCTCAGTTTGAGGCAAAGAAGAAAATAAAACATGGACTAACGCGTGTTAAATGTAAATTGTGAAAAGTAAAAGTAAATGTGTGATTAACATATGGACATTTAAGTGAATAACCATGGACTGTTAAATATTATTACATAGAGACTTTAAAGTTTTAATTTATTTTCTCAGAACTTTTATCATTTAATTTGTGATCATTTTATTTATTGTAAAGTAATTCATTTGCGGCCCCAGTATGTTGGAAGTAACGCATAAACGTAACGTTCTCGCTGCCGATATTCATTGTAACGTCACCTAAGTGTGACGTATTGACATCAGAGTTTGAATAGAGATCCATACATGCTAGACGCCTTTGTTATTGTTAGCCATATAGTTGCCCGATTTACCCACTAAACGATAGGGGTACCTCGGTATATCACATAGTCAAAATTCAGTATTGCCGGCTGGCCAAACTTGGAGATTCTCCACGTGGGCCATTGTACCAGAATTAGAGGTACGCATGGCCTTTAAAATTGCTTATAGCACTTATGCCATAAACCCGTACGAATTTGTCAGCATAGGGTGGGGGAGGGTACCCAGTATGTCACATAGTCCAACTTGACTATTGCCGGCTGTCTAAACTAAGAGATTCTCCATGTGGGCAATTATACCAGAGGTAGAGGTAAGCATGGCCTCTAAAACGGTCTATAGCACTTATGCCCTAAGACCCGTCCGAGTTTGTCAGCATAGGGTGGGGGGGGGTACCTCGGAATATCACATAGTCAAAATTCAGTATTGCCGGCTGGCCAAACTAGGAGATTCTCCACGTGGGCCATTATACCAGAGGTAGAGGTAGGAATGGCCTTTAAAATTGCCTATAGCACTTATGCCCTAGACCCGTACGAGTTTGTCAGCATAGGGTGGGGGAGGGTACCTAGTATGTCACATAGTCCAACTTGACTATTGCCGGCTGGTCAAACTAAGAGATTCTCCACGTGGACAATTATAGTAGAGGTAGGCATGGCCTCTAAATTGACCTATAGCACTTATGCCCGAGACCCGTAGAGTTTGTCAGCATAGGGTGAGGGGAGGGGGTACCTCGATATATCACATAGTCAAAATTCAGTATTGCCGGCTGGCCAAACTAGGAGATTCTCCATGTGGGCCATTATACCAGAGGTAGAGGTAGGCATGGCCTCTAAAATGGCTTATAGCACTTGTGCCCTAGACCCGTACGAGTTTGTCAGCATATGGTGGAGGAGGGGGGTACCTCGGTATATCACATCTTATTTTTCGCTCGAATTCTGCTGTGTATTTAACCACGGATTTTTTTTTTCAATTTGTCAGAATGTTTACTAACAACAATAACAGAGGATACGGTTATAAAACGTCTGAAGGGTTTGTGTTACATTTACTTATAAGATGGTCTATATTGTAAAACTTTTTTTCACACCTATCTCATGTTATCAGTCAAGATGTATTCTCTTGTAATCTTTAGCCGACAAACCAACCTTGTGAATGTCCTCAGTAAAGTGAAAGATGACTCCTACTAATATTCATGGATTTATATATTTCCAGTTGTGATTCAAGCATGGTTTTTATTCTTCAAAAGTAAAATTTTTCATAATCACATTTTCTTAAATCGTTTGCTGTCTTCGTAATTTTACCATCTACTATGTAGGCGTACATTATCGCTCTTCATTGGCGTAGCTTACGTTCAGGCAAACGAGGCAGTTGCCTCGGTAAAAAAAAATCAAATAAAGAAAAATCCTTTATTATATAATCTTTAAAACGATTTCTATCTAATGCAGCAGACTCGCTACTAACCGCTAATATACCGACTTGTATCGTCTGGTCATCGTTATTGATTCATACCTTTGGGAAAGGGGGAAAAGGGGGTATCACTTTGCTGAAAATGCCATTTCAACTTCTAAACAATGGTAATATTATTCTATTGAACTATTATAAAATTCATTGGAAGTAAAGTTGGCCATCTTATTCCATCTGATTTATAAACCAGTTAATTGGTGTTCTCAAAGCAAACCAAAGAAATTCTTCTAGATCTACCGAAAAGTATACGACCATGGGATTTGACAAAAATACCTCAATAAATCCACTGGACGGTAAGCAATCAACAATCAATCAATCAATTAATCATTATCCATCAGTCTATTCCTAATGTTGACTTAAGACATTTTTTGATGAATTTGGTTTTATGCTTAGTCTTAAAAATGGTTTATCGATCTGGCCTCCTACACCTCTTTTTCCCATTATCTTTCCGGACCAAAATAGAGTAGTGTTTGTAAAGGGGAACCCTTCGTTTGATATATTTATTTGAGAAAACCTTATTAAACAGAGTCCATTAAAGAGTTTAAATAAAAAGTAAATTAACAATAAATGCTTCGCTGAGCGCAGCCTGATACGACCGCAGAGATCGAACCCTGAACAGTTGGTGCAAGTTTGGACACAATATTCAAGCTTGATACTGTCTGAATTTGGATTGTGATCAAATTTTTACATAATATAGGTTTCTGACACAAAATAAATGTGGTGAATTATCTAAAAATGTTAAATGGGTTAAAAATTTGTATTAAATTTCAATTGAAGATTTCTTGCTATTGCGCAATACTGTGCAAAAGAAGATTTCTTGCAATTGCGCAATACTGTGCAATTCAATATTTCTTGCTATTGCGCAATACTGTGAAATTGAAGATTTCTTGCTATTGTGCAATATTGTGCTATTGGATATTTCTTGCTATTGTGCAATACTGTGCAATTGAAGATTTCTTGCTATTGCGCAATACTGTGCAATTGAAGATTTCTTGCTATTGTGCAATACTGTGCAATTGAAGATTTCTTGCTATTGCGCAATACTGTGCAATTGAAAATTTCTAATGGAATTTATTAATAATAAAGTTTTGGCAAATTTCCAATATACATAATTTAAAAGCAGTTTAGGTGAGATAAACTAAAAGCTTCATCAGCAACATTTTATATTGGCAAATTTCAATGAAGTTCATTAAACTAAAGTTATTGGCAAATTTCTAATGGAATTTATTTATAATAAAGTTTTTAGCAAATTTCAATATACATAATTTAAAAGCAGTTTAGGTGAGATAAACAAAAAAGCTTCATCAGCAACATTTTATATTGGCAAATTTCCAATGAAGTTCATTAAACTAAAGTTATTGGCAAATTTCCAATGGAATTTATTAATAATAAAGTTTTTGGCAAATTTCCAATATACATAATTTAAAAGCAGTTTAGGTGAGATATCCAAATGAGTTTCAATTACCAACCTTACACTGCCTTTTAAATTATGTTTTGTACTTAAGTAATTGTCCATTAACCTGGAAACCCTTTCCCCTTTTTGCACCTTATTCCTTAACGGTTTGAGCCATAACTCCCAAAGACAATTCTTACCATCCCTTTGTGGTATTCCAATATCCAAAATCTAAATACATGGTTAGATTCAGCATATCAAAGAACCCCAAGAATTCAATTTTGATGAAATCAAATAAAGTTCAATTTTGGACCCTTTAAACCTCAGTGTGGACCAATTTGATAACTGGCCCAAATATCAAAAATCTAAATACATGGTTAGATTCAGCATATCGAAGAACCCCATATATTCAATTTTGTTGAAATCAAACAAAGTTTAATTTTGGACCCTGATTTGGACCAACTTGAAAACTGGGCCCATAATCAAAAACTAAGTACATGTTTAGATTCAGCATATAAAAGAACCCCAAGAATTCAATTTTGTTAAAATCAAACTAAGTTTAATTTTGGACCCTTTGGACCTTAATGTAGACCAATTTGAAAACGGGACCAAAATTAAGAATCTAAATACACAGTTAGATTCGGCATATCAAAGAACCCCAATAGTTCAATTTTTGATGAAATCAAACAAAGTTTAATTTCGGACCCTTTTGGCCCCTAATTCCTAAACTGTTGGGACCAAAACTCCCAAAATCAATCCCAACCTTCCTTTTGTGGTCATAAACCTTGTGTTTGAATTTCATAGATTTCTATTTACTTATACTAAAGTTATTGTGCAAAACCAAGAAAATGCTTATTTGGGCCCTTTTTAGCCCCTAATTCCTAAACTGTTGGGACCAAAACTCCCAAAATCAATCCCAACCTTCCTTTTGTGGTCATAAACCGTGTGTTAAAATTTCATAGATTTCTATTAACTTATACTAGAGTTATTGTGCGAAAACCAAGAAAATGCTTATTGGGCCCTTTTTGGCCCCTAATTCTTAAACTGTTGGGACCAAAACTCCCAAAATCAATCCCAACCTTCCTTTTGTGGTCATAAACCTTGTGTTTAAATTTCATAGATTTCTATTAATTTATACTAAAGTTATAGTGTGAAAACCAAATGTCTTCGGACGACGATGACAACGACGACGACGCCTAACGTTATACCAATATACGACCGCAAAAATTTTGAGGTCGATAACAATACCAAACTCCAAGGAAAATTCAAAACGGAAAGTTCCTTAACAAGCAGAACAAGTCCACAGTCATTTATGATACCAGAAAGAAAAGTCAAATAACAAAAATACCGAACTCAAGGAAAATTCAAAACGGTAGTCCCTTATATTCCAATATTCAATAACGATCCCCCAAATCATCATGGTGTTTTAAAAGCTTTCAAAAAGTTTACCTTTAACTTCATCAAAGTGTTTTTAGAACTTTCAGAAAGATTACCTTTAACTTAACCATTAAGAACCCTCTATTCAGAAGCTTCCAAATAAACTCTTTATCAAGGAAATCATAGGAAAAGTAGTTACAGGAATATTGTATTAAATGGAATTACCCAAATGCAGGTGCGGCTAAAATATTAGTTATATAACAAGAATGTGTCCATAGTACACGGATTCCCCACTCGCACTATCATTTTCTATGTTCAGTGGACAGTGAAATTGGGGTCAAAACTCTAATTTGGCATTAAAATGAGAAAGATCATATCATAGGGAACATGTGCACTAAGTTTCAAGTTGATTGGACTTCCAACTTCATCAAAAACTACCTTGACCAAAAACTTAAACCTGAATCAGGACAGACGGACGGATGGACGGACGGACGGACAAACGAACGGACGCACAGACCAAAAAACACAATGCCCCTCTACTATCGTAGGTGGGGCATAAAAATGGAAAATTGAAAATAATTTCTTTTGTCATTTATACATCAAGATCTCAATAGTTAATTTTCTAGATGAAAGTCAAGACAACCTAGAATCTTTATCAGAGCCAGTGCAGAAATTGTTATGCTCATACTTTAAAGGCACAAATAAGGACAAGTCTAAATCATCTTACATATTGTTTAATAAATTAACAATGGAAAGTTGTTCATATTTGTACACAATAAGCTTGACACAAATTATACTATCACCAGGCAGTGCATTCATACACATTCATACAGTCAAACAAGGCATAAAACCATCAAATAAAACCTATAGCACTTTAATCAACCTAACATACTTATAATAAAGGCAAATTCCTCTATAAATTTTTACAGTGCCACTTTTATAAAGCTTGCAGCCAATTGTTTTGAAATGATATCTGATGCTGCATGTGAAAATTCATTATGAAATAATTATTTGTATCTATCTATGTAAACAAATTTCAATTCTGACATATTTTTGCCTTTAACGCCGTATTTTAAATACATTTTCTTCAATTTATCTAAAATTCTAATGAATAGAATATATGATAATTCATGAAATTATTTTCTACAAAATAAATTTATTCATTTACCCTAAAAATATCACAAATATCAATCAAATTATAATGAAGATGATTAATCCGTAAAAATTTTAATTTAAAATACGAAATTTCCATGCCTACAAATGAAAGATATTGGCACCTTATACAATTCTATTTATATCACATAAATTCAGCAAACAAAACTTCAACAATCATCAAGTTTATCATTTTGCTTAATAAAATTATTCTACAAATACAATGTGTTTAAAACTACCACTGAGAAATCATTTTAAGATTGAAGGTCAAAATACCTAAATTACAGTAATAGCCACTTCTTTTGACAATAAATTTTTCTGTTAGTAATTCAATGAACAATGTGAACTCCAAAGAATATCTGTCAGTCAACCACAGACAACAGAAATTATATTTTCAATATTATCTGTCAATGCAAGGTGACATTTTTTTCAAAGATGTCTAATCAAAAAAAAAGTAATTTGTGAAAACTTATGCTTGTCTTCGAAACAAGAAATGAAAAGTTATATGAACCCAATGCATGCTAATCTAAAAACCAGATAATGAATTTATCAATGTTATTTGTCAACTTAGTGTAACAATATTTCTGAGATGTCAAGAGGAAAGCATAATAATCTTTGTGACAAAAAAATGGGGATCTAAGACTAATTCTGAGTTGTAGCATTGAGATTAAATCTGTAAGAATTGTAAAAACAAATCGGTACTGTCTTGTCTTTTATCAGTCCATGCTTAATGTACTACCAGCAATGGCTCAACCTCCAATGCTTTAAGTTAATAAGTCAAAACTGTGTTGATTTAGGAATTACATCAGGTAGCACATTACAGCATGCAGAACATTTAGTACATTTCATTAAGGTCACATAAAACAATTCCTGGATTTTCATCAATCTAAAGTGAAACTAAAAGAATGGGGCACTTTTGATTCTTCATAGAAAACTTCATTAAACAATGTCCTGATGATATTCTCAAGAATTCAGGTTTGAAAGACACCCCCCCTCCAGCCATAAAAAATGGTGGATGAGAAATTTTATAATACCAAAACAAGTCATTTTCAGTCTAAATTTGAAACAAATTATGTTTAAATTTGTCTAAACATGCAGAACAATAAAAAGGTTGTAGAAGGAAGAGAATCCAGGAACTTATTTTATGTGGCCTATTCAGCACTTTGTCATGGAATGGAGTCAAATAGCAAAGTATCATAACACATTTCTTAATACCTTATTACGCAAAGCTTATACCATTAACCAAAAATAACAAATAGTATGGGAAAAGAACAAGTAGCAATTAATTATATAACCCAAAATAACTTGAATGAATGTTGTATATCATCATTAAAGTGTAATTTCTCTAAAAAAATAACCAATTTACTACTGCCAGCACATATACATATATTTTAAACTTTTGTACTTTCTATTGCATTAAGATCTTTTCCGAGTGTGAGATCTTTAATCCTTGGTACAAATTAACTCCTTGGTTTATTTTTAGATATGATGTAAGACTACAATTTATGACGAGATCATCCTTATGAACTGAGTATCTAAGCATACATATACAGCCTCACAACAGTTTTATGTTTATCTTTTTTTTTCCTTTCAATATGTCTTTATAAAGTTGTCAACATCCTTAAATTTTCCAATATCTACAGAGAAAGGAATGAACAATTTGCCTTTTCAGAATCTAATGAATTCTGGGTAATATTTTCACCAAAACGTTGTGATTGGCTTACAACGTCATAAACAATGGGAATTTCAACCAATGATGTGATGTAATTTTCATTTTGGGGTATGAACAATGAGATTACCCATAATCCTTTAGATTCAGAAATGGTGGATTCAACACTAGTTATAACTGGCTCTTAAGTAATTAATTTTAATGAAGCTTTATATGGACTACCTGACAATGATTCATTCAAACGTTGTTTCTTTTGTATGTACATAATAATGTGATTCTAAATTTTGGAATATATCCTTTAAGAATTTAACATGTGTAACATACAACAAAATAAAATAAAATGAGTATAAATTAAATGTCAAAGAAAACCCAGTTTAAAACTGATCTGTGCATATAATATTTCCAGTCTCATTGTGTTATGATCAATTATTACATAAAATGATACATAGGGAGTCTTTTTTCAAATTTATACACCTCCGTGAATTTTCAAGGCTATAACGTTATATGAAAAAAATCATTTATATTTTGTAGTTTGTGTTCGCAAACACTGTATATTCTTCAATAACAGCAAGTCATTTGACCACTCAATCAGTTTAAAAATAAATTTGCACAAAATTTGAAAGACTGAAAATGATATCTGAAAACCACAACACTCATAAATATTGATGATTCAACACTTGATACATTTTGCTTTTACAGCAAGTTAGAAACTCGGAAAATCCTGGAACATTGTTTCTTGAAAACAAACTAGGCTTACTGTTCATTACTTACTGACATTAATTAAGCAATTTTTGTCACAATTTAAATTCTAACACTCTTTTATAAAGCAATTGATGTTTTCATCCAAAGTGCTCAAAATGAAAGGGAGTTTTTTGACTTGATTTGATTAATTTGAAATCATGCTTGAAGTTGACAGTGGCAAGATTTTCCAATTTTTTTCCATTTGTATCTACTTTACTGAGTTTTTAACACATTTTCACACTATGATGCATACTAATGAGTGAATGATGGAAGCGCTGTATGATACATTTGGAATGAACTCTTGTCAATACGGAGTTGCCTACCCTTGCCCATCTAAATTTGTTATGATTAGACACCGTTACTGAGATATAATGTTAAAATATGGAATAAATAAATTACATTGGATTAATGGCGTAAAATGCCATATTTACAAGAACTGAAACTGAAAGCGGCAAGACGAAATCGGACGATGCCCACAAATTAAAATCTCAAAAAAGCTTGTCAAATATTGCATTATTGTACATGAAGTCTAAAACTATAGCTGTTGTCAAAATGGTCGATTAATGAGTTGATCTGAACTGGCAGTCCGTCCTTGTTGTCGTAAATCACCATAAGAACGCCTACTTTCCTGAAATCAAAGAAAAGATAATTATAGTTAATTTGTTTGTACATGGACTTCTAAGAGTATTGAATTGTTTGGTATTCCACGGTCATATTTATTATCAGCCTTATCATATATCTTTGTTTGTAAATACCCCATTTTATGTGAAGTTCAAGTCACTAATTATGTAATTCTTAATTTTCGGAGATATACTTTACATTTGAGTTTAAATCAAGCAAAAAATTTATTAAGCATGATCACAAATTAACAGTTTATCAATATCACGGAACTAAGTTCACTAGCACTGTCCTGTTCATTAAAAACTTTCAGAAACTGTCTACCATTTTTAAGCATGAAATTTTTAATTCATATATAACTATGATATGTATATAGAATGCTGGTTGTTTTTTAAGGTCAAAAAGACAAAAACTATTTACAGTATCAAAGTGTAATACAATGTATTTTTCTGACAAAAAGTTGAAGTGGGATCTATCACAGCAGGGTTAATGTCTGACAGATAAACAACATCAGATTATGTTTTTTTTTTTTTAAGCGGGTCACAAAGTTGAATGATTGATTGTTGATTGCTTAATGTCCAGTGGCCACAAAGTTGAAACTGATGATTTATTTCCTTAAAACACATGAAATTTTTGTCACAGGATGTTACAGAAACAAGTTAAGTTTATCATTATAATAACTGGATACTTACACTTAATTTTTCATCTTTACTATTTGTGTTGAGCACTGACATGGAGCTTGCTCTTTTCATACTGAAAATACAAAGGACAACATCAAAGGTATCATAGAATCAATGAAAATATAAACAATTTCAAACTGCCTTTCTACTGTCAAACATAAAGAATGAGAATTTCAGAATTTACATTTCTCTTCATCAATTAGGTACACTGTACGAGACCAATTAACCATGGAACAAATATCTTTCTTAAGTGCTTTATAATAATTTTTTTAAGCAAAACTTTCTATTTATGCAATTATTTTTTAAATGTTATTTTCTGGGTAATTCTATACTGGTTGATGCTGTGATGAAATCTGCTCTATTGAAAAGGAAGCATTTGTTGCAGGCATTTTGTGTTGGAAACGGTTCATGTTTAGGTGTGCAACTTTCAAAAATTATTCTAAAAAAAATATCTAATCTAAAAACATATTTACTTTTAACATATTCCATATACTTCATATTGCATACATTTATACATATATATATATACATTTCAATTCATAATAAGATAGTACAACACAAGCTGGATTTATAAGGCTGATTTTGACATGTTCATAGATTAATTCTTCAGTAATAATCCTGTAATTAACCATATCATTAATTAATAGTTCTATTATCTGCATAAATAGTCTAGACCAAATATCTGAAATAAACATTATTATCAAATATTTTGTCTATCCGAGATCTATATAAGCTGGAAGAAAACATGATCTTGGATTTTATCAAGCACAATATAAATAATTCCACATTAAAGTTTCCATCATATTTATAACTTTATTTAAGAAGAAATTTTCATTTTTCAAAATTTAAATCTAAATATCCAAAATTTTCCATTTTTCAAATCCAAACTTTGAAATTTTTCAAAATTTAAATCTAAATATCTATAAATGTTCATCTTTCCAGATTTTATTTTGTAATTGGAATACACTATAAAAAAAATTCCAATTATCCCCAAAAAATCATTGCTTGATAAAATCCACATGTAGATGGTCTAGCAGTCTGAAAAGCTGAATGTCAAGTGCTGATATACAAATGTATAGAGGATTAGTGATACAGGGGACAAACCAATATTACCAACCTCCTTCCTGTCATATCATTAGTATCCCCTTCATTTGTACCCCAATAGCGAGGTAGAGGGGTATTTTGTTCATAGTAATACCAACTGTTATAATAAATCAGAATATTAATATGGAAACACATCATGCAGTCTATATCTAAAAGAGGTCTATAAATAAAACCAGATCCTTATAATGTTTGCTATATCAATAGTCAAGATAAACCTTACCAAAAAATACAAGTTTCTTTCTTGTTTACACATTTAAAGCAGGTCAAAATGTTACTTTTTATAAATCATTAAGGATGTACTTAGGTGAGGTTTAGGAATTATTGTCAGATATTTGGACTCCTTGGTTTTTTCCTACGATACAGGGTAAAATATTTTGCCCCATAACACCCATTTTCTTTTCATATAAGACTTCAATAGCTCATAAAAGGTCATTTACCAAAATTTAAGCAGATTCTAGATTTCTTTTCTTTCGATTTGAGACCCAAATAAAACCAATGCAAATATAAGGTAAAGTCCGAGTCAGCCTTTTCCGCCATTTTTAAAACTTAAATATCTCGAAAAGGAGCTCCATTACCTATCAATATTTTTAGCTTATTTTGTTCCATAACTAATGTTCTTCTGACTTATAGTATCAATTTTAAATTCTAGATTTTTAATTTCACCCAAGTACATCCTTAAGAATTTTCATACATGGTTTTTATATATTTATTTCAACATTTTTTTTCCCTTTGTGTGATTTAAAGTCATAAGATTTTTAATTAACATCCAGGCTTTGTTTTTCCACTTTCATGTTTCTTAGAGAAATGACATTTTAAAGATAGATAAGGATTTTTCCCATTTAATGAAACCTCAACCCAAGAGTTAATGTTGGTAGAGTTAAGGTAAGCCCATTTAGCCCTGTTGGAAAGTTGATACAAGTTCAAGCTTTCCCATGGAAAATTGTACTTTAAAAATAAATAAGTCTTGTAAATTGGAAAGAAATATCTTTTAAAGTGAAGATGATATAGCAAAAATCCATATCTAAATACAAACCACCTCCCATTTCCAAATAAATATTAATATATACCTATAAAAAAAATCAGGAATATCCATTCAAAATAAAATGTTATGAAAGTAAAGATCAGTGTTATTTTTGTATAAAATGGAAAATGGGCCAATATTTCAACAAATCTGTCATTATCTTAAGTTTGTGTGCAGTCTTCAGCATTAACTACAAGCCCCCTACTCCAAGACCAATAAACAACTTATCAGGCTAGTAAAAACTCCCACAGAATCCTTTTTCAAGATACACAGAATGCCTTAAAAAAGTCATCAAGGCCAACAAAAAATGTTGTGTTTGAGATGTATAAAAAATTCTCATTTGCAAAACCAGTACAAGACAAATTAAGATTTTCTTTTAATAGAACTGTTATCATTTGTAAAAAAAATGGCATTATGCAAAGAAACAGTGCCAAAGGAGAAATAAAAAACACACCATTTCTACTTTTGTGAAAAATTACAAATCAAATCCTACACGTTAAGAAAGGATATATGATGGAGATGAGAAAAGAAATTATTTTGAGGTGACTTTTTAAAGGCCAGAAAAACCAGACGTTCTAATGTTATACACGACTAGCAAGTTATTAGCAAGTGTTATATTGTCTATAGAAAGTAATACCTGCTATTGCATTCAGAGAGTGTGAAGACCAAAACAGGCTCACTACAAAAACACAATGGTCTTGAAAGAAAAATCTTTGGTAAAATGAGAATTTTTAACGAACAAAAATTAAAAAATGACAAAATGTTCAAAAAATAAACCGAAACCAAATACTTGTCAAAATTGACAGAATCGCCAAAACAATTAAGGTCAAGTTGCAGTAATTTAATACCTTGTAGACATCTATTCAATAGCTTTCATCCAGCAATTTTCCTTACTTTTGAAATATTTGAGAGTATACAAGATAGCTTTCACTATGAGTGAATGCAATTCAATTTGACCAACGACAATCAATGGATTTTGTGAACTCTTTGTGGCCCACATACAAGTCATGTAAATTTTTTATGCTAGATAAAGACAAGAGTTGAGAACTATAAATATTTAAGATTAAAGATTTTACTGCAGGATTAAAACAATATACATTTAACATCTATATGGAAACATTGATTCAATTTACCCATGAAACTGTTGGACACACATGAAAAGAACTTGCTATAAGGTTCATCAAAATAAAATTAATTCATCTATAAATTTTTCTTCTGTATCTGTAAAGGTTAGTCTTAAATTACAAAAGCATTCCACTCAATGTAAAACACCTTTTATAATAAACCTCTTCATAATTTTGCAGTCCGAAGAAGTTCTACAATTCATAGAATCAAATTTGTGGGACATTTCTACTTTAAAATTACTTCAACTTGACCTTAAGTAAGACATTTTTGACATGACATTTTCTACATTTTTAAATCATTATTTCAGATTATTTAATTTTTCGTAGATATTCTTTTAGTTATGAAAGATGCTTTGTTAAAATAACATTTTTTTCACATCTAAAAACAACCTTACCATTGCAAATATAAAAGAACATATATACAAGTCGTTTTTAGTAAAATGTAGGAAATAATAATATGCAGTAATACAATTGTTAACAATTTTTACAAATATCAAACTGCTCTATAAAGCTGCAAGCTTTAAAAGTGAGTTGGGTTCATGAAAAAGTAACCACCAAATTAAAAAAGAAGGGAACATTACAATGATATCCGCTTACCAAATCTGTGTTTACAACACTTTATACTGTTTACAATATATAAATGCAAGGCAAGATTAAAGCAACAGATGAAGGACTTCCAATGTAGGTTACCCACAATTCCTCCATCACCATAGTAACTTACCTCCCAGAATTCTCGTCACCTTTTCCTTTTAATTTCTGCACCAGTTTTGCACTGCTACGTCGTATCGAGGCTCGTAGTTTGGAAAAAGACCCACTTCTCTTTAATTTGCCCTACGTAATTTGAAGGTAATAATTTAATGATGGAAACAAAAATTAGGACAAAAAACAACTGAGCTGCTTGAACTTAAAATAAACCAAGGAAACTCAAAGACTGCAATTATCTTTTTTTTTTTAAAGCTTATTTTTCTCTCAACATTTAACAATTTTTTGAAAATTGACTGCCAAATATTTTTGAAATATTGTGACAAGGTCGACTTTAAGGTAGTATAAGTACAACACAGCCAGAGATTAAATTACGTCACTGTTAATAAATAGCAAGCTACATTTCAGGATTATCACACGTGCACATACATAAATAGTTCAGGTAAAATTTTACAACTTGTCACAATACTACTTAATACAATGCATTTACTTTATTAATGTGAAAGAAAATCATCGAAGTGAAAAATTAGCAGGAGGAATGCAGGCTGAAGTTAAAGACTTTGCACTCATGCAAAATAATCAAACACTCGAAAAAACTAGCAACAATCATTTTCTTTTTCATTTTAATATTGAAGCCGCAGTTAAAAGCGTGAATGATTTGTTAATGTGTTTTCTTCATTCTGTGGACAAATTCGAGATTAGATAAAGTTACTTTTTTTCAGTAAAAAATTATTTGAATAAAATGTACAATTCTATATTTAAATTCAAGGTCCCTATATTCCGAGTTAAAAAAACAAACATGCAGGGTTAGAGCATGCAGACCGATCACCTTTATATAGCAATCACCAATCAGAACTAAAAAAAGGGGTTTAGTTGTTTAACTTTACAAAATAAAATTATAACAAAATGGTGAAAATACTATCCTCCAAATAAATAAAAAAAGGGGAAAAATCATTCCAGGAAAGCATGAACAAAATAAAATTATAAATAGCAACAAAATTAACAGCAGGATGTGGAAAAATGACGGGTTTCTAAATCTAAAAGATTTTGGCTGTGCAATACTTATACTTACCAGAAACGAACGATACTTACGTCGTCATATTCTGTAGAATTATTGTGCGATATGTTTTCCATAGAGCCTTTGAGTACTCTATCTCGGCTGGCCGATCTCCTTCGGTTGTTGTTTGTATATTCACTGCCTATGTCAGTTAAGTTGGTCTGTTGTTTGACAACATCTAAGGCCTATCAGAAAACCAAAATGTGTCAGGGATATATAAACAACCCCACAGTCTTGCCGTGCAGAGCAGCTTAAATAGCACTTGCCTTTCAAAACTACCCCAATGTTACTACACCTTGCCTTCCAGGCAGAATTTAAAGCCTTTGTCAAGTACCCCAATGTTAATCTTGCCTTGCATTTTATAGACAGAGAAAGCTTCTTAGAAGATAATTATTAGTTAACAAAACATTACAATTAGAACATCATTAATATCTGGATTCAATTAAGACAAGTTTCGTCGTCTTTTCTGCCAAGAAACTGCTTTTCTGGAAAAATCTAGATATACAATAAGAACAAATACAAACATGCCAAAATCAGCCTTCTTCTCATGCCTGTGTTAAAATCATTTCGTTGTAGTAAACTATAGAAAAATTGTTTAACCTAAAATGCTGTTCATTGACTAGAAAAATATGTGAACATAATTTTAAAGAGTTAAAGCGGAATCTATGTGATAGTTAATGCAAGATATTCATGTTGAGTGGACCTAATTAAAAATTCTTGCATCCAACATTTCAGAGACTCAGAGTATGTCATTTGCTTAATATTGACAATCAAAAGTGTGGATTCATTATTATTCATGGGGTACCAATTTTCGTGGATTTCGTTGGTTCAAGTGAACCATGAATTTAAATGTTCAATGAAGTACAAATTTGCTATTGGGTTGTATATAGACTTTAACAAAACCATGAAATCAAATATGCACGAAGATGCAAGATTTCCTCAATCCACGAAAATTGATCCACGAAAATAAATGAATCCACAGAGATACCCACGAAAATAAATGAATCCACAGAATATATGAATCACTAAACCAATTATAATACTGTGGATTTATGTAATATTTTCGTGGGCATTAATTTTTGAGGATTAATGGGAAATTATACAGTTGTGCAAACTTGATTTCATGGTTTTAAAACATTCCAGATACCATCCTATAGGTTATTTGTGTTGAATACTTCACTACACGGATTACCTTTACTCACAAAATCATGGCTCAAATTTGTACCCACTAATAATAATGAATCCACAGCAACAAAAAACAACAACATCTACTGATAGAACATAGGAACTAATAAATACAAATGTTTATAAACGGTGACATTTACAATTCAATCACATGATGTAATGAACATGTACATGATGTAGTAAATGTATTGGCAGAAATAAAATCTTCAAATGTGAGGCTATACAAAATCTGTCATTAGATTATCATTCCAAATCCACATCCATCTTAATAATATTCATATATCTAAAATTTCCCGATGTGTCTATCCAATATCTAAACTCTGAATTGCCTCAAGTCTTTTAAATATAGCCTGAATTAATATTCTTTATTTTACCAAGCAACTTTTTCTTTTCTTCATTACTTTTGCTGTTCAAGTTCATACCTCCAAATTCAATCTAATTTTGCTTAATTTTTAAAAGAACCCAACTGTTTTGCCTGTTTGATTAATTATTTACAAGGTAAAAAAATCCAATATGAAATACTTTAATTCTGTCCATATTTTTTTTAAAGTGATAGATACAGAGATCTATATTTATTTCTTATGGCCTAAATTAAAACATTGACAACAAACAGCATGCTACAAAGTAATATATATAGTTATTGGTATCAATTCCAGTTCATCCCTGAAATATATTTACTGTCAAACCACAATGCTTTCTAGCTGACTTTTTTTCAATTCATTTTCCCAGAGAGAAAAATTAAATGGCATTTTGGTTAGGCATCAAATTTGATCATCCTTTTCTTTTGATATGAACTACAATATCCTATACCTATATAAAAATCAGTACAAACTTGGATTACTTTTTTTCAGTGCACTGAAGGAATTTTTCTATCACTTTGTACAAGCATTGTCCTCTGAAAGATGTGCCTTGATGTATCAAATGAATGTGACCATTTTGATGTATAAAGTATTGTCTGTAAATTGTAGCTAAATGTTCAAATTATACAACCCGTAGAGGCAATTAGACACTATTAACCCAGTGTGTAAACACAGAAATCAAAGAAAAGCACTGATTCAAATTGGACTACTTATTTGTTGTAAGCTTGAAGCTTGTATCTTTTCAATAAAATTCTGATAAAAAGCCATTTTTCTTTTACAAATTAGAAAAGTTATGGTTTGAAATACTCTGCTTTTCAGTTTGCTTGTTTAAAAGTCTGTACAATCCATGTCTTTTTTTGAATATTCGTATATAAGGAAAATTTCCTACTTTTTCAGCTCTCTTTGTATAAACATACAATCATTGATTAACCTACAATGAGCTTTAGTTACTACTATTACTCCATAACGAGACTGTTTAACCAAAATAATTTGTTTGCCGTTTTGTTTATTCAATTTTTTTCTTATTACATTTTTGCACATTTTCATCTGATTTTTCTTGATGCCATATGACTTGTGGAAATCATAACCAACTATAAATCGTGACTAAGTTTTCTTTTAACATTATAGTTGTTGTAAACAAGATTGTTACAAGTAGAAGACTGATTCTATTTTTTTTCAACAGCTATATATACTTTGCCATGATTGAAACTTTTGTACATTTTTAAAGAGCCTTCAGTGTATGACCAAAAGTTTCTTCCAAAATCTTTCTCTTTAAAATGACAGCCCAATTTCTAATGATTTCTAGAAGACACAAAATCAAAATATACATTTCAAAGAACCAAATCCCACACAGATATAGAAAAGTGTTCATATCATATAAATATAAACATTCACAAACATTCCAAGTTACTTACATTTTTCTTGGACCGCATTGCACATTCCTCTAATGTTTCGGCAGCTTCATACTTTCCCTGACGACGGTATAAAGCTCCCAAATTTTTTAATGTTGTGGAAACTGTGGGACTGTAAGAAATATATACATAATAATTATAAGTTTAGCATTTTGATTTTATAACAATGTACTTTTACTTTATTCATTGGTAACTTGTAAAGGGCAGTGTCATGCATTCTACCACTTTATCTTGCTAATATAACAAATAGAAAGGGCTAAGAATTGGTTAAACAAAATTTCAATGAAAGCTCTATATAAGTCTGCTAAACCCTGTTTAAATAATTGCATTGGGATTGGAGACACTTTAAATAAATAATAGGCAGTACCTGCATTTTCCATAGAAATCCTTAAATGTCCTCTCACCCTTTGAAAAATAATAAAGTGTAATGGAATTTATTTGGGGTTTCTACATACCGCTTCGTTTGCATAGTATTTTCGTGTACATCATTAAGGGAAAACCGCTATACTTGCAGTGAGTTATTTGGAGATTGTATAAAATCCATATGAAACCGTTTCGTTTGCATAGTATTTTCGATATACATTCAGGGTTTTATATGATATTATTTATGCAATAAAAGATATACTTGCAGTGTTTTATATGATATTGTATAAAATGTATGAAATATATTTACTGTCAAACCGCTTCGCTTGCATAGTATTTTCGTACATCATTAAGGGAAAATTATTGTTTTATTTATGCAATAAAAGATATACTTGCAGTGTTTTATATGATATTGTATAAAATGTATGAATTGAAAATTCTTAATAAAAAGGTTTAAACAATGTAGTTGTTATTTATCATGTTTATTCATTCAACCTTTTGTGCTGTCAACTTGAAATTAAGTTTGTTGCTTGCCTAGTAATGTTATCATGCATTAATCCCATGTGCACCTGCTACAATAAGTCCAGAAAAATAGGACTCCCAGTTTATGTGATGACTTTTTAATGACTTGGCAAAATGTTTTTCATCATATGTCATAATTTTAAAAAATATTGACTGTCCAGGACATCATGTCAGCTGTAAGTTGAGAATCTCGTGAAAGATTGTAAGCCTATATATAAATGAAAATATTTAGCAATCACATTTTAATAAGTCGATAAAGAGCTAATTTTTATCATTTTGTTATAAAAGATATCTCCCTAATTTATGAGCCCTAATTAACGAATTGGTCACAAGCTGGCCATTGGTTGTACGTTTGCAGTCAACTTATCCATTAGCTGTCTTTCTACCTTTTATATTTCAATTTTTGATCAAAGAATGTAAAGAAATCTTCCATTCATTCCCACCCTTGACCTACCGAATAGTAAAATTGATCGTCTCGTAATAAATAAAAATAAAACAAATCAGCTGAGTGATTACGCAACATCCTCGGATGAAAATCATTGTAAAATGATAACTCAAACAGATGCTCTGTTTCTGATTTCAATAGTTTTGAATGTTAAATCCATGGATGCTCAAAGTCGTCGTCGTATTTATTTCATTTAAACGTGAAAGTATTAGTCCTGGGTCGCTTGAATATTTCGATTTTCCTTGTCGCCATTTTTGTTACCTGTGAAACTTGTAAAATTCAAGTTGTCTCCCTTTACCGATTTTGATAGCGTTTGACTTCGCCATGAAGTCAGTCAGCCGGCAAGTTTTAGCGATTTTCAAAATTCCTTGGCGACTTAAATCGTCATTTCGCCGGCAAGATTATGGCCTGTTTCTACATTCCCAGATGCAGTCGAGCTTTTTTCTAAGGTAATGATGCTGAGATGATGTGATTAACAGAGGGTAATACCTTCATAGTAATAAACTACTGTAAACTGAGATAAAGAAATGATCACTGCCGAGTTGGTGATAAAACATACAGATAAACAATTCAAACTTGATCTGTATTTTGTGGTAATTAGCATTGTGTATAAGTTTCATAACATTTGGTTGAGGCAAACTAAAGTTAAAGAACGGAAACGAAAAATTCAGCAATTTTTCCATTTGTAAACGGGCATAACTCTAGAAGGTTGAAGTGACACCACCAAAATTCAAACTTGATCTGTGTTTTCTGGAAATAAGCATTGTGTATAAGTTTCATAACATTTGGGTGAGGCAAACTAAAGTTAGAGAACAGAAACGAAAAATTCAGCAATTTTTCCATTTGTAAACGGGCATAACTCTAGAAGGTTAAAGTGACGCCACCAAAATTCAAACTTGATCTGTGTTTTCTGGAAATAAGCATTGTGTATAAGTTTCATAACATTTGGGTGAGGCAAACTAAATATAGAGAATGGAAACCAACTTTGGGACGTACGGACGGACATACAGACAAACAAGGGTAAAACTTAATGTCCCTTCCGCTACGGAGGGGGCATAAAAATGGCATTTCTATATTGACCCACATTTCAAATCTAGATTACAATTTTAGGCTTGAATCAGCAGCCTTGGGCTCTTACAATACAGGTAACTCCACACAAAATCGACATCATCTGGAAAAATATAACTTAAATTTTTTCAAAAAAATGTTCCAATATTCTTTGAAGACATAGCCAACTGTTAAGAGTCCATATGATAACAGAGAGAGGTAGGTGATTAATAGCAAACAAGAACCACAGTAAAATATTTCAACATACCTGTCTATTTTTGCAGTTTTATGCCAACCACCATATTCAGGCATTGGTGTGCCATCTTTCAATTTTCCCTGGAATATTGCATAAATAAATTTAGAAAGATATCATCTAACTCAATCTTATCTAAAATAATAAATCCTGTATTCTGGTGCGTGGTATATGTATTATGAATATGACTATAAACTTGTCAAAAACAAGTTGCTGTTTTTACAACTTCTAAGTGCTTTTGTTCATTTAGGAATTTATGTCAAATCGTCAGTTGTTCATTACTAAAATTTTTATGTTGACCTCTACTTTTGATTATGATGTTTATCACAGTCCCTCCTTTTATGCACACCTATAAATCTGGAATTACCTATTTCCTACTGATCTATTTACAATTACTTCAGCTACATTTGAACATACAATTACTAGGAGTGTTTGATGTCCTTGGCTAGCATCTCAGGACTTCCATAGATGACCTCATTCATTAATTAAGAAATTGTGGAGAAACTAAGATTCCAACTCCTGAAGGCAAATTTGACCTTAGATGAATTTGGCAATCTGTTTAGGTCCTTTTGGTCATATAGCTCCTAACCTTGCAGCATATTAATGCCCTCCCCCCTCCTATATTTTTCAAATGTTTAGGTTTAGGTAAATACAGACGCATGAAATTTATCAAGTGTTGTTTTTATTGAACATGATGTTTTTTCTATTAAATTTAAAACAGAAAGCGTATTAACATAACATAAGTTTATCTACAACTGCAACCATTGCAAAGCTATTAGATGACTCATATCAACCCTCATCTAAAGTTGTACTTCTATTTACCTTATTTTCTTCTCTTTCCTCAGCTTGCATCCATATAGGTTTATTATCACCTGAAACAACATAGATAATGTTGATTTAATGAAATAAGTAATTAAGTTAAATGGTACCAAATACTATGCATAGATTTATTTGTACCTTTAACATTTAATATTCCAGAAGATTTTACTATCCATTCTTAATACAAGATAAGAGCGTTAACAGAAATATTCTTTTTTATTGCACCCTGAAACGTATTTGCAACGTTTAATACTTTGCCTTAATCTATGGTAGTCATATATCTGAAAATGATAAAATCTTATCTTCTTTGACATACTGTATAGTGCAATTCTAAGATTTCTATTCATATAGATATAGTATTACCTAACATTGGCTATTGCATAAAACCAAGTTAACCATTTGTATCAATTTCAAAAACAAACTTGTTTATTGACCAATGGTATCTGTAGCAGTGTTCCGCCTGCCCCAAATAGAAGGGCGGCCCGCACCCTCGCCCTTCTGCCCTCCAAAGCAAAAAAATGCACCCTTCTGCCGTTTCAACAATAAGCTTAATCAAATTACATACATCTATCGGCATTTCCGGTAAAATTGTCACCTGCTTGTCTAAACAACTAATTAATTGACAATGACATATAATCAGATACAATAAACCTTTCTCAGTTTTATCAACGCTGTTGATGATTGGCTTCTGCTTATTAGATGATTTAAGATAACTGAACAAATACTAGATATTTAATGCAAAATGAAAAGACATATGCTCCATTTTATAAATTGTTTATGTGCAGAATGTACACTCGAAAAAAGTTTATATAAGTTTGTTTAGTGAGGATTAAATATACCACATGTCTGGTTAAATGATATAAAGGGCACATTAATAGACTTAATGTGGTATGGGTGTCTTCCGCCATCTTGGATTGTTAAAAACAGAGAACCTAAGGTCCAGATTTTCTATCAAGTTAGCAAAATTTGATGCAGGAATGCAGATATTTAATGTGAATTTTCATTTAAAAGAACCAATTTATAAGAATATAACTTATAAATATTAATATTTTTACAAGTGTAGATTATTTTTGGTTGTTTTTAAATGTTTTTAAATTGGCATTTTAAGGGGAGGTAACTCTAAAACAGTGCATTTTCTGAAGGAATCTACATGGAATTTTCCTACTTTGTATTTTAGCCGGAAATATCGTACGGTGACCCTATCTTTTCTTTTGATATTCTCAAAGCATTGTCTGAAAGCTACCTTTTCCTAATTTATTTTACAATTCTATCATTTTGTTTAGTTTCTAATCACAAAATGGTGTTTTTTCCTGTATAATCCATACAAAATGTGTCATTTTGTCACAACCTGTAGCTTGAAAAAATGCACGGTGACCTATCTTTTTTATTATATTTTTGAACATATATCAATAGATACTACGTTTTGGCAAAGTATGAACAAATTCTATCATTTTTATTTTAGACTCCCATACCACCTTAATTGGAACAGGCAGTAAATATTCAGTTTATTTTCCTGTTGTTTGAAATAAAATTGTATTTTGAATGCATCACTTCCGTCTTATCTCTTATATTTACAATACTTTTGTTAAGCAATTTTATAATAATGTGATAAAACACGAAAATAACATCAAGAAATATGCTTGAAAAATGACCTCATGTTTATCTTAGAAATACTGAAATTTGTTTTCAGGGGAAATGCTTTATATTGCCTAATTTTATAGGTATATTTCTGAAGGAAGGGACTTGGTATTTTTGGCATTCATTTTATTTAATGCACAAGTGCCCTAAATAAATAAACATCTTCATTCTACATATACTTCTTAAAAAAATTCTGTGGGAAAATCCAACTACCCATATCTAAATAATTTGGGTGCCTCCAATTGCCAGCCCCCCAAACCAGATAATTTTTGGAACAGCCCTCATATTAACTCTTCTCACGAGAATTCAATTCAGAAGCTATTAAAAAAAAAAGTTAAAGTACTAAGTGAAACTACTTGATAAGGGCAACTATATCTTAAATATACTGGATATCTGCAAGAGAAACTTGACTTCAACAGTTTACAGTTTTAAAAAAAGATTATGTAGCGATCTACACACAGAATTCACCATTGGCAGAAAAAATTCAATTGATGAATAGCTTCTGTTTGTAATACAAGATCTGAGTTCATTATACAGCACTTAAATCAAACTTACCGTCAACTTTTCCAAATTCTTTTTCATGTGCTCTGGTTAGTACTTCTTTATATAAAGCTTCTGCTAACTTATATTTTCCTTGTTTTAAATAAGCTGATGCCTGGAATAGTATAAGTGTGTGTAAAAATATCATTAAATATAACTTGTCTTTCATGAATTAACAAAATTTATTTTACCATCTTCAAAAAAATTACTTCAAACTTCTTTACCTCAAAATTAACAAATCTTTATTCATAATCATTTCCCAAAAAAGTTTTGACACAGAATCCACTGTCTTTACTATTTTTATTTAAAATAATTGTTTTTGTTTAAATATCTATGAACTTATCACAAAAATTTTTTTCAAAGTAGTTTGAAAGTAACAATATAACACCAAGTAAGAATTTTCCATTGAACTTTACAAAACCATAAGTTCTAAAAAAAAAAATAAACTGCTTTGCCGAGCACAGCTGGATACGACCGCGGAGGTCAAACCCGGTTACAGTTGGGGCAAAAATGGACACAATATTCAAGCTTGATACAGGTCTGAATTTGGATTGTAATTAAATATTTGACACATTATAGGTTTCTGACCCAGAATAAATGTAGTCAAAGAACTTGAAATTGGTTGTATGATTTGAATTTATATTCAATTGAAGATTTCTTGCTGTTGTGCAATACACTGTGCTGTTGCACAAATACTTAGTAAATCTGTTTTCAGACTATATACAAAGAATTAGCAAAATAAATTGTGACCCCAATTTTTTCTTTGGAAAGTTGACAATTTCTTAAATCTTGAGGAAAAAAATTGACCCCCCTTTGAAAAAAATAACATTTGAAGAGAATTTTCATTTGAGGACAAAAATTGTTTTAGACCCTTTTGGCCCCTAATTCCTGAACGGTTTGGGCAATTACCCCAAAATGAACCCCAACCTTCTACTTGTGGTACTGAACCTTGTGGTACAATATCAGAGCAATCAAAATACTTATACACAAGTTATTGTCCTGAAACTAGAAAATGCTTGTTTTGGTTTTGGCCCCTAATTCCTAATCGGTTGGGACCATCACCCCAAAAACAATCCCAACCTTCCTTTTGTGGTATTGAACCTTTTGCTTAAATTTCATAGAGATCCATACACTTAAACTATATTTATTGTCTGGAAACCAAATGTCTTCAGATGAACCCGACGACGTGATACCAATATACGACCGCAAAACAGTTTTATTTATTGCAAAAGATGTAGATAGTCAACCATGGAAATTACTGAAACTTTGTACATAATATTCTTCTGAAATAAGTGAAAATTAGATTATTAATCTTACAGTACAGTTTGGTTGTCTTAAGATTTCCAGCAATAAATACATGCATTTATTATAGTGAAATTACATCCTCAGTTCTTTTATATATTCTGCCTATATTTATGCATTGCTAATACAATTTTTTTTTTTCTTTCAAAATTTACATTTGACTACACAGTTTATACTGACTTTTGGTACAGTTCTGGAATAGTTTTGTTTCATGCAGGGAAATAGTAAATAAAAACTAGCATTGGAAGGGCTATTTGATTGACTTCATAAAGCATATAAAAATGATAAAAAAAAAAAACATATAGAAATGTACTCTCCAGGAATACTTTGATAATTCAATATTCACCCTGAAGACAACAAAATGCAAGAGACATGATGGACATTTTTTGTCACATGGTTCAAATTGAATGTGTTTGCTTTTCCTAAATACTTGAAAATTCCCCAATAATAAGCTCTATAAAAAGCTGCATCAATATATAAGTATGTATGTTATTGGAATGATCAATAAATAGGATGTTGATGACAATGAGGTCCAAATAAAACATGCAAAATGTTTTTGTACGTCTTCATCACTAAAGCATTAAAAGCGACCCACTATTAGACAAAGGTATCACGTTTCTGTATTAATTCTATGTATCAGTCTTTTGAAACATTTTTTCAAATGAGAGGCATATTTTTATTTAATAAACACATTAACTGCTAGCTCTAATGAAAACAAAATATATATATCTATGTTTATTTTTTATAGAAAATTCATAAAAAAAAAGTGTCAGGATCTATTTGAAGAACAGAATGGGGTTAAATAAAAAGATTCTTGGCACACTTTGAGTAATTGTACAGAAATAGGAAAGATTCAGATATTATATAAAATAATAAAACAACATAACAAAAGTCACAAAAAGAAAAATAAGAAGAGAAAGTAACTAAAGTAAAACCTTACCAAATTATTTTTTGTTTTAGAAACATTAGGATCGTCTGTACCTAAACGTTTCAAATAAATTTCTAAAGCTCTTCTATAATAATGCTCAACCTGTAAAATCAACCAAAATCATGCAAAACACAACATATAAACCAAGCAAAAAAAATATTCCATATAAACAGGTTTATGTCTTCACACAGGTGGAACTAATCAGAGACTGGGTAAGTGCTTCTATTGGAATCACAGAACACCAAAAGTTATATTCTAAGTCAGAAGGAAACTTTAACAGTAACAATCTTCTTTTATATGCTGATTGCCTCTCTAAATAACGTATTGTTTTTGAGGGAACATAAATAAAAGTTTACGATGATTGAGACTATTGAATTTTCTCCATAAAAATATAATCTTGTATGACGTCATCCATATGAAATTAAAAAACTAAGCAAATTACGATCAGCATAAATCTATGAAAAAAAACCACTTTGTTTTCTGGGCGTAAAAATGAAAGTAACGAGTAGCATATTTTTATAACAGAATTAAAATAGTTCATTCAATTTCATAGTTTAAATTTGATTATACCATGGATAAGCCAATCTGTTGAAACCCCTAGATATATTTCCCATTTTAGTAGCAAGAATATTTGCCAACAGACAAGTCCAACCCATGCTATAAAGATCCCCATAAACAATGTGCTGCCTTGAATTATTTCTGTATTTTACTCATTTCAGTAGAGAACCCACACCTGTGTGAAAACATGACACATTTCAAAATAAAATAAAATTTAGCCACATGCAATTTACAACATCCAAATAAATGTTCTTCTTGGGTAAGGCACAAGACAACATTGTACGGCCATCCTTACCAAATTATTCTTGGTTTTAGCAACATTTGGATCATCTGGACCTAATTTACTTTCATATATTTCTAAAGCTCTTTGATAGTACTGTTCTACCTGGAGAAATCACAATAAATACCTTTACATCACAAATGAATTTAACCTCTATAAACCTGATTTTTCAAAATAATTATTTGTCTGATTTATAAAGCATTTACATTCTATAGTCTGACAGAGTAGCCTGGAAGATATTTATGCATACAAAATAAATCAAATTGTAAATAACAAACAGATCATTTTAATGTTACTGATGAGTTTTTTTGTAGACGAAACGTGCATCTGGCATACAAAATTTTAAGCCTGGTATCTATGATGACTTTATATCCAACTATTATTTGGAAATCTTCTAAACAAAATTTAAAGGCATTCTATTCATGATTTGTAATCTTTTTGATTTATTATGTCTGATGAAGTTGACCTAAACATTCATACATTTTCTTGGCATCTATTATTTGTGAAAAAACTTGTGTTCAACTAAAAGATTTTGTAAGTAACTAGCAGACCCCATCATACATCTAGATTGACTGCATCAAGTGAACATATCAACAAGTGACCTCTGTGAGCCTAACTCCCACAATGTAGTGCCAATAGCCTGAACTGATCAGTACAAACAATGTTTACCGACTACCTAAATCATTAGGCAACTGGGACTCTTTAAGTTTATTAATGTATAATAACAAAGCTGTATCTAAGTGGTTAAGACATCTAAACCTAATGTTTTGTCATTATTGGCCTGGATTAGTTTTTGAATTATTATGATCCAATGTCTTTCAGGTTCTATTTTGAAACAAAACACTGCAAAAAAATATACATGTATAAACTTGTCAATTGTTAAAGACCGTATGCTGACTTCTAGATGTTTTTAAGTATTTTGTGTCACTGAGTTGCCATCTCATTGATGTATACATCACATCTCCCTAAGATGTATTCATGTAAAACAAAATGTTATGAAATACCTGGATATTACTATATATCAAAGAAATAAATCTTTATTGCTGTTCTTCTACTTGATGTTCAACTAAATAATCATATCTGAGTCCATAAAAGATATTAGCATCTAATTTAACAAAAATCATTGATAACTATCAATCACTGATATATTTTTCATGAAAAGGTAGTAGCTTTTGTCTTTTATCTTTTGTTATTCAGGTTAAATAAAAATAATCCCATGTTATTCTGAAGCTCTATGGTTAACTATTTGAGGAATGTTTACCTCTTCATATTTTCCTTGATTTTGACATAAAAGAGCCAAGTTATTAAGCTGTTTGGCAACATCTGGATGATCTTTACCAAGTACCTGTAAATATAATGTAAAATAAATATATATGCACAGAATTTAAACATACCGTTGAAAGTTCATTATTTGACTTAAGATCTACATATTTAGATTTAGGTATTGTATTGTATTTAAAGATTTGAGGGCATCAATTCACGATTTTTCAAATTGAAAAACTGTGTCGTCCATTCTTATGCAACTGAAAGAAAACACACCTAAATCATACATTTTAAAATCTGTCACACAATGTAAATCATGGAATTGATTCCCTAAACTTTGTGGGATTATCCAATCAAAATGATCGTTACAAACAATAATGCATCAGAATGTTCAATTTATCTATTTATTCATTTAATATGATTGAACAGATTACTATTTCTTGATTGTCCATTACTGATTAGCAGATGTTTCACATGAAATCTCAACCAAACAATTATGAACAATAAAAACTTGTTCTTTCCTTTGTTGTGAGCATGTGCAAAACAAAAACAAAAATCTATTATTAAATGATAACTTTTAATGACATTTTAAAAAAACTGTTACTTTGTTCAACCTGTTGCATTCCATTATAAAAATATTTTAAAAAGATAAATTGTAATGGCACATTTTATTTGACAAAACAATAGCTTTTCTATGCATCAACAGGTTGTAAATAAGCTTAGCTGATAGCCAAGGGCCTGACAATTAAGCAGCAATTGGTAAAAAGATTAATTAAAGAAGATTTGGGACCAAATTGGCCCTTTAATTGAATGTATATCAAAATTTCAATTTAATGATATTTTGTTTAAAATATGTCCTTTTAATGGTAAATAGTCAGAAATTAGTGAACCAAGGAGTAAAATTTTAAAACTAACTGAATCGGTAAGCTCAATATAAACAGACAACTTTTTCCATCTTTAATACACATCAACACAGTGCCCATACTCACTTTTTCTCTTATTTCTAAAGCACGTTTACATAAAGGTTCTGCTTCTTTATATTTCCCTCTCTTGCCATATAACACAGCCAAATTATTTAATGTTGCAGCTACCTGTTAATGAATCAAATGTTGTCATAAAATAAGATTACAACTTTAACACAACAATGTACATAATATAATTTTCTGCTGGAAGAATATATAGTTTACTGAAATGCTTCAAACCTTATCTATCCAAGTAAAAGTCTTTCCACTTTTAGAGAAAATAAATCATTTCAAGATCTGAGTTTACCTATGCCAAAAAACTGCATTTCTTTTTTGCACTTTCCTGTCAATTTATATGCTTTTGTGACCTTGTTTTTTGGTTTTTTTACCCGTAATTTAAGAAATTATGCCTACTATGGTGAATATCTTTAATTAAAAATTGATCAAAATCTATAAATAATTTTGCATCTTAATATTTTAATATAATTATTCTATATCATAAGAGGACAGAGTAAAATTTTCTGCCATTATATCGATACAGGAGTAAAGATGTCCAATTTCTTTAGTATGATCCTTACATAGTACTAAAAGGGACAAAGACAGTGAGAAGTAATACTCATATCTGAGGATTTTATCTAGGAATTGTTATTTGACATGGGACAATACACAATGTAGGTAAAAATACACAAATTTATTAAGTATTGTGTGGTTTATAGATATACAGGTTTATACAGGTGCATGTATTTGTTCCATTATAATATATATGTATATCAAAATTATGAATAACCATGTGTATTGTATGAATATCTGAAATCACTTAAAATTCTAAATAGATATGAATATTTTCAACTAATTCTAACAAAGTACAATCACAAATAACAACAATCAAATTTAAGTCATCCCTTTTCACCACAATGCAAAGATTTTGTAACTATATTAGAAAAGTTATAGTTGTTGAGAAAACTACTAAGGTCTTAAGGTCGAAAGCCCTCTTCCATGCTGGGAACTTGAAGATAAATCTTAATACGGTACTTGACTAACCAACTATACTGAAGCTACGTTAGTGAGATATTCAGCAAACTTTATGAATACTTTTAGAACTATATTCACAGAACTGAAACATGTAACACAATAATTCATGCTTTGACAAAACATTCAACAGAACATATCTACAATGAACAGTTTTTGCACAAACGAAAACCATTTCAACCCATAAAAAATAAAGTTAAATATAAAAAAAATTGTAACTTTTCATTTTCATTTAAATTTAAGCCTGCCCCTCTTGTTTAACAAAGAACCAAATTAGCTAAAAAATTACACATTAATTAGTTACGAAATTCATGCACACATTTAAACATGATACATCATTTTAGCAATTAACTACAACATCATCTCCTCTAGTTTCCCATCTCTCTCCGTATAAAATTGAATAAAAATTACAAACAGTTAAAATAAACACCAAAAATAAACAGGTAATCCGCTTTACACCACCTGTACATTGTGTAAAATAACAGCACAAGTTTTTTTCTTCTTTGAAATAGTCACATTTTTACTCTTTTCTTCAAACAGGATTCTATTGTTTACAAGTTTCTATTAAATCAAAACAAATTATTCCAAAAACGTGAGTGCAAATCTGCAATTTACGAACATTTTTATACTTAAACAGTGAATTACTTTTGTTGTGATAAATGTTTTCAGAACTCTTAAATTTGTAAATTACTAGCAAGTGCTATTTAATGCATACTAAACAACATAGCTCATTTAAAGCAGAAATTAGAAGTGCATAGATTGATGAATGTCTTCTTAGATAGAATTTAAAAAGAAATCAAATATATTAAATTTAAAAATAAATCAAATTACAAATTCCTATTATTAAAGAAAGGTAAAACTTGCTTAGTTGAGAGAAAGCAGAAATTATTGGCATCTTGAATTGAAAAGAATTTGCAGAGGAGAATGGCTGTCTTCATGAGATGAAAAGTATTTTGTGAGTTCGTGAAAATGACAATGCACAGATGGTGTATGTTACTGGGTACAACATGAGCCACCATGGGTTATACATGCAGTACAAGAACTCACTGCTGGGTGATCATTTCCTAATGTTTTCTCACGGATGCCTAAAGCATCATTCAACAGGTTTGCAGCTTCTTTATATTTTCCTTGGTCTCTGCAAATTTCAAATCACACATTGAATACATTAAAATCAATTTGATGATTTATATAAGGGAGAGAGTTTGATGTAATATACCAGTGCAGCAATGCTAGAAAATTTAATTTGGTATTGGCCTAGTTATGAAATAGAAAAAAATCTTTGCAAATTTCCCTGAAATTCATTGTAATTACATAATTTTTATGCTTCAGGCCAATACTTTTAATGAACCATCTCCTAAGAGTGCTTGACCTACTTGCTGACTACAAACATCAAACTGTCTCCCAAATTTCATATCAATAAGGCACTCACTGCAGGATGATCATATCCTAATGTTTTTTCTCGTATTTTTAAGGCATCGTGAAGGAGATTACCAGCCTCTTTATATTTTCCTTGATCTCTACAAAAATAGCAGCAGCAGACAAAATCAAATAGAGAAAACAGATCTAGATTAATGACATCTTTTAAACTGTTTGGTACTAGACAGATTATTGATTACTGCCATTAAGCATCCCCAATGTCTTTGAAAAGAAATCACATGTTCATCTTCTTAGTACATAAGGCAAAATGAAAAAAAAATTGTGGTTTCTTAATGGTTGCCACAAAAATTGAACAACAAGGTATGACCATTTTTTTGCATGTCAACCATGAATTTTCTTTCAGCAAATTTCAAGGTGGCACAGTTTAACAAAATTTTCAACATCTTGTTTTTTGAAAAAGAAATTTAAAATAAAAGGTTTTGCTACTGAAATCAACAACCCAATTGCTATGCTACTGCAACAGCAAACATACTTCTATTTTTGATGTAAAAGTGTATAACATTTTACATATATGTATTTATTGATGAAGTACAGTATAAAAGCACCAGATGTATAACCTTGTGATCTGTTGTGAAATCAATACCACTGATTCAATAGTATTATATTTATATCAGTCTGCCTACAGGATAATGACTGGTGGATTTTCACAAATTCCTTGCTGGTGTGAATGATTTGTCCTTTTAGTATATGTAGCCTTTTAAATATTTCTGCTATACAAAATTTGGAAACTCTTACTATGTACTTTTGGAAAAAGTTACACTGTTAATTTAAAGTGTTAAATTTTTTGTGCAGGGTTTATTTCCAATAATTACTTCCCTTCAGTAAAATTATTTAATTTTATCATTTTGTATTTCCAACATTTTTTATGCTATATTTACTATCATAATACATTGTATCAGTTTTGAAAAGTTCTTTAAAATCTCTATTTCAATAACATTGACCTCAACTACAACCCTTTTTATTTTTTTTTTCTCAGTCGTGTAGAAAGGGAGCGCAATAACGCCATAATACATAAAGTCATTGTTGTTGCCCAAGAAAATAGCTATAAGCAAATTATATTTTTCCAGAATCTAGAAAAGGATAAGATAATGTATTGAGTTAAAAAAAACATAAATATAAAACAAGCACAAAAGTTAGATGCTTTTCCAAAAGAAACTTGACCACTGGGCCAAGATAAATAATGTTAAAAATAATGTGAGCCCTTTGGATGTACCATGTTAATTCTGGGTCAAAAACTTAGCATATAATTAAGAAAGTTCACATTATAACGAACATGGTACTAAGTTTCAAGTTGATGTGACCACAACTTCATGGTAAGCTACCTAAGACCAAAACTTTTAACATGATACTGAATAGACAAACAGAAGCACAGACTAGGAAACATTATGCCCTACTATCATAGGCAAGGCACACAAATCAAATAATCCATACACTGTGATAATGTGAGTACCATGGAACAAATCAATATGACTGAAAAAATAAGAATTCTACATTTTTCAAGGCATTTGATGTAGTTTTCAATAATTGATCTTTTCTTTAACTTGACATAAAAGTTGTTGTACGTCCTAAATCTTTTCATAATGGACTAAACAACACTTTCTGCAATCATTTCTAAATGGATCCATTTTACCTGTATACAAGAGCCAAAATGTTTAACATGGTCGCTACATCAGGATGATCATGGCCGCTGGTCTTTTCTAAATCTTCTAACGCTTGTTTACATAAAGGTACTGCTACTTCATATCGTCCTTGTGAGGCATACTGGATGACTAGGTTGTGAAGGGTACGTAGCCGGGCTGGGATTTCATAACCACCGCTAGCAGCTTGGGCCATTGCACTAGGTTGAGATGGAGATAGGACTGAAACGTGATAACATGTTTAATAAGTACTTTGTGTAATTATTTACTGTGTCTCATCGACTACTTCCCCTATATATGTTGTATCACATGACAATTTTGTAACAACATACAATATTATGCCACTATTTGTGAAAATATTTTGATAATATGCAATCATATATGAACAAATATGTCATTATAATGTAAATGATGCAGATATGAACTATAAGAACTGTAAAGAAGCATAAAACAAGTAAGAGTTACATCAAAGAAACATTCAAAAATATTTATGGATTTCTTTTGCTGCTTGTTATATTCAACACAAAAGATTCAATTCTGGTAATGAAAGCAAGCACTATGTACAATTTTCAATTTCCTTCACCATTAGTAATAGAACTGGCCCATTTTATATTTATGGTACATTTCTTTTTTGTCTAAATAACATACCTTCTGGTTGTGGACCATCTTCATCATCATCAGGAAAACCTAAATCTAGAGATTGGGTAGACTGGTCCTGTTCTTTTTCCTCAGTACCAGACTACAATATTATCAAATACATTAAAACAACAAATAACTGAAGTATTATCATCCTTAAATAGCTTATATACTGCCCATTAGGCATTAAAAACCTATTTTAATTATTTTGAAAATGGCTTGAATACTGTTAACTAGATAATAAGCAACCACAAATTTTTACATGGTAATAAAACTTATTTGTGAAAAAAAAAACGATTTTATTTTGTGTATAGAATCATGATTCTCAGGTTACTACATCATTCAATTTATGTTCTCATTTGTAGAAATGACAGATGTACAGTACCTAGCAATATGAATAAAGCTTAAAAGGGAAGTGTTCTCTTTTGGCATGTGCAATATTTTCGACGAGGGCTAATTTGTTGGATTGAAGGATTGAGGAAAAGAGACAGAGTGAAATATATTCAAAGGTCAAAGGTACTAGATCCTTTTATGGTAATATGCATGCATACCTTGGAACTGCATTTAATGGCATAATGCAACATTTTTTCCTGTTAAAATTTACACTAAAAGTTCATTCAAATTTTGTGAAAAAAATCCAGCATTTTGTCATTGATTGCAGCTTCTGAGCATACCTGCAAATTATCATTGAAGGCTCCACTTATGAAAGTGAAAAGTGAACTGAAAGTATTAATCTATATATATTTATAAAATGTAATTATTATTGCTATATTCAATTTAGTATTAGTAACCAGACACTGCAAGTTTTACAGAACTTTAAAATTGCAGAAAGCTTTCTTACACAAAATTACATTTTATAAAAAGTCTTAAAATCAATCAAATAAATTGTAAACTTTTTAAATTCACCTCTTGATTAGTATAAATTTGTTTTTCGACATGCACAGAAAACCTCAAACTTCATGTGTTAATTTCATTTTAAATTCACCTGTTGTTAATATCTTGTTAACATCCTAAATGTCCACTACCCCTCAAGAATGAAGCCATTCAAAATTAAAAAAACACTTTCCCACTTTTTGTCACAAAATATATCAAATCATGTTTCAACTTCTATCTATTTCAATACATTAAAATTTTGAATGGCATATATATTCCTTTAGTCGATACTTTATATCATACCTTAGCACTATAAACTATGTGTTCAATATTTTTCATTAATGGTTTTTGTAAGGATAAAAGAATCAGGGAAGGGGAGACAATACCTGCTGCGTTTGTTTCATTTGTTTGATTAAAGTCTCGACGTCCTGTTCAAAATAAATATCAACTTTATTACCCTACCAAAAAGTCTATTGTGGATTCAGAATTAATAAGTGGGATACCAATTTTGGTGGAATCTACAAGTATATGTGAACCACAAATTCAAATATTCAACGAATTACAAATTTTCTATAGTCTTGTGTGTCGACTTTGGCATAACCAAGATCAAATATCAATGTGAAGACATGTATTCCTCAATGCACGAAAATTGGTATCCATGAAAATAAAAGACACCACAGTATTAACTGTTTCAATGTATACTTTCAAAATATTGCATTTGTCTCCTTTTTTTTGTCATCTATTCCTCACTAATTTTGCTAATTGTGTTGTCTATGTACAAGTTCATAAATTATTCAATCAGTCTCATAAACAAAACAATTCCATTAAGAATTACTGATACATGTAACTGCCTATAAGTGAGGTTTACAATTAATAAAATTGTCATCTGTTGTTACCAAATCAACAGTTTCTATACAAGCTATACAATAAATAGACTGTCCTTTGAATCAAGATTTCCACAATAATTAGTTATGGTATATATATAGCATGCCTATAAATATAAAGGTTTTGCAGAATTTTTTAACACAGAGGATGGCGGAGTTAAATTAAAAGTGAATTCTGACCCCTCTTTCAAATAAATTTACAGTGTATCATTATGTCTGGGATATCCCTCAGTACTTGAGCAAATTAATGTGAACACAAGTTTTTATCAAATTCAGTTTTCCAGCATAAACTTCATGAAACTGATATTCCTTTTTTTTAATTTTCCACTAAAGAAATGTATTAATTCTGTTCATAAATCATTAAGGTAAGTGTAGAAATCACCTAAAACATCAGCAATAACATTCTTTTGACACCCAACACAATTTCTAAACAAGAATGTGTCCATAGTACACGAATGACCCACTCACACTATCATTTTCTATGTTCAGTGGACTGTGAAATTGGGGTCAAAACTCTAATTTGGCATTAAAATTAGAAAGATCATAACATAGGGAACATGTGTACTAAGTTTCAAGTTGATTGGACTTCAACTTCATCAAAAACTACCTTGACCAAAAACTTTAACCTGAAGCGGTAGAAATGGACGAACGAACGGACGAACAAACAGACACACAGACCGAAAAACATAATGCCCCTAGGTGGGGCATAAAAAAATTGATCTAATAATCAAAAGGGGCTTGAGTTTTCAAAAACATAATTGTATTTCTTAATCGCCCTAGTTATACACAATATATATTTACAGAAATGAATAAATAATTTACCTGTGTTTGTGGATCATTACCATCATATTTTTTTATTTCGTTCATGAATTCTAAATGTTTTTTCTCTTCTTCTAATGTCGCTACTTTTTGTTCACTCATTTGTAATTTTTGTTGTGTGTTTGCTAATTCGTCTCTTAACCAAGCATTTTCTTGACAAAGTCTTCGCACTTGGGCCCGTAACTTTTGTTTTTCTGCCTCTACATGTTGTAAATGATTAGCTAATGCCATCATCACCTGAAAATAAAGAAGCATTTATTTCAGATATCAAATATTAGTAACTAGGAAATAGTGATGAATACCTTTGCTTTTTTTAAATTCTTGTTGATAGAGCTCCTAAGTATGCACATTTGCATTTATAGGGCAAATGTTTGCATATAAAATGTTTGGAAATGTGTAAAACAAAATCATTCATCAAATATGAAAAAGAGAATGTATTGTATAACTCAGGGATGAGGAAATACCAGCCTGGACTTGTCCGCTTGTCCCAAAATATCCTGCTCAAATGAATATGTTTAAACTACTTTGGTCGACAAGTTATTTCTGTAATATTTCAACCAGTCACAACCAGGGACAGGTCCAAAAATTTGCCAGGAGGTAGATTTTTGTATATTAATTATCCTTGGACAAGTGAAGAATTTTGATATATCCACACCCCTAGTATATAACTGTTATGTTCCCAATTTAAACATAGAGAGACCAACAGACAGAAAACCATACAGACGGGACAGATATTAACAAATGTTTGTATATCATATGTTATTCAGGTCTCATGACATGGTATATAATGTGACATTCCCGGCTTAGAGTTTATATTCCCTGAGCCTTATATATACCCCGGCAGCTTCCTGCATATATATGGACATCTCTGTGTTGTTATCCAATCACAAAACTCGACACATTTGTAATCCGTAATATATATATATATTCCCCATTTATATTTACCAAAAGGGCAAGAAAAAAGTTTGATGATTGATTTATAGCAAGACTACAGATTTCTTATCAGGTGTCATTCTACAAGTTAGCAACAAAGTAAAACTAGTTGTCCAACATTAAAGGATCTTATTACAACACAATCTGACTGATTACTTTTCTACATATAACTTCTAATTCATGACTGTAATTTCCTAATGTAGGATTAAAAGCCATAAAAGAAAGTATAAAGTAAAATTTCATTGATTAACTTGAGAGACGATAGACAGTTGTTAATAACTGATCAATACTATATCTAATTATTTTGATTGTATCCTTCTATTGTTTCAAATACCAATAATTGTTATGTTCCAGTCGGTCATATTTTTCTTTTTTACCAATAAACTTGTCTTGTGTTTTCTACTTTCACTACCTTAGTTTTCTACCTATCACTACCATGACAATGGTAACTTTCATGGTTTATCTTACAAAGAGGGCAGAAAAATCACAATACCCCAGGACTATTCAAGAAATAATGGTATCTAATTAGGATAGAGGACAGGAGACAGTTCCAAGCCAACAGTGCTACAGTATTCCAAAAGTGAACACAGATGATGATAAGAAAACACATTTTGTTCTATCTAACTGTAAATAAAATTTCCATTCTTAACTCTGAACCGATTTTAAGACAAATTCAGCATCGTGCAAGTAACTTCAGCTACAGAATGTTTTCACCTCATTCCCAATGTATTTTTTTTTGGTGTGTCATGGGGTTCCATTGAGGTACATTCCATATCTCTTCATAATCACATGTAAATTACCAAAAAAAACAGACACTCACCTGTGCCTCACTAAGTCCTAATTCTATTGTTTCTAGAGACTTTTTCAGTCGGTTGGTTTTTTCTTCGGTAAGATTTGTGTCGCCATTTTCCCGTTTTATAGATTTCATAGAGGTAAGTAATCCATTAAGAATCTGATGGTGCTCATTTTTAAGAGTTTCTAAACCTTGTATAATTGTCTTTGTATTAGAAGTTATATCTTCTTGTGTCACAGTCGTCATTTTGGCAATTTCTTCAATCTTCTTACTGAAAGCAGAAAACATGATATGATAATTTACGATTTTCTAAACATCTCCATACAAAATTTGAAGAAAACATGGTGAATATAAACCAAGTTCTTTGATGTTGTAGTCACTTTATTCTGATAGTTCCAGCAAAAAGTTTGAACACAGACAATTCAGGGATCATCACAACTGATTTAAAAGTCCTCCTCCTCCACCTCCTTACCTGAATTACTTAGTACACTGTACTACCCTTGATTTATGTTTACAACTTGTTATCTACATTGTATCAGTACCACCTTTATATCAATGATCTAAATCTAAGATTATGATAAAAATTTATCACAGGTCATTACAGAAATTTTGAGTTCTGGTGATATAAAAGTTTAAATTATCAAATTTAGCTTACAATCTTTTTAAATATATCTTTAAAAGCACATAATTTCAATAATTAATTTATTTTCCAAAATTTTATTCTCTTTGCAAAAATCCTAATATCCATTATAATATTTTGCAGCATTCCCAATTTCATGCTCATCCTATATGGAAACCAGGTGCAAATAACATAATGTTCAATGCCATCTTTAATCAGATGGTGAATTTTCAATGCAATATCTAAACTGCTTGTATATATATGGATAAGAAAGAATAAAGGGTACATGTGCCAGAGACAATAATTTTCATGATAACCAAGAAATAGCCAATATATCAAACCATATCAGCAATTTTATTGCTGTTTTTCATCCTGAAAGTTGCTAGAACCCTAAACATAGTTATTTAAAGGAGATAATAAGTAATTGAATTTCTGTTTGCATTTGAGGACATTTACTTCTTAAGTTTCCTTCAACTTTTTTCCAGACTTTGTAGCCCCTCAAGCCTTTTCCAAGGCTATGCATGAAAAGTTTTTGCCCAGTAACCAAACTATTCCTCTCTATTATATTTAAACATATTTCAATCGCGAGTCTTGTCAAATTTTTATAAATTCTTTATATTTCATAAAATATTCACAGTTAACATTCTTAATTTCCCATATACATGTATTTTGTCAAAGTTTTGGAGAAACTAACCCAGTTAACATTGATTTCAATGATCCAATAAAATTTGGTTAAGGTCAGAAGAACCCTGTCAACCTGATACATGTATGTATACATGTACATAGTAAACCTATTACTTATAGTCTCTTAATGCAAATGGCTGTTATTCAAAAAACCAAAATATGGCTTATCTTTATATTCCATAATTCAAATGTTTTATACTTTATCTATTGAAAAAGACATTATCATCGATGAAAATTAAATATATTAGAATTTCATCAGCAAAAATCATTAAACTAGCTTCTTTAATTAAACCATAGCCTTTATCTTCTATTTAAATAACAGCATCCTATGATCTTATATCAACATGTTAAGCAAACGTCATGAAAATAGTTCGAAAAATACAATACAGAAATACAAATTCATGATTGAGGACTGAATATACACTATTGTCATAATTGTAGAATTTCAAACAAGTTTTCTCCATCATAGATTATACCTACAAATCAATGAACTGTTTGTAGAGGAATGTAGACAAACATTCCACACCTGACTCAGGTATTGATTAGAGAAATGTCCCAGCTTAATTACATGCAGAGTATTACAAGTTTAATGGTCCAATCAATGAACATTGTCATTTTCCTCATTTTGATTTGATATAATTGTATTTTTCATCAATCTTTTGCTAACAATTATACAACTAAAGTTACATTTGGAAATAGTTTTTGGTGTTTTTCTTTATAGTGCTGCATCCCATCTGATATTAGATATAACTTCAAACTTTTTCAAACATTTATATCAAATGCAATTTAAAATAAGTAGTCCCTACAACCAATGCAATGCAACAGATAATGAATGTTTTAAAACCTGCTAAAAATATGATAAATACTTTGCAATACCAATTCGATGAATAAACTGCATGCTACTGTTAAATCAATACCATTCTGACAGTACATGTACTAATGTTTGTGGATTTTATGGGCATTGACTGGGTAAAGGTTGGCAGGTACCCAGTATCCCAGGCTACTAAATGTTGCGCTGGGGACCTAAATTACAGCTGAAGATGTCCATAGTCATGATAGTAATAATGTTAATCTTTTATATTGTGGCAGGGTATGCCCTATAATGGAAAATGTTAGCCTTTGCCCTTTTCACTGTATAGTTATACCAATAATGTATTGTTCAACAAATTATTTACTGTCTACAAAATTGTACACAGAATTTCTAAAAATAGATATAGGAAGATGTGGTGTGAGTGCCAATGAGACAACTCTCCATCCAAATAACAATTTATAAAAGTAAACCATTATAGGTCAATGTACGGCCTTCAACACGGAGCCTTGGCTCACACCGAACAACAAGCTATAAAGGGCCCCAAAATTACTAGTGTAAAACCATTCAAACGGGAAAACCAACGGTCTAGTCTATAAAAACAATGACTTAAAGTGCCCAAGAAAACAGAATTTCCCTCAATCCAGCAAATTCCAAGGTCCCAGTATTATCTTTTCATACAAAAATATTAGTAGCCCTATATGAAAATGTAAATGACCTCAGAGAACTAGGGTTAGACTCTCCCACCCCTCCCCTCCTTTTGACAGACATAGGTGAAAACTATTCCAAAAAGTAATTAAAAGCCAGTTATATATATATTTACATATCCAAAGCCCAAATAAAATTTTTGTCAGAGAAATATAATTATAAATGCAAATTTGAATGCAAATTTAGATAAAGATGTATTGTATATATAATGGGAATCACTGTTTTAATCATTTTTGATAACACAAGCAAAAGCATTGAGACATTCTCATCCCAAATTTTCACGGTCAAGTTTTTCATGTAACTTTTAATTATAAAAGTCCTTAATAGTGACAGCTGGTGCATAATTTTCAAACATTCGACAGATTTATATTTTTTTTTCATAGTTAATGAACACATGCAATAGATCTGACTCATTTCTTGTTTCCCTGGTCGATGTCAGATAATAGGTGTCAAAAAATAGGATGATTTAGGCCTAAATATCGGTGGAGTGTTTTCTGATGGGACTCAATAAAAATTTGTGAAAAATTGGAGACTAAGTATGGTTTTTCCAAATATATTGAGCCTAAACTACAACATCACAATTTTCAATGTTACTAAAGATTTTTATACAACTTTGAGGCTGAACATTTTCCTCTTCTTTTTGTCATTTCAAAATTTTCTTATTATCCTGGCATCTAATTTTTCAAATTTCACAGTACTTTTAGAAGAGGAAAGACAAAGACCCATCATCCATCTAACAACAGTACAAAATGCATCAGTTTATCTAGATTATTTACATGTCAAGACAAGCAGTTATATGTTTAAGCAATGATTTTTTTTTTAAAAAGCCTCAGATATATCAAAAATATTACTTTGACAACTTTGCTAGTTTACAGACCTATTGGTCAATGCTCTCGGTCATCTTAGGTGTAACTTCCAAAATTATTGCCTGCACTTATCATTGCGATTGCAGAATGACTGACAAAAATGGAGATTAATTATTAAGTTTTAAGAAAATGCATCATACAAATGAATTATCAGAATTCAAAATGCTAGTCTTTATTTTTGCGAAACCTATCCATTGCAATCATTTCTGAATTTACAGTATTATCGAACAGTAAAGGTTTGCATAAAAGTGTAACAAAAAAGCATATATTCTCTCAAAGTATCTTACTATTCTGGCCTACACAAGTATTCAGTCAATTTCAGAAAGACTATTTATAACTTTCTTCCACATATTCCATTTAAAACACCTTTACTGATCAGGTGAAAATCAACAAACCATGACCGTGACAACAATATGGAGACAGCTGTTTCTTAATCCTGTCAAGAATTCTTCATCATTTATACCTTGTATTTACCTGAAATCTATCTTTTAACAATCTCTTCATTTACACCTCAGGTGAAAAAAAGCAACAAAAAAAACTCTATTTAAAACCTCAATCTGGTAAATATTTAACAAAAAGTTTTGATAGATCATTTTTACCTGAGCTTTTAACAGCAACAAGATGAGTCAACCTCGGCATCCATAAAAAGATGACGCCACAAGTTTTATTTATTGATCTGTGTTTTATTTTCATCTGTTGCAATTTTAATCTACCTTACTGAATAGTCCCCATTATTATATAAATCAACTTTCTGCTCTGCTGTACAGATAAATGTACCCTTGTACTCTTCAAGATGATCGTCATAATGAGACAAAATATATACATATGATTAAGAAACACAGAACTGTTTAAATCTATGTAAAAAGTCAAAAATGATGAAAAATGGAACACTTACATTCTGTATGCCTTCATCGTCTCGGTGGCCATGATAATTTCCGTCGACATTTATAAATTTTGGACCTACTACTTTTTTACACAAACAGCATCCATAATAAGAAGATATTCTAGGAAAATTTGGAATGTTGTATTGATTTTAGATATCAGGGGATTCATGCGTAGTCAGATTCAACAAGTCTCAGTCGAATAAAACAAACACAACACTGAAGCCAACTTCTAGACATGAAATTATGCATTATTTGACAATTTAAAAGGTGACTGATTATCAACTTATCTACATTAATGATTCAAACTAATTAATTAACTTGATATGAAGTACCAGACTCCCCTACTTTATAAATAGACTCTACCAATATGGAGCCAAAACAAGAATATACAGAAGAATATTGATTTTCTAGAAGAATCATATTGATTCCAAACATCAATGATGTCATTCATTGAATAATTTATTCTATAAATCTTTTGTATGTATCTGGTGTATTCAAGGTCAGGAGGTCAATAATTATAACCATTGTATCTACTTCCTTTACAGACATAAAACTGTATAACACCCCATCATCAAAACATCCCATAATGAGTCCGACCAAAGGGCATTTGTCAACATACATGTAATTTACTGACATGAATTGTTGCTATGGACAAACACAACATTCCTCCTACAAGGAAATGTTGCTATGGACAAAACAGAAATAAACATTAAAATATACATGAAAAAGATTTTTCCAAAATATGTTGTAAGATTTGACATGGATTTTGTAACTAATAACAGTTTAAATTTAATGGGAAATAACTCTAAAATTACATTATCAATGATTAGAAATGTTATAACAAGACTAGTTGAAAACCAAAGTAAATTTAAAAATCAATTTCCTTAATGTTTGAATTAAGTATCTCTGACACAGATGAAAACAAATGGCAAACTGTTTCTAATGTTAACACTTGAAATTCAGTTATTCTTGGCAAATGAATTGATTGACTGATTTATATTTAATGCCACTTTCAGTACTATTGCGCTATTTCATGGCGGTCAGTTTTCATTGATGGAGGAAGCAGGAGTCCCTGGAGAGAACCACTGACCTTTGGTAAAAGAATAAAATTATTTTTATATGTACATACACTATACATGTACATGTACTAAGCAGTCATAGCTATTCAATTCCTTATTCAAACAACTGTTAATAAAAAAAAATTTCTGTGAAGAATTGGATAAAATATAAATATAAGGGGGCAATCACAATCAAAGAACCATTAGTCAAAGAAAAACAGACAACAGTGACCATAGTACCATGGCCAAGGGAATAAAGATAGACATCAGTCCATAAAAACACTACACAGTCCTCCTGACATTCTAAGACTCCAAAATCAACAATGTTCAGACTTTGGTTCAACTAAATTTATTATCAAGAACGAACAACATTTCATTCAAAATGAAATAATTTCAAGACCATTTAAAGCTTAAAACAAAGTTTTGTGAGTACAAAGATAACTGATGGTGTGGCAGATATTTCAGAACTTTCAGGACAAGAAAACATTTTCTATGTATTGTGTGCGATTTTGTCCCATGTACATTTACTCCATATCCTTTCATTTTCTATCTAAAAATATAATAGGGTACAATCTAAAAGATGGTAACAAAGGAAGTATAAATGATTTGTGACTTCTCATTGTAAGTCATTGGCTTAAAATTCCATTCTCAGTGGTATAATAAAAATTTGGAAAATGATTCTTGCCTGCTATGCTGCTGTCAGTGTAAAAGTGTTACAATGACTATCAACACTAAGTCAACTTGTTTTAACAGTAAAACACAGAAAATGTAATTGTACTAACATGACTAAGGAAATCTAAATTTTGCTCAGTATGTCCATAATGCTATTTCATGATTATCATGAAGTTTTACAAATTTTTGACAAAAGTATTCCAGTTTTAATTATCACGAAGTTTCTTACAAAGATTTTCCAATTATCAGTTTAATATGGAAATCGTTAAATTCATGAAGGTTTGACCAAGTTATTGATGTCTACAGAACTGTAACCCCAAATTGTATGAAACCATCAACTACCAAAAAATCTGTTTCATATATCCTGAATATAGCAATAGTATAATAAGGAATAAATGGGGAATGTGTCCATAGGACACAGATGCTACCCCGGCTTGCATATAATGTTATAAAGGGACATAATTCAAGAAGGGTAAAAGTGACGCTACCCAAATTTGTACTTGATCTGAGTTTTGTGGTAATAAGCATTGTGTATAAGTTTCATAACATTTGGTTGAGGCAAACTAAAGTTAGAGAATGGAGATGAAAAATTCAGCAATTTTTCCATTTGTAAAGGGGCATAACTGTAGAACGGTAAAAGTGACACCTCCCAAATTCAAACTTGATCTGTATTTTGTGGTAATAAGCATTGTGTATATGTTTCAAAACATTTGGTTGAGGCAAACTAAAGTTAGAGAACGGAAACAAAAATTCAGTAATTTTTCCATTTGTAAAGGGGCATAACTCTAGAACGTAACAAGTGACGCCACCAAAATTCAAACTCAATCTGTGTTTTGTGGTAATAAGCATTGTGTATAAGTTTCATAACATTTGTTTGAGGCAAACTAAAGTTAGAGAACGGTAACCTCTTTTTATAAGACTTTTATAAATGGTAATATTTCATTCATTTTTATTTACATTTTTGACTTTTATTTTTTCATTTGATAGTATTAAAACCCCTCTTATGCCATGGGCTGCAACCCTGAACAATCTGCCAGACAATTGCAAGCACCAGTTCTGAAACCCATTGAGGCATTGACTCACAAGCTGCAAATTTTTTTTTTTTTAAATTGAGGATTACAAACTGCAGTTAGTATTATTTATTTTGGAATAGTATGGGAATAATTCTGAAAAACAAAAAGATTTATAAAGAGCCTGTTAAGATATATTCAAAGCACATATAAAACACATAGTAAGATCAACTAGAGGCTCTCAAGAGCCTGTGTCGCTCACCTGATTCTACTTTGGTTTTGGAAATCATGTAAAAATAGATTAAAATCATAACAGATACCCTAATAATAATTGAGGCCAAATATGGTTTAATTTTGGCCCCGTAATTTAATCAAAAGCTGAAAACTTTTGTAAAGTTTACAGAAATTACCAATAAATTCATTGAAATTGTATTAAATGACTTTATAAGGACAATAACTCCAACAAGATGTCAATTGACAATATTGTTCATGTTGACTTATGTGTAGATCTTCTTTTCTTGATATTTTTGCAGTTTACAGTAGATCTCAATCAATAAGGATATATGTATTAAGGTCTTCATCAGCACTTCATAAGGAACATTTATGCCATGTTAAGTTTCGTTCCATTCAGTGCTCCTCTAGAAGAAGCATTTGTATTTATTTCCTATAGGGTCTTATGTTAAACTAAGTCCCCTGCTGGCGGCCATCTTGGATGATGGTTCGGCTACAAAGTAACAACACTTGGTCAGCACCTCATTAGGAACATTCATGCCATGTTTGGTTTCATTCTATTCAGTGGTTCTCTAGAAAAAACATTTGTATGTATTTCCCACAGGGTCCTATGTTAAACTTACTCCCCCTGCTGGCAGCCATCTTGGATGACAAATCAGCTACAAAGTAACAACACTTGGTCAGCACCTCAAAAGAAACATTCATACCATGTTTGGTTTCAATCCATTAAGCGGTTTTCTAGAAGAAGACATTTGTATATATTCATTCCATTCAGTGGTTTTCTAAAAGAATACATCTGTATGTATTCTCCATAGGGTCCTTTGTTAAACGAAGTCCCCCACTGGCGGCCATCTTGGATGATGTATCGGCTTCAAAGTAACAACACTTGGTCAGCACCACATATGGAACATCCATGCCATGTTTGGTTTCATTCCATTCAGTGGTTCTCTAAAAGAAGACATTTGTATGCATTGTCCATAGGGTCCTATGTTAAACGAAGTCCCCCGCTGGTGGCCATCTTGGATGATGGATCGGCTACAAAGTACCAACACTTGGTCAGCATCTAATAAGGAACATTCATGCCATGTTTGATTTAATTCCATTTAGTGGTTCTCTAGAAGAAGTTCAAAAAGTTAAAAGTTAACGACGACGATGACGACGGACGACAGACGCCAAGTGATGAGAAAAGCTCACTTGGCCCTTTGGGCCAGGTGAGCTAAAAATGCATGTTTGTTATTCCAATCTTAACACCATTATTGGACATATTATAATGATTACTTCATAAAAGTTAACCCCGCTTTTGTGGAAACTGCAATAAAATGAACTAGCAATTATTAATTGTGGACAGACAAACCTGTTACAATATCTCCACACATTCCTATAGAAAAAAACTTAGGAGGTAACAATTGGCAAACACGTGCCATAATAAAACTAGACAAAAACTATATTCTGCAGAAGAATAAGCTATTTCTACTCTAGCGAGTAGAGTCTTCTCTGACCTGTCCGGCTGCTCACTTTAAAAGTTTGGTAGAAATCTAATTTTGATAAAATTCTAATCCAAGATGTGTATTTCTATCATCATGATTATCTGCCTTGTGATTGATCTTACATAGGCAAGATGGCAAGATGTCAAATTAGACAAAAAGTCAAACAATAAGCCCCCAAACCCCCAAAAAAGAAAGAATCAAATTATGTAACAGAGTAGAACAAAAGAGAGGCAAAAGATACCAGAGGGACATTCAAACTCATAAGTCAAAAAGAAAAAGACAAGTATTTACACACAACACAACATAGAAAACTAAAGACTGAGCAGCACAAACCCCACCAAAAACTGGGGGTGATCTCAGGTGCTCTGGAAGGGTAAGCAAATCCTGCTCCACATGTGGCACCCGATGTGTTGCTCATGTTAGTACAAAACTACAAACCAGATAAAAGTCTAAATCGGTAGGCCACATTCAGGGAAAAGAGGAAGGGATTGTAGTTACATTTGGAACATATTCGCTATCATCTGTGAAACGATATTCCATAACGGTCAACCAACTGGTGAGGGCATCCATAAAACTTACGAAGGGATGATTTCAACTTCACCACATGTAACTCTTGGATCAATAGCTTCCTTGTGAGCAGCAACCCTCTATCAAGAAAATCATGATAGGAAATACAAGCCCTGGAATATCATATCAACTGGGAGATATATACTCCGTATGCAGGCCTTGCTGGAATGTTACTACATGTATAGAAATGGAAAGTTCACAATTGGGAAGCTGAAATTATCTCTTTTGTCGCAAAGTTTTGTTTTCAAAACGTCTTAAATCATGTCAATTTGCAAATAGGGAACTACCGGTAAGGTTAAGCAATAAAACAGACCTGCCAACTATCGTGATTTACGGGGATATCCCCAATGAGAGGTGTTGACCTGAATTTTGAAATTCTTTATTAAACATGTTCATAATGTTAAATACATAAAGTTATTTACCGACTGTCTTCTGAAACAGCTTCTGATGAACCTTTTGACGACTCCATGCTACATGCAAATTAAAATCTGAAAATTAACAAAATCACTTAAAATCATGCATTGCTACATGTACAATCAAACAGAACAAAACATTGAACAACATAAAATATATTTACAAACAGGGCTAACATGCTTTCAGATATTATGAATTTTATCTAAATATTTCACAAGTTCATATAAATTATTTCTGACTTTCCTTAAGTCACTTAAATATTTCAATTTAACTCAAAAATTTAAAACATAGACCCTTAAGATCATAAAATTTGTAAGGGTTCCATGGAACCCAGTGTCTCGCCTACTTTTGCTGTTAATCTCAGGCTCAACAAAAATGAGGAAAAAAATTAATTAAAATATTCCTCTCTGTACTATCTTTTGATTGTAAGTAGCTTCTGTCCAAGTTTGGTAAAAATCCAGGATAGTTTATGAATCTAATAAATGTTTTAAAAATTTAAACTGCAGACTGTACTTTGTATGTAATGTTAACTGGAAGAAAAACTAAGTCCATTTATAAGTAAAATACGGAAAAAATGGAACAAAATTTTAACAAATTTCCTTCTAGATACTAGCTTTTAATCATAAACAAGCTTCTGTCCAAGTTTGGTACAAATCCAAGATAGTTTAAGAAAGTTGTTAAAATTTTAAAAACTTTAACCACAGAGTGAATGTAATGTTAACTGGCAGAAAAACTAAGTCCATTTATAAGTAAAATACTGAAAAAATGATTTTTTTTTTACAAAATTTACTTCTGGATACTATCTTATGATCATAAACAAGCTTCTTTCCAAGTTTGGTAGAAATCCAGGATAGTTTAAGAAAGTTATTAAAATTTCAAAAACTTTTACCACAGAGTGAATGTAATGTTACCTGGCAGAAAAACTAAGTCCATTTATAAGTAAAATATGGAAAAAATGGAATTTTTTTTTTACAAAATTTACTTTTGGATATTATCTTATGATCATAAACAAGCTTCTGTCCAAGTTTGGTAGAAATCCAGGATAGTTTAAGAAAGTTATTAAAATTTCAAAAACTTTAACCACAGAGTGAATATTTGTGGACGCCGCCGACGCGATGACGACGCCGACGGAATGTAGGATCGCTATGTCTCGCTTTTTCGACAAAAGTCGAAGGCTCGACAAAAATGAATATGTGGATGTTTTTTATTTAACTTTTCTGTAATAAAATTAAAAGAATCAAGACAACCCTTCAAATCATAAAAATGTTTTTTGTGTGTCTAAACTGACCAGGAAATAAGATTTAATAGAAATCAAAAATGAAAAAAGATCCTTAAGCTTAAGGTAAATAAAAATCTACCCATTACTTGCACATCAATGTTGTTAAATTAGATTCTAAATCGTCAATTCTGATGTTAAAATTAAAACTTGTTCATGCATCAAACATGAGCTTTATTTACTATGTAATAGGCATGCCTGAAATTGTCTTCATCAGACAAGACACTTAATCGTAAAATGCAAATTGATTTCATGCTTACTTATACAAGTGCAACTATTATCTGTTATATTCAAACACTTAAAAAGGTTATAGAATTAAAAATCCGATGATGTCCTGTCAATTTTATAAATAGAACAAATCCCAGAATGAATCTGGAATTACTCATACATTTTGTACTTTAGTATCATCAACATGATACTTCTAGTTTTATTTAGTCTTCTTAATTAAAAGAAGTGTTAGTGATTCCTGAGAAATTTACCATTTTGAGTCATTAAAATCATTCCAATTTTAAACTGTTGGCTTGCATTCCATAAATTGTCCTTGAAAGTATCAAAATTCAAGGAAAAGTAAATGCAATGAAAAAGTAAATACAAAATCGTTGAAGCTGTTTGAAATAAAATGCTCCGCAGGGCGCAGCTTGATACGACCGCAGAGGTCGAACCCTGAATAGTTGGGGCAAGTATGGACACAACATTCAAGCTTGATACAGCTCTGAATTTGGATTGTGATTAAATATTTGACACAGCATAGGTTTCTGACACAGAATGAATGTGGTCTAAGAACTTAAAAATTTTAAATTGGACATTCACCTATTATGGTCCAATATCCAAAATCTAAATACATGGTTAGATTCAGCATATCAAAGAACCCCAAGAGTTCAATTTTGATGAAATCAAACAAAGTTTAATTTGGACCCTTTTGACCTCAATGTGGACAAAGTTGATAGCGGGCCAAAAATCAAAATCTAAATACATGGTTAGATTCAGCATATCAAAGAACCCCATATATTCAATTTTGTTGAAATCAAATAAAGTTTAATTTTGGACCCGATTTGGACCAACTTGAAAACTGGGCCCATAATCAAAAATCTAAATACATGTTTAGATTCAGCATATCAAAGAACCCTAAGAATTCAATTTTGTTAAAATCAAACTAAGTTTAATTTTGGACCCTTTGGACCTTAATGTAGACCAATTTGTAAAGCGGGACCAAAATTAAGAATCTAAATACACGGTTAGATTCGGCATATCAAAGAACCCCAATAATTCAATTTTGATGAATTCAAACCAAGTTTAATTTTGGACCCTTTTGACCTCAATGTGGAAAAAATTGATAACGGGCCCAAAAATAAAAATCTAAATACATGGTTAGATTCAGCATATCAAAGAACCCCATATATTCAATTTTTGTTGAAATCAAACAAAGTTTAATTTTGGACCCGATTTGGACCAACTTGAAAACTGGGCCCATAATCAAAATCTAAATACATGTTTAGATTCAGCATATCAAAGAACCCTAAGAATTCAATTTTTGTTAAAATCAAACTTAGTTTAATTTGGACCCTTTGGACCTTAATGTAGACCAATTTGAAAACGGGACCAAAAATTAAGAATCTAAATACAGGGTTAGATTCGGCATATCAAAGAACCCCAATAATTCAATTTTTGATGAAATCAAACAAAGTTTAATTTTGGACCCTTTGGACCTCAATGTGGACCAATTTAAAAGCGGGCCCAAAATCCAAAAACTTAATACGATTAGATTCAGCATATTAAAGAACCCCAAGAGTTCAAGAATAAAACCCCATTGAAATTGGTCAAGAAATAAACAATTTATACAAAGTATCTTCTTTTGCACAATACTGTGCAATTGAATATTTCTTGCAATTGCGCAATACTGTGCAATTGAATATTTCTTGCTATTGCGCAATACTTGACAATTTCTTGCTATTGTGCAATATTGTGCTATTGGATATTTCTTGCTATTGCGCAATACTGTGCAATTGAAGATTTCTTGCTATTAGCAATACTGTGCAATTGAAAATTTCTTGCTATTGCACAATACTTATTATATAATAATTTACACATCCTGTTAGGTGTGTATCTCCTGCCATATCATTATTATTTGCTTTTAAATATAATTCAGAAATAACCAACTTAAAATGGAAAATTTTAAAGAAAAAAAGGAAAAAAGAAACCTCCCCAAATTTTTGAACCCCTTATGATTCATCACCCCAAACTCAATCCCAGCCTTCCCTTTGAGGTATGGTACCTTGCAGTACAATTTCAGAGATCCATACACTTGAACACAAGTTATTGTCTCGAAACTAGAAAAATGCTTATTTTGGCCCCTTTTGGCCCCTAATTCCTAAACGTTTCAGGCAATTACCCCAAACTCAATTCCAGCTTTCCCTTTGTGATATGGAACCTTGTAGTACAATTTCAGAAAGATCCATACACTTACACACAAGTTATTGTCATGAAACTAGAAAATGCTTTTTTTTGCCCTTTTTGGCCCCTAATTCCTAAAATTTTGAGGCATTTACCCCAAAATCAATCCCAGCATTCCCTTTGTGATATGGAACCTTGTGGTACAATGTCAGACAGATCCATACACTAACACACAAGTTATGTCTGGAAGTTACAAAATGCTTATTTTGGCCCTTTTGGCCCCTAATTCCTTAACTGTTGGTACCATAACCCCAAAATCAATCCCAACCTTCCTTTTGTGATATTGAACCTTATGGTAAAATTTCATAGAGATCCATTCACTTAAACTAAAGTTAGAGTGCGAAAACCAATGCGTCTTCGGACGACGACCCGACGACGACGGACGCGGCGCTAACGTCATACCAATATCGACCACAAAAATTTTTTGCGGTCGTATAAAAGGGCCCAAACTTTTAAGTCATCTCAAAATGACTGAAATTGTGTGAAAAATTGCAGATTCTTGCACCAGACATTTATATGCAAGTTTCCCAAATACTGATCACAAATTATACTTTCTTCATGGATAGAGAGAGAAGTAAGTTGGGGTGAGACAAATAGAAAGACTGAATTCTTCATCAGATCACTACTAACATCAGAATCTAAACATATTTATGGTACATGCTGACCTAAATATCATGCAAATAACATTCAAATGCTGTAAATTCAGAAAACTTTGTGTGCAATTCTTGAACAATGGACAAAAATGTGCGATAATCTATTAGGATTGCAGTAAATGCTGCATACAAATAATGAAATCAGCCAGAGGCAAAAACCTTATGTAAGTGTTTTACGCCCCTTTCAGAAAGGGCGCTCTTAGCGATTGGCTACACTTTAAGGGCACCCTTTGAGTGGAGAACTACATGTTTAGGGCACCCTTTGAGTGGAGAACTACATGTTTAGGGCACCCTTTGAGTGAAGAACCACACTTTAAGGGCACCCTTTGTGTGGAGAACTGCACTTTAGGACACCCTTTACATATATAGATTTGAAGGCTATGTTTTGATTACAGATTTAATCAAAATATACCATTGTTTCAGATTTAGGGTTCAGAAATAAAGATTTGCATATTAGGTTACTAATCTAATTCTGTTTGTATTATTGTAATGAAAGTATCACTTCTAGACTTAGCTAATAGAATCTTGATAGTGCACAACTATATCAGCTATTCTCTTAACTTTAATGTCATTTAGATAACAACAGAAAGAAACCTGTCCTAAATTCAAAGAGGGTGGTAAAGGGTTATTTTCGTGCAACGTTTTCAGCCTTTTTATTTCACGTGTTTTCGTGTTTTGACGTTTTATTTCTCGTTTTCTCGTGTTTGGTTCGATGTGCGTGCTTCGTGTTTCCCTTATTTATTTTCCGTGTTCCGTGTCGGTACTCTTAATTGCTCGTGCTTGTCCCGCATTTGACTAAAAAGTAAAACTTGTGTAATCTAAAAGAACTTGATGTATATTGTTACCATTCTACTTTTGCAATTCTATTGTATAGGTATGGTATGTAATAATGTCCATCAAATTACTATGAATAATATGTTTTTGAAATCAAATTCAACTAGCAGACGCTAAAAGGTGACCGCAGGGTCTTCATGTCCATTAATAATGACTGCATGATCTCTAAGACCGGCTGAGTAATAACTTCTAGTACCTTTCTCCTTAATATTTACGATTTTATTTCTCGTGCTTCGTTTTTCCCAATTTTTATTATCTGTGCAACGTTTTTGAGATTTTTGATTTCACATGTTTCCGTGTTCAGATCCCCCCTTTACCACCCTCTTCAAACCAAATCTGACAGGACAAATAGTTGGAAGTGGTTATACTTAAAAATGAAAATATATATTATATAACTGATTGATTGATTGATTGTTGGTTGCTTAACGTCCAGTGGCAAATATTTCATGCATATTCAGGACGAGAACAAGTTCACAATAAATACAATAGGTAGGTTCTGTAATAGATTAAGGGATTAAGGTCGGAGAAATTTAGACTGCCCCGGGAAATGAGGGTATATTAACTACGGACAGAAATTTAGCCTTGCAACAGGTCACCTACGGACCCCTCAAAGAGTTGTTGCAAGGGTTCTTAACGTGCAAAGAGCGTGGCACTCTCTTTACACGAGGCATCGGATTTAACGTCCCCATTCTGACCGGACGTAGCTGCAAATTTGTACATCCCGTACAGCCAAACGGACGCCCCACTTTAGCACGGGTTTTACTGCCGGTCGGAGGAAGACCAATGGTGACCATACTTCTATTCCCCAGTCACCCTTGGGGGTATTATATAATAAACAAGCAGCTAATTGTTTACGTAAGGTTCATCCCATGCATCTTTTTGAACAAACAAAATAAATATTTTAAAAATTGTTAACACAGAATTATCATGAATATAGCATTCATACATTTTATATGTTAAATTCTGGTTTTAAAAAAAAATACTATAACAGACTCTGGGGTCACCATTTCATGAGGGGGAAGTGAATATATGCATCAATAGAACAAATAATCAATTTTGAGCCTCCCTACTCTCTGCACCCTATTCCAGACAATTTGGCATTGCCAGACATTTCGTTATTAGGACATTTCGGACCAAAGACAAATCAGCACCTCTTTTTTTTTTCTTTATTTTCTTGTCATCATTAAAAGTTAAGAAAAACTTTTCAAGTAAAAAACGATTTAATAAAAACAAGAACCTTGATAGTAATATGAAAAATTTTGATTATGTTTGAGTTTATAATGATATATAGTGAGTTTTGATAATTTCGCAATGGCGGTCAAAAATGTAAAGCTTGAGTTTGAAGCTTGGGTTATTGTTTGATCCTTACAATTCTAAAGATGAATTTATAATAAACATTATAGTGTCACTGTGATTATTTTCCAAGGAATAAGACTAACATTTTCCAACTAGGGGCCCAACCTGCCACAATGTGAAAATTAACATAAGTACCATGGGCATTTTAATAAAAATTTTAGGGGCCTAACCAAAATTTTAGTAGCATTGGCTACTGGGCCCCTGCTAATCTTTTTTCCCTGTTTTATCTGAAGTGGTTTATGGTTTTGGTCTTGTCTGGAATTAATGTAAATGATTTTATGAGATAAAGAAATATATAAGCAGTTTTTTTAATGATTGAACATTGAATATTTCATTTCAAATACCATGTGTATTGCCAGTTATTCATTGCCACATGCCAAAACAAACTAATTGACAAGTTTACTGATTGGATTAGTTAATTAACCTGTGTGGCAAATTATTTGTATACAAGCAATATATACATGAACATTTAATAGACAATGATTTTAATTTTTTTTTTTCATGTTAGCTTCTTCTACGTAATTAAAAGATTAATCTAGTGCAGTTGGTGTCTATTTACAGTTTTTTTTATTGAATTTAATTGTTAGTTGAAATGTATAGAATATTTGTGTTACATGTATTTTATCATTTACTTAAAGATCCATGAATATCTGTGTAGGAAAAATATACCACTATACATTGATATACAAACTGTTGCATGCATGGCCCTTTATAGCTTGCTGTTTGGCGTGAGCCAAGGCTCCGTGTTGAAGGCCGTACTTTGACCTATAATTGTTAACTTTTTACACATTGTGACTTGGATGGAAAGTTGTCTCATTGTCACTCATACCACATCTTATTTCTATTGGTAAAAGGATCTGCAATAAACACCTACATCTCCAAATAACAATTAAGAAAACAAATAATTACACAAAATTTCCAGATGGAAGACATGTATTCAGTATCACACCATAGCATTAACAAGGTCTGAAAGTTCAACAGTAGAATATAAACAAAGTGGCTTAAAAAGGTGCTGACTTGTCTTGATAAGTAGTTAAGACTCTGTTCATTTAGCTACAGAACTGTAGCTCTTACATGTAGGTCTTTAAACTTTATGACAATTTGTGGACCATAGACTGCAAATTGTCAAAAAATATCATATGGACATAACAGCTATGGTTCTGCAGCAACTGTAACTGTGTTCTGTATGACCAGCAAGGGCAGGGTGTATATGTATCTCAGCGGGACTATGATGGCATTGATGCCATTAAGTACAGGTTTCATACCAGCTTAAGTGGATATAGAAATAAATACTAATTGAGAATATTTTTCTGAAATTTGTTAATTACCTTAAAATTTTCAGATATTTATTACTAAAATTACATAATCTTTACATCTTGTTGAGCTGGACTTTCCTGTCAGACTTGACAGTTGGTGGGTTTTCTAAGATGCAAATCAACACCGGCACCAATGTTTTCGGCCATATGCAACGCTGTTTTGTTAAAGCTTAAATTTAGAATGTTTGCCTGTGTATTTAAATTTTAGAAGAGCTATAACAATAAAATATAGTGTTTATGTGTACAACTTCACTCCCCACACAAGTAACATGGCCGTTTCATGAATAACTGGTTTTGATAAAAGACAGATTTTATCCTGAAATCAGATTCGCCCAGGACTAAAATCATATAGAACGATGATTAAATTTAGAAAGAAAAGTTATAGTTCTATCAAAAAATCAAATTTGCACTACTTTATTTCCTGATCATAACATTATAGGCAGGCATATATATTACAATCTCATTCAGTGTGTACCCCTCATTCCGTAGTAAGATTATAGGCCTAGTTATCAGAGACATATATATATATATATTAAAGTATGTCCATGGTTATATTTACAAATATCATGCAAACGTTTAATCCAAGGATTGAAAAATAAGTAAAAGATCTTTAAGATATGGCAGTGGCTCTTTTGCCGGCTCCTACAAAATAGCGATTTTTATAGAGTTTTGCTATTTTGCCGGTCGTATTATTGTACAGACGATGCATGGCAATCTATTGACAACATTTTTTTTCGATCAAAGTTTAATGTAATGTATATATCTGCAATTCAGTTTGCCAAAGTGATGCAGACGCAAAAGAAACAAATGTTATGTCACGGCAGTTCATGTCTGCTGTGGCGACATCTTGATTTCTTGGGCAAACTCAAAAATGCACAAAAAGCAAGACACTGGTTTTGTAACATTTGTGAAGCATTTTGAGGTTGTTGAAACTACTTTTGATTTCAAAACTGATGGGATATTTTTATTTCTTTTTTAATTAGAACTATAAATTTTAATATGCATGCTTTTCTTATGTATCATATTTTTAAAAAGATATTTTTAGAGACTTCTTTTAAGTGTATGTAAAGTAACTTTTAATTTCAAAACTTATAGGATATCATTTAATTAGAATATCAATTTTGATATGCATGCTTTGCTTATGTATATGATTTTTAAAGAAAACATTTTTTTTATTAAAATTTCTTAGTAAAGTGTATGTTTCTTTTTTATCTTTCTATTCTTATTAATTTACTGAAATCTGAATGAAGACCTGCAAAATAGCAAAACTTTTTATAAATCGTTTTTTTGCCGGACCCGGCCAATCTAATTAAAATATAGAACTCTGATTTCATACGAATGAAATCAGAGTTCTATATTTTAATTAGATTGGGACCCGGCAAAATAGCCACTGTCTTAAGTTATTGAAAAATAATGTTATATATATACGTTTCAATAAGGTCATTGTACAATGTTGAACATTTATTGTTAAAAAACTATTCTCAATCGGAAAAAGGTTCCCCTAGTGTTTGCAGATACGTGTATACAATTGTAATCTAAATCTAGTATTATATAGGTTGATTCCCTCCGTAAAAAAATCAATATGCCTTCGGAATATACAAATATTGTCAAACTTGTCAAATAACGGCTGGGTACTAGACTTAGTATTATATGTCTATTAGGGTCGTCTATAATGGTTTGTGTGACCAAAAAGCGACTTAACCATAATTTCACTCTCACTTACTAAGGTATGCCAAGAATTAAAAAGAAAAGCTTGTTTTGTTTACCCTAGTCATAAAGAATATAAATATATAAACGGAACATTCGAACGAAAATCTTTATGTCGTATTATTTTTACTGATTAATTTTACATCACTTTGCACTCCATAAAACATTTCATAGAGAACTCTAAACGGAGCCTCACGAACCCCAGTGAAACTGTCCCCGGGAGGTACACACTGGTACTTTATCTAAGTGTTAACAGTTCTTACAAATGATTGGTACCATGTAGATGATCGTGTTGCCCATGCAGTTGCTGCGCGGTATGAAAAATTAAGTTACCTTTACGTACAATTTGAAAGGGAAAAGTTTTCAATGAAAGTACTCTATGTATAACTGGTATAGTGTTATCAAATAAGGGATTTCGTTACCATACATTACGTAAAACATTTACTGAAAAAAATTGTAGTTGCAAACATTTGGTTTGCAGTTTTAAGATTAGGCTATGTGTTTGTCAATCAAGACAGTTCTGACTATAAGATAAGATAAGATAAGATAAGATAAGATATTTTTATTCCAATTAAAGGGCCCATGAAGAGCAAAGTAATTTATTACAATGATTTTATAATTGTTACAATAATGTTGACATAAATCATAAATATGAATTTAACTATAAGACTGACTATAAGATCTGATAAAACAGGTTGTACAAGACCAACATATTCAAAAATGGCAGCAAGATGTTCAACTATCTTCCCGTGGTGTATTTTATTCAAGTTTTAAAGAACTTTTTAGTTTTGAAAATTATTGAATAAAGATGCCGGAAAACGCAAGAATCTGGATGACAAAATTAAGAACTAACTTTAAAATTCCCATTTAAACTGGGCGTTGGCATAATACTCCTGCGTAGGACCTAAAATGTAATGTATGTAATTTAAAGAAAATATAGGAGACGGATTTCACTATCTTTTTATATGTAAGTCTCCTTAACTGGTTAATATCAGAGAAAATTTGATTCCTAGTTATATACAGTATATATTATACGAAATATCCAAGTAAACAGAAGTTAGCAGTCATGTTATCTTATTGCAATGTTAAATTATATAGGCAGGTGGCATCTTTTATTATAGAAACCTAAATAACTTATTGTGATATGTATAATGTTTTGTTTATATTTTTTATTAGCTTTATTGTATTATAATGCATGTTTATTAATGTATATTTCCCTCATGTTACACAAATATATGTCTGAGCGTTGCTTTATAATAAAATCTTGAAGTTTGGCTGTAATGGAAGCAACCTATCACATCCTTTTTTTTTTTTTTTTTTGTCTAGAGCCTATAAACTGAGATACAACAATGTAAACTTATTGATCCTTTGTATAAATTTATTCTTAAAGGATATCAATTCAACACTGTAGAAATATAGTCATTATTGTCTTTATTTGTAATAACATTTGACATTGATTTTTAAGACATAACTAAATATGTACAACAATTGATGTATCATTATGAATACTTATCGTCTTTCATGCTGTCGATACTTATTTTTTATACATATCACAAGGTCATCGGCTTTTCTCATACTGTTTATATAATTATGACATCTTTACACTTAAATCCGTTGGATGCATGTGTGCTGATATATATTTTAGTCTTAGAAGATTTGTAATGGGCTTTTGTGTGTCTGTCTCAGGTCAGGAGTAGTTACCGTTTGCTGTTGTATGCCATCTTTGTATTTCGTACATAGTTTCCAGCATAAATCTTTGTTTCACAATTTATCATTTTGGGCTACATAATTAACGTGTGTGTGTGTGTGTGTCTGTCTGTTTTCTCTAAACAATTAAAGGGTTTGGCTGAGTTTTAATTTGTTGCATGCATAATCCCCTGTATGATCGCGATTCATATAAAAATTCACCGAATTTGCTTGGTACATTGGTCATTAAAATAAATTAAAGGGGTGTTAGGTCAGTGGAAATGAGACCGCACACGAACGACGAAAAACACACACAAAAAAACTAACAACCAACGAAAAAGACATATAGAGAAACCTTTTCAATGGGGTGAAGAAAATATTTCAACTAAGAAATCCTTATTAATTTGTATAGTAAACGTTAAAGGAGACGTGACACGATTTTTTTTTTTTTTTTTTGTATTAAATTAATAAATAATAGTCTTTAAACATGTTTTGTACAATTTTGCTGGTCAAAACCTGATCAATCGGCATTTTTCTGGTCAAAGAATCCAGCGCTTGTCATAATAAATGATTTTAATTAGATAACGATCACGTGATCGTGCTTACGTCAGTGGTTACAAGCTGGGAAAATGTCTCTAACTGGACGATGTCGATACACTATGGACGGTATTGCCAGCACTTTTCCCGATTACTGACAAACTATAAAGAAAATTGACCTCATCAATTTGAGCCATTGTGTGTGGAAAATAACCAAGAAAAGGATATTAATTCTTCATGCGAAAAGTCCAACAACGACGATTTTTCAGACAATACCGATCGGATTGTAACCATACATATTTGGTTTGTCTGATGAATAAATTTAATAAACCGCTTTCTGCATTTTTTTAATTTAAATAAAACTACTTATCATGATTGAAAATATAAATTTCTAATTATTGATGATCAAATTGTTCTTTTTTCTCTCTGTTACGGTAATGTTATAATTATGTGTGTGCCAGAAGCAGGGGAAAAACGACAGTAAAAGTGAAATAAGGCGTTCGCAAAGGGTACATATTTTTATTTTGGGTTACGTAGGGACTTTTAATAGGTATAAATTTTCACCAAAAGTTATGCTTATAATTTTTTTGGTTGGAAACCATACATCACACAAAGGATTTGTATAGTGAAAAATCCTTTATCACATTATTTCTGCATTAGGATATTCAATTAACAGTTTTATTACTTCCCCTTTTATGAAAACAATTCAATTTAATATTTTATTTACGTCTCACCATTTGTTTAAAATTACACAATACAAAACATTTATTGGAGGCTGTTGTTTTAGTAATTAAATTTTGACACCTATAGCATACTTGGCCAGGTGAAAGGTAAGAAGGCACCTGTAGTGTGATTTTGTCACGTGTTATGTTATTTACCTTTTAAAACTATACATTTTTAAGAAAAACTATCTTTATGTTGAAATGATTAATATAGTTATACTACACTTCTAAAGTATGCTATTCCATCCAGACCCTTATAAAATCTAACTTCAAATTTAAGGAATTACGTATACACAAAGTAAATTCAAATTCACTTATTTCCATTCCTCTCTTCCAAATATCATTTAGCAATCAATTTGTTTATTGCTACCAGCAAAACGCTTGAGTCCAGGAAAATATTCGCATTACATAATGTTCTTTTTCAAAATATTTCTTCTAAAAGGGTCATTTGAATAAATGTTAGATTTTCAATCGGACTGAGAAGGAAAATGTTTACATGTAACATACTTCAGTCTTCGAGAACATGAGTTGTGTATTAGCTGTACTTGGCTTTGATCTAGCTAACAGTATTTGTGCGTTGTCTCTATTGTTTTAACGTTAGTGGTTTCTCTACTTCGTACCGATCTTTTGAGTTAGACTGGTTTTTATAGTTATTATATACTGCTGTAAGACCACTGTCACACGTTTGGGAAAAGGGGGGGGGTAGGCGCTCACAATCATGTACCACCGACACATTTTGAATGTGTCTGCCTCAAATCAGGAGCATATAGATCAATGGTTGTCGTTGGTTCATGTCTGTCAATTTTTTTTCTGCGGAAATTATTTTGTTATAAATAAGTTATTCTCATTAAAATTGTTTCACATTTTCATGTTGAGAACTTTTATAGCCGAATATACGGTATGGGGTTTTTTCATTGTTGGAGGCCGTACGGTTAACGACACTTTCTTCATTTATTATAAAGGTTCCATTTTAAAAAGAAATGTTTTCCATCAAGTGAATCTTTACCAACTAAATAGTTGTCAATAATTACATTCGATGTTCAATATAAGAATGTAAAAGACTTATGATTCACATTCTCGTATCATTTCCTTGTTTGCTTTTTATGCTTTTTGCCTAACAATTTCTTATGAAGTTATACACTTGCAAGCAGAGGCGGATTTAGAGGGTTTTCCAGGGGGCCCGGGCCCCCCCTTTTGTGAGAAAAATTTGGTTGATTATTTAGGGAATCACTGAAGCATGACTGGAGCGGGCCCCCTCTTAGGCAGTCAGTGGGCCCCCCTTATGAAAATTTCTGGATCCGCCACTGGCAAGCATACAGGAATATTACTTTTCCATCTCAAGAAGTCAAACAAAAAATTGCATCTGTTCTAAACCTTCTGCATATCCTTAAAAGCAATAAAAATAAGATCTATATATACAGGTTGTCTATTAGTTATCAACACTGGTTAGGGTATTTAATTGGTGGTGCATAGAGTATTGTATAGTCGCACTACAGGTATTCATTAAACATATGATCAGGTAGTTGTACCTTTATTACTGTAACAATAATATATTCCAATCTCACCTGTGCCCTCGGCAAAACCAACATCCAGGATGTACACAGAGCTTATGAAGTAATATTGCGTAATAACTATGTCTTATCAATTCCCCATGTGGCGTGACACCTGAAGCTTGCAACTTCAAACGAGACCTGAAATTGCGAAACTCAATCACCAGTACCGTACACCTGTGACCTATGATGAACTCATGGCATGGCACCCGAAAACCCAACTATTGATTCCTTATGAAAGTGGGCGGAAAGAAGTGTAGTTTGGGCTTGTTAAACAGTCCCATCTTTACACCTTCTAAGTCTGCGTGTCATTCGAAAAACAGAAAATATCATGTGAATATTCTTTTTAATTATATTGTTGAATCCATCGGCATCACACATAATCATTGTTTATCATTGTTGGATAATAATCGAAACTAAATTTGTGCTGTACCCATATGTCAATATGAATGAATGTAACCACTGACGTAGTAGCCTCGTTCTGAGTGACTTCCGGGATGGAAATATGCATATTTGACAGGTCGATAAATCGTTGCATTAAACTCTCATTAAGATACATATTTTACCACATATTTTACACTAACATTGCTATCGATGTATTTTTGGGGAAAGTTAAATATAAATAAATATTTTGAAACACAAATTGAAAATCGTGTCATGTCTCCTTTAAGCAAACAGCTGTTTCTCAGTTTTTTCTACATTTTACCAAGTGTAGATGATATATTTCGCGGTCTTCACTTTTTTCAAAGAAAAAACACATCTACATAATGACTTTAAAAATGACATTTAATAAAGAATAACTAAAGGCTGTGAACTTTTTTTTCACTGAAATCTTTCTCGTTACGAAAAAAAATAAGACAGACCTTCACCAAGTAGTGATACGATAAGTGGTGAAAATACTGGGGCATTGTTTATGCACTGTTAGTGAGGTTGACTGTCTTGTTTCATAAATTATTAATCGTTGTTGAAGTGTTTGCGTCACTGATGATCATCTGCAGATCAATCCATCTTTCTTATCTGTCATTTTTTTGTCTGACTTGTAACAACCAGCAGCTAAAGAAGAGTGTCGTTTCTTTAGATAAAAAGTCCCCTTTGGATCCTTATGTATAATTTGAAACCGAACTTTGAATAAGCTTTCAAGTAGTAATTTCGAGTACTCTAAGATAGGTACTTTGTTTCTTTTATCTTTTTGTTGGTTGTTTTTGTGCTCAGTACCGATGATGAAACAAGCCCTTTCAACTGAAACTGATTCTTTTCCGAAGAAAAAAAATCCAGGTATTAAAATGTTGAAGTACGCCGGGTTGGTATAGGCAGCTGCCAACAGTTTCCGTGCAATAACTTAGTTATGAACCGTTCAAATGATTTTTTTTTATTTTAATATGTTGATACAAATGACAAAATGTAGGTCAAGTTCGACATTGACGATTTTTACGTTATAGTCTTTGATACATTGGAAAATGACATTTTATGCTGTTTCCGTGCAATATGAAACGTTCAGTCAATGCTTTCAAAATTTTAATATGTTGTTACTGATGACAAAATTAGGGTTAAGTTTTATATTGACGATTTTCACTTCTACTGTTCAAGGTCCTTGATAGATTGGGAAATGGCACTTGATAATATGTTACTGATGACACAACTAAGGTCAAGTTCGATATTGACGATTTTCATTCATGACAATTGATAATCATATCACATCACTTTGTGTAATGAAATAAACTTGTTCCATAATGAACTGTGCAGTATGGCCGTTTGACGAGAAGAAAAATGAAAAAAAAAGATAGACTAGATGACGTAATGCAAAACTTCATCATCAATCTTTGTAAAGTTTGGGGGTTTTACTTTAAATAATTAAGGACTGAGTATATGTTTCAGATTGAAAAATGGAATAAAAAAGAATTATGTTATATTTCTTCAAGTCATTAGTTTTAAATAAATTATCGGACAAAGGTTTTAGCTTTACAGTCAGCTCAAGAAATGTAATTTTTGTTGTCAAGCGGTAGCATAGACTTTTAAAACTATTTATTGATATTATGTTCCTCTGTCGGTTTATAAAGCTGCATTAGTGGAAAGGTTCCGGTGCAAAAATAAGTTTGCGGGATCTTTTGGCCAGACAACCGGACACAACAGTTAAATATAAATATCAATGCTCGAATAATTCCTTTTACAGGCTTTATTAGTGACATTTATATATAATTAATCGATTTAAGAAGTAAATTGTATCTGATTCAAATATAGATATATTTATATATTAGATACGAACACTTTAATAAAACTAAATTACACTGTACTTTCAAATTAAAATTGGCACCACCGTACAAGCAATTGAAAATAAATGATTATAGTCATATGATTCCTGTTAAGGTTGAAACACAAGACAGTGACGTAATTGTTTATGCAAGTTATAAATAGACACTTATTTAAAAATAAATTATATAAAGATACAATATTGTAAAACTCATGAGTCCTTTCAACTTTATTATACTGTACATTTCGATTTGCATAGTGCAGACGCATGCAAACATTGACATGACGTCACTGAGAAAACTCATGCGGGGTTTTATAAAAATTAAAATTTGCATCTTCAATTACTAGCCCAATAATCAGAGTCTCTGTTCCAATTAATACCTCCGAACATAGATACCTACTAGCTGTTCCTGAATCGATATAAAAAAATAAACTTCTTGTGTTGTATCATAGAATTATTGTATTAAAGCATCCTGATGTGTGACATAAGTCCCTCCCCCTTCTTAAAAATTCTTAAACGAGAAAAAAATTCTTTCCTTTAATCAGACCACATTCTTTCGACTTAAGATCTGGTACCAACATCTGTAAAACTGTGTTCTCAGCTCTGTAGATAATTCAATAAATACCAGTCGAACACATTACATCAACGACATCCGGGTATTTCATTATCAGCGCAACCAGAACTTACTGAAGGTCGGTTGTGGTCTAGGAACAAATTTTCATCGAAAACTTTGGAATGTGTTATTCTTTGATACTCATTATTCTTCAACACAAACTTTACATTGTTTTCTTTTGTTTTTCAGATTCTGGTATTCCACGGGAAGCAGATTAACGGAAATTTTGCTGACATATTTGGGGAGTTGCTAGTTCCCAGGCAAAACGCCAGATTTTCATTACCTCAGCAATCATTAGTCGTATGAAGTTTTTGCGCCTAGACAGTAAGTTTATTTTAGATAATTTTGAGGTTCATCATGTGTTTGATTATTTTATTGAAACAGAAAGTTGATGATATGTCACAATATTGCGCCATACTGTACAGCCGTGTAACACGTGGGCCGATTATGGGATGGGATTGGCTGACACGTAGCAGACAGCAAGACCTTGTGAAAACCATATTTTACCTTGAAATAATATGGAGTATCTTATTTTTACTTTCAGCTCACCACATTATTTTATTATTAAATATTTGATTTCTTTGTATTATTCCTTTTTCACCAAGACTGATAAAGATGTTTGTTAAAATAATGATTGCTGAGTAATGTACTTGAACAAAATTATTTTGGTCTAATGAATTATATAAGTGTGAAACAGTGAAATGTAGATAAGTCAATTCCAATTCCATATATTAAATTATTGTTTTATAATACAATGACACTTTTGATGAGCAACATTACCTTGATGGAAAAAGTTCCATATGGCACCCCATGGAATAAAATATAAGGTTCATTTATATTTATTTCATGGAGTAGGCTTGCTGTATGTAGATTTCCTACCAACAAATCACTTTAGAGAAGTTGAAAAATCGTTGATTGGTCACTTTTTTGTTATTCTTTATAATGCGTTCCACTTTTTATTGTCAAGAGACATACATGTATCTTTGGAGGAGAGGTGTCTTTATGTGCAGGAAGTTGTGGGTTTGAGTCCACCAGGATGTACAATGTAACTGAAGATTTTCAAATTGGTATTTGCTGCTCTTGCATCAAGTGTGGTTGGGTGTCTAAAAAAATTATTCATGTTTTTGAGTGATACATGTTTATCTTTCTGCAGACTTTTTTAGCTAGCTTGTTTTAATCATCCAACTAAGTGTCTTGATCTAGTACTATTAGGCTCATATAAGCCCTTTCTATAAAAAACCACCTCTTTTTGATATTAAGGAGTGAGTCTTTTCATTGTAGGTAACCAAAAACAATTCTTTTTTTTATCTGAAGTTCAATATCAATCATCCTAGGCATGTGCGAAATTCCATCCCCTATGACATTGCAGAGTCATCAATCAATTGCCATTTAGTGTCAAACTATTGTGAAAAGCACTTTGTCAGACGGGCTCGTTAACTGAGAAATGCTTTATAACACAATATTTGCAATACTGACAGCTGTATTATAAAATACTATCCAAATCTGGATCAAAACTTCTCTTATTTTGCTTTGGTTGATTCATGTTAAATTCATTTTCTTTACAATTTTTCAGGGCCATTGCCGTGGCACTCGAGAAGAATTGAACCACAAGAACACGATCGGACTATTAGTCACTTATTGAGTTTTATGAATTTCCAAAGATTTTGTTGTCATTTATATTATACGGGGAGTGGTAAACACAGTATAAAAGATTTAATATCATCATGGCTAGTATCAACATCAACAGCGACATCAGTGACCCGTTCTACCGTTATAAGATGCCTAGGATCATAGCCAAGGTAAAGAAACACTGACAATGAAACTGGATTTTATCAAATTGTTATAGGCTTTACATGACCAAAACTTGTCAATCTGTGGTTTTTCATATTTTTTTTTGCAGATGAAAAAAAAAGGGTTACTCTGGTTTCTTTTGACAATTTTCAATGATGCTTTTTAAAATTGTCTGATAATCTCTTCAATGTGTGTCAACAATGCTCATGTATCATTCCTTTAGTTTCATATAGCTTATATAATTACATACCACACTATACAATGTAGAATGTAAAACAAGAATTTCTTGTCCGGTTAACAACATTCTCTATAGAGCAAATCTGATTTACAAATAAATAGAATAAAAAGTATTTCTTGCCTGCCTGCCGGGCTTTGATCATTTTACATGTCTGGGAAAATCAACATTCATTTTTCCATGGCCTAAGAAATAAACGATGAGCATACAATATAATGAACAAAAAAAATATGAGGAAAAAGTTTTAACTTAAGAATGAATATTGAATAACACATTCTGTACTGCAGGCTAATATAAATTGAACAAAATTTAATGATTTTAACAGGTTCATTAGAAAGACCATTGAGACTGCACCTTAATAAACCTAGGAACATAGTTCGACAAGTAAAAGGAACTTTTTAAGAACAAAATACAATATTAAACTTCGACATCCTCTTGGATGAATGTCTACGGTTTTACTGGATATTTTTATGTTCAATGCAATGTGTATTTCATTATTCAGGGTATACATTTTGTATTTTTAGGTCGAAGGGAAAGGGAATGGAATTAAAACTGTTATTGTTAACATGCCTGAAGTTGCTAAGGCTTTATCAAGACCACCAACATGTAAGTACCACTTGTGCAATATACATATTATTATACTGAAAATACAGGGAAAAAAGTTTTATGGCCTAAAAATTCAAGTGAAAATAGCGAAAGTCAACAAGGAGAGTTTCATATTATTTGGAGCATCGATCTAATACATAAATAAGCACTCAAATTTGGTGGAGTACTGCCTATTTGCTTGTTACTTGATTTATTTCTTATAAAATCATTTTGAAATGTTTGAATTTGTCTGCAGATATTCCTGACCTTGAATTTCAAAATTTACAAATTATAATCTCTATTTAAAAATAATGTTATTTATATTTTAAATTTGTTTTTCAGATACAACCAAATTTTTTGGATGTGAACTTGGCGCTCAAACTCAAGTTGATTTGAAAAACGACAGATTCATTGTTAATGGCTCACATGATTCTCCTAGACTTCAACAACTATTGGATATCTTTATTAAGAAGTTTGTCTTGTGTCCAGAATGCCATAATCCAGAAACTGTATTGGTATGCTATCAGTAGTGTGTTTTTTATGCAAGATAAATCCTTGTAAATAGAGTTTAAAATTGAAGTTACAGGACTGGGCATGTAATTTGAATTTAAAAAGATTATTCTTATTTTTGAAAAGTAGTCAATTGCAAATTATCAATTTTCATAAGGGAAATAGAATATTTAGCCGCAGTTGGCTGAATCTGTCAAAATCTTTTGATCCATCTGACCTGTCTTTGTAAAATGTCCTTCCCATCTTAAGTAATAATTTTTTTCTCTCATAAAGACCAATCTGAAAGCATGCATCTCTGCCATAGTCCGACTAACCTCTGGAAATTTAAGTTGTTAAGAAAAGTATCAAAAGCCAAATAATATGTACATTGATATAGGAAGATGTGGTGTGAGTGCCAATGAGACAACTCTCATTGTATATTTCTGATCAACCAATTCATTACTTGAAAATTTAGTTGGGTAAAGAAATAATAAAGACTACAGCTATCAGATAAAAACAAGCAAAATGGGAAAATAATAAATTTATTAAGTCAGTAGTTGTATGATTTTCTAATTCTTTCTTTCTGTAAAGAGGGGGAAGGGGGTTGTAAATAGGATATAATATTAGCATTTGACTTATTTTAATTTTGACCTTGTATCACGATGCAATCATCTTTAAAATGTATTTATTTTCTCTTGTACTTTTTATTCTAGAGTGTGTCCCAGAAAAAACAGACAATAGGACAAAGATGTATTGCCTGTGGTTACAATGGAATGGTTGATATGAGACATAAATTAACTCCTTTTATCATCAAGAATCCTCCAGATATGGTAAGCAAGGATCTATCTAGTATTTTCATGTAGCACCATAGTGTTTGAAAATAGCACAGTTTCTCTAACATTATAGCAACACCTACATGAAATTCTATTATAAAATATCTTAAGATAGTACCATGGTGCTATAAGGCCATGGGAAGAGAACACCCTAAGACTACAATCGAATACTATTGACACATTATATTTGACAAATATTCACATCTTTTATATAAAATTATTCCAGATATAGAAAGACTACAATAGGAATACTATTAATTACACATTTAGTTTGACAAAAATTCACACCTTTTATCATAAAATATATATCAGATATGGTAAGACTGTAATTGGAATACTCTCTACACATTTAGTTTGATAAAAATTCACACGTTTTATCATCAAAAATATTCCAGACAGACTACAATACAATTTACACATTTAATTTGGATAAAAATTCACACCTTTCTATCAACAAGAGTTCTATAGACATGGTAAAACTAAAATTGAAATACTATTTACACATTTATTTTTGATAGAAATTCACACCTTTTTATCAACAAGAGTTCTATAGTTATATTTACACATTTGATTTTGACATTTATTATCACCTATCGTGTAAGATAGGAATATAGGTTACCAAAAATTATGACACAATTTATGGAGACAAAACATGTATATAACATAATGCCTTTTTGATTATCAAGAACCTTTCATGTTGTTTGTTTTTTGTCGTTTTCTGTTTATTGCCACAGCATTGTCAGTTTGTTTTCGACTTGTGTGTTTGAATTTTCCTTTGGTACCTTTCGTCTCTCTTTTTCAGGTAAAAATATAATCAAAATATGTTCACAAATTAGAATTAAGGATTTTTTGACAAATATGCCATTGAAAGGTTGGATGATAAGCTGTTGTTCTATCATTTCAATTTAGTTTGTACCTTAGTATGTACTTACCAACTGACAGGGGTTCAAATTAACATTTGGTACTGGAAGATCCAGGACCTTTGACACTCCAAACTGAAAGGTCCACAACCTAAATTCAAGGTCCTACTTTTACTTGAAATATTTCATAACTCAGTAAGATACAAAATTACCTTGCTTTTGGTGTTAGGTTAGCTTGTTTCATCGTCAGTGTCACTGTTGTATAACATGTTCAATAAAAGATTATAATTGTCTTGTATATTATGAATTCAAATAATCTGGGGTTTTTTGTATTGGGGAGGGTGTAACTGTGGGTAGGTGTGTTGTCTCAACAATTGGTAATTAATTACTAATCATACCATTATCTTGCTTCAATGTTTGGTTTTTACTATGAAATAAAGGGGTATATGTATCTCTTTTTTTAATATTGTTAGATTCATATCTGAGTATACAATTAAAGTAACAGTTCAATTTCAAATCTGTTCAAGTGTATCATATCTAGCTGCACTATTTGTGAAAATAAAGTAAGAAACTTCCAGCTTTTTACTGGCCCTTTAAAATTGAGAAGAAATTACCCCTTGGATTTGAAGTAATATGTTTACACTTTAAAAACATCTACATGTTATATCACCATTTATAATGATAAAGAAAATCACTGTCACATTGTAATGTATTTTGAGTTTCTGTATAAAATATTTCATGCTTTTTCTTCTTTTCCATATCAAATTTTAGTGTTTATATTTCATCATCATAGATGTATTTTGTCACCTGCCTGGAATTTTTTTTTTTTTTTTTTTTTATTGTATTTGATCGGCAAACCCGGAATTACCCTTGTCCATCCCCGGAATCTGATCCGGTATAGTAATTGTTTTCATTTCCGGTTTTGGCATGCATTGTTTTTCAATGTTGTTTTTGTCAGTCAGATACGATTTTACTCGGATTTACACATTACTTGTCGGCTATTTTCGGTATAAAGCTAGCGGTTGAACAAAATGAACATCGCTGTCATGAATAATAAAAGATGAAAATAAATTTTGAAATCGTTTATTTGAAAATTTTATAAAAATAGTCGGCATAGTAAACTTTTTATTTTCTTTCAAATCGAAGGTCCGTCGGGCGTAGCTAGTAACCAAAATGAAAGTCCGCTTGCAAAAGTGGAAGGTCGCGGACCTCGGACCACCGCTAATTTGAACCCCTGACTGATGGTAAAATCTTCATCATAGCTGTGCTTAACATGTACATATGTTATACATGTTCCTATTTAAAACTGAATTTTTGAAATCATGAAAAAACTGCTGTATAAGTTCAAAGTGATGTTATATTTATGTATTGATATTTATAGGATCCAGCAGCAACTCCAACTAAAGCTAGTAAGAAAGAAAAGAAGAAGAGTAAGAAATCTGATAAGGATAAAGATGATGATAGAGCAAGTCCTGAAGCTAATGCCCAGGAACAAATGGCTGCACAAAGAGCTAGTGGTGGCATCATCGATGCTCCAATAATTAAGGTAATTTGTAAGCATTTGTATAATGCCCAAAATAACATTACAATCTATCCTTTCTTTTCCAAATGCTAAAATTAAGCAACATATATCATGCTTTACTGGCTATTGTTAGTAAAAACTTGCTTATTTTGTTGACCCTTTTACTGTAGTACTGTATAACTTGGACAGATATTACTTGTGACGAGGCTGGTAGCAGTATTGGCATATCTACACAAGTTTCATTTTGAGAGAGGCATTGTTAAAATGATAAACTAAAGGTCATTTTAGAGACAATATAGGTAAAGCACTGTTAAAAAGCCCAGAACATTTCCCTATATCATGTATATCATGTATATAGTCTATATAGATTATTAAAAAAAATATATTTTACCCTCCTACATACAAGGAGTTGGTTTCAAAAAATAACTTGCGAATAAGATTGATCGTAAGTATACTGAATTGTTCATGACTTACGATCAATCTTAGTCGTATGTATTTTTGTGAAACTGACTCCATATTTTTACTGCCAGGAGGCAAAAACATGTATATATTTTGTTGGCCTATATACAAATGATGAGACACTTATGTTGGATTCCCCTACATGAATCTGATGATTGAACTGTCAACTCTGATGTAAATAAATGGAAAACAACATACACACTTACTTACAAAAATAAGGAGATGTGATATAATAGCCAATGAGACAACTATCCACCTGAGTCCAAATGACATGGATGTAAGCAATATATGTATAGATGTTTATTTTTACTTGCAAACTTTCTTGTTGGGAACATGTAGGCTTTATAATGCAGATATGTTGATATCACTTAAATGAACAAATAACTATCTTAATTTTAGAATCACGAGGAAGAGGATGACGAAGATTGGGGAGAAGACTTTAGTGAAGATGCTGTCAAACAGAGAATGGAGGAACTTAGTGAAGCTGCCAAACAGATGGCATTTACTGATGATCTGGAAAAAACTATCGAGGAAAGACTCAATATCTTTTATCATTTTGTAAAGGTAGGAACAAAACACATATGTTTGCACTGAAGAATAAAACACACACTTGTCTACACCAAGTATACCGTGTTTAGAAATAGTAAATGTTTGAAAATCAATTAAAAAAATTTAAATCAAAGAAGATATAAATAGCATACCTTTGGACACTATTAATAAGGAAAAATCGTATTCCAAACTGAAAAAAAAAATATTAGACACAACTTTAACTTAATCTCTTTAAACAACTAAAAACATGCTTCTTTTTTGGGGTGATCTTTTTACATCCTGAATGGTTAGAGGTTTATTCAGACATGAGTGAAACTCATTTGTATGACCCTTCAGATAGCTTATTATACTAAGTTGACAAGAATGACAAAGAAATAATGACTTTTTTGTTGGTATTGATAAACACCATCAAAATCATCTGATAGCAATGTGTGTATTTGAGGAATATGTTTAACAAATATGTGGTTAATAACTACTTTCACTTAGAGGTCTTGCATAAATGAATGGAAAGAAATGGTCTGTGTTATTTTAATTCAAAGTACTGTTAGAAAGGGAAGAAAAGAAAACAAACTAAAGTAAAAATTGAGCAATTCAGAATAGTTTAAATTTATAGATATCAACTAAACATCATTAATTTGTATTGTAGAATAAAATTAACAGCAGTGAGGGTGTTGTGGGAGCTATGAAGGATATATTTAGTGAAGCAGAGAGACTAGAAGTCAAAGATAAGGCTACCATGGTTCTTGTTGAACTTCTTTTGAATAACAAAATAATTCTACAACTGAAACAGTATAAAGTTTTGTTTCTTAAGGTATGTATACAGAAGTCAGAACCGTACAACATAGTGAAATGTATTCTGTTGAATGAAACTTTCATTTATTGTCTATTAATTATGCAAAGAGGTGGTTCAGTGAAAAAAACTTGTCTGATCTCATTAACTAAAAAAAACAAACTGAAATTTAGAGAGTGCAAAATTGCCATTTGATGTGTTTATATATAAATTTAGAGAGTGCAAAATTGCCATTTGATGTGTTTATATATAAATTTAGAGAGTGCAAATTGCCATTTGATGTATTTATATATTGCAAATTTTTAAAGTACAGCTTTTCATATGTGAAAGTTTCCTTTTTAACCTTGTTCATATACCATATACTTTCCTTATAATGATATTAGAAGCATGCTGAGTTAGTATATATAAAAATGTGGTAAAACAAACAAGTCTGTGCTAGATAGAAGATAATATGACCATTCAAATGTTACAAGTCATTAATTGCACATGGGCTGAATGATGTGCAGTGGTAGTTATTATGATACGTATGATTATATTATAGCCAGGTCAAGAAAATAACCAAAAAGGTCCATTGCTATTTAAGGAAGTACTTGGGTGAAATTAAAAAAATCTAGAATTTAAAATTGATACTATAGGTCAGAAGAGCATTTAGTTAAGGAACAAAATAAGCTAAAAATATTGATAGGTTATGGAGCTCCTTTTCAAGATTATTTAATTTTTTTTAAATGGCGGGAAAAGACTGACTCTGACTTTTACCTTATATTTGCATTGGTAATTGGTATTGTTTGGGTCTCAAATTGAAAGAAAAGAAATTTAGTCTGCTCAAATTTTGGTAAATGACCTTTTATGAGCTATTGAAGTCTTATATGAAAAGAAAAATGGGTGTTATAGGCCAAAATATTTTACCCTGAAAAAAACCTAGGAGTCCGACCATCTGACAAAAATTCCTAAACCTTACCTAAGTACATCCTTAAATACTAAACCTTACCTAAGTACATCCTTAAATACTGAAATAGATGAGTGATTTTATAGTTTTGTCTATTTCCAGTTTTGCTACGAGAATGACAAAGCCCAGAAGTACTTGTTGGGAGGATTAGAACAGTTAGTTGGTGTTCACAAAGATGATTTGTTGCCCAAGATGCCACATATACTGAAGACATTGTATGACTTTGACATTCTTGATGAGAAGGTCCTTATTGATTGGGGAGATAAGGTAACATTTTTTGCATTTATTGTTGTGTAATTTTTAAACATGATTATTTGATAATTTAAATTGAAAATATAGACATGTATATCCAAAGAAAGTGATTGTAAGGATTGCAATATTGAATTTAATCAGATATGTTTTTCCTAGAAGGTGCTTTATTGTATAGTGTGATAGCATATATAAACAGAAATTAGTTTTCTAGAAATACATAAGATTTATGCAAAACTGTAATGGAAAATGTAACTTTCAGGGTTCTAAAAAATATGTTGACAAAAAGTTAGCAGAAGAAATCCACAACAAGTCTCAGCCATTCATCAGGTGGTTAAAAGAGGCAGAGGAAGAGGAGAGTGATAGTGAAGAGGAGGAGGAAGATGAAAATGTAGAGGTAAGAATTATTAAACAGTATTAAGTGTATTTTTTGCCATGTGGATTCATTTATTTTTTCGTGGATATTTGATTTATTGATTTTATACAAGACGCATATATAAGGCTGTAGGAAATTTGTACTTAGTTGAATATTAATTTGTCGTTCACCTTTACCCTCCAAATTCACAAAAACTATTATCTCATGAATAAAAATGGATCCACTGTACTTAACAAATTAAAAAAAAGAGAGAGAGAGAATTTGCCATCCTAAAATTTAAATTAGCAAACATGTTCTTCTAAAAAAGATGAATATTATTTAAAAGCAATTTTAACAATGCTTTGTTATATATTTGATTCAGACCCTTGTTGCTTGTTATCCTTTGCTGCCACTGTATGTTCAGCAATCAATCAATCTTATCCTTAGCCATTTACACTTAATTATAATACTGCCGTTAGAAAATATAAAGATATGACGTTTTGTCAAAATGGATGCCAATGTATTAAACATAAGAGAATCAAAGCAAACTTTTGACAATCTTGTTTTTCATTACTGGTTAGTCAGTCAAATAAATTTTACAAACCATATATTGCACTTTACAGTTGCCAGTGGTGGTCGTACTTGGTTATTCCTTTTATCCTTTTTATGTACTGTACAATGTAGTTAACTGTAATATTACATTTCAAAATGGAGTAATATGTTAATCTTTTGTGTTTTTACAACAGGTTGTGTATTCCACTTCTGGTAAAGTTGGAGAGGTGAAGGAAGAAAAGAAAGTTGAACAAGAAGAAGATGACTTTGATATTGATGCTATTTAAGGGACACAACTGTGTGATGATTTGTAAATTGTAAAGGGAAACAACTCTAGATATATTATAACCCAAACTCTTGTAGGATATTTTCTTGTGTAGATAAATATGTATTCAAAAAATCAAAAATTGTATATTGGTCTTGATGAAGCTGAAATATATATTATTTCTTTGTTATTGATAAGTGCTACATTAAACGAGTCTCATATGGCCAAATTAGTTGCTACAGTTGCTGAATTCTTCATTGCTTTATTAGTCTCTTGTCTGAAGCATTTGTTTCAGATTTAGTTCTTAAAATATGCAAAAATCAACATTGAAAAAGTCAATTATTACATCATACTCTGACAGAGTCAAGAATGTCAGGATTAACTGTTTAGATCTATTTCTCATATTTTGCTTTTGTGTTGCATTGCTAATGATGAATTTTATAATCAGAAGTTTCAGAATATTTTTAATCTGATTGTCAGTTCTGTGTGCATATTACAAAGCATTTGACCATTTTTGTACATCATGGATGTCTAAATACAACTTGTTTAAAAATACCATTGAAATTAACTGATTACAGATAAGTAGATTGTACTTTTGGGCTTTTAATTCCGTAGAGAAGATTGAGCAAGTTGACGTGATATTGTTCATTAAATTTACATGTTTTATCTAGCTTAGTTTCATAGCTTAATAGAACATCTGTTGAATAATTTGAGGCAGTAGACATTTCTTGTTGTCGATGTGCACTCAAGAAACAAATTGTCAATGGTATTTTTAAATGTGGTGTAAATGTCACATTAACCATTATTAAGATGATGTTTTTTGTCGGTGTATAATTATTGTAAATAGAAACAACAAAGAAGTTATGGTTTTAAATTGTTATTTTTATTGGTAGGAATATTTATGCTTGAATTTGAACAACATTGAAACCATTGTACATCTGCATAAGAAATAATCTTGATTTTTAAGAATGTTGATACCATAAATTGAGAAACTGGAATGAAAACATACATTGATTCAGCTTCATTTTTCTGTTCTTTCTTTATTTTCTATCAAAATTTCAAAAAAATAGATCAGAGTTTATGATTTTTTTAAATTTAAGTTTTTTCTGTCGAATTCAATAAAAGTTCCATTTCACTGATTTAATTAGAATTTTTGTCAGATCACATAGTTATTTTGTACATTCCAGTTTACATGATATATCAGTTATTATTTGGGAAAAGGACAGATTGATTTAAACACAATTTGTTAAATGTCTGTGATCTGTTGTACTAACAAAATAAACTTGTTGATTGAATGTTTCTTTGGTGTTGTATTATACCATGTAAAAGGTACCAGTAAATAGAAATTAGCCAGTGAATCCATGACTTGGTCCATGAATCTTGATTTAAAGGTAGGAGTGAACAGTTATAAGTCTGTCTGTCAATCCATTGGTCCATGAGTCTTGAAGGTGATTCATTGTCCATGAATCTTGAAGGTGATTCTTCCTGTATAGGTAGGAATGAACAGTAATAAGTCTTGTCAATCCACTGGTCCATGAATCTTGAAGGTGATTCTTCTTATATAGGTAGGAGTGAACAGTAATAAATCTGTAAATCCATTGGTCTATTGAACTTGAAGGTGATTTTTCCTTTATAGTTAGGAGTAAACAGTAAAAAGTCTGTCGATCCATTGGTCTATTGAACTTGAAGGTGATTTTTCCCTTATAGGTAGGAGTAAACAGTAAAAAGTCTGTCGATCCATTGGTCCATGAATCTTTCAAAGCGGATCTTCTTTTAAAATGTCAGATGCTTTCAATGAATCTGCATGCAAAGTTAATGTGTATCAATTGAAATAGTCGGTTTGTACATCTGATTTTGAGGAGAGATAATCTTTCTTAAAGAAAGTGGGAGAAATGAGTTCTAGAAAAATTGTCCGAAGACTCATTGGTTTTCGCACTCTAACTTTAGTTTAAGTGAATGGATCTCTATGAAATTTTACCATAAGGTTCAATACCACAAAAGGAAAGTTTGGATTGATTTTGGGGGTTATGGTACCAACAGTTAAGGAATTAGGGGCCAAAAATAAGCATTTTTGTAACTTCCAGACATAACTTGTGTGTTAGTGTATGGATCTCTCTGACATTGTACCACAAGATTCCATATCACAAAGGGAATGCTGGGATTGATTTTGTGGGTAATTACTTCCAAATTTTAGGAAAAAGGGGCCAAAAACAAGCATTTTTCTAGTTTCATGACAATAATTTGTGTGTAAGTGTATGGATCTTTCTGAAATTGTACTACAAGGTTCCATATCACAAAGGGAAAGCTGGAATTGAGTTTGGGGGTAATTGCCCAAAACGTTTAGGAATAAGGGGCCAAAAATAAGCATTTTTCTAGTTTCCAGACATAACTTGTGTTCAAGTGTATGGATCGCTCTGAAATTGTACTGCAAGGTACCAAATCACAAAGGGAAGGCTAGGACTGATTTTGAAGGTAATTGCCTCAAAATTTTAGGAATTAGGTGCAAAAAAACAAGCATTTTTCTTGTTTTAGGACAATAACTTGTGTGTATTGATGGATCTTTATGAAATTGTACTACAAGGTTCCATTTCACAAAGGGAAAGCTGGGTTTGAGTTTGGGGATAATTGCTTTACACGTTTAGGAATTTGGGGCCAAAAAAACAAGCATTTTTCTAGTTTCCAGACAATAACTTGTGTTCAAGTGTACGGATCTCTCTGAAATTGTACTGCAAGGTACCATACCACAAAGGGAAGGCTGGGATTGAGTTTGGGGGTGATTAATCATAAGGGGGTTAAACAAATTTGAGGGGGATTTTTTCATTTTTTTCTTTAAAATTTTCCATTTTCAATTGGTTATTTCTGATTTATATATAAAAGCAAATAATAATGATATGGTTTGAATAGGTAAATTAAAAATTTTAAGTTCTTAGACCACATTCATTCCGTGTCAGAAACCTATGCTGTGTCAAATATTTAATCACAATCCAAATTCAGTGCTGTATCAAGCTTGAATGTTGTGTCCATACTTGCCCCAACTGTTCAGGGTTCAACCTCTACGTTCGTATCAAGCTGCGCCCAGCGGAGCATTTTATTTGGTGTTGATGTAGGCTCAATTAATTTATTCAGTTTGTTTAGGCTCGACATTTATTGTTCAGTTGAAAACCACTTTGTAAAACTTTCTATGTATTTTTATTAATATTCATGGTTTTGGTTTATGGTTGTTCCTCACATTTCCTATTATTCATCCATGTGTGTCTATGGTAAACTACCATCTTTCGAATTTTCCGTACCAGCCCTATTGAATTTTATACTCGCAAACATTTAATTGTTTTGGCTAGCCAAATGTATAAAGCCTATAGCCGATGAAGGTTATTCTAGAACCGGTTGAATTGCATATTGAAATCAGTATCAAATGTTTATGTTGGCTTTAGAACAGGCCACTACATGGCATATGCTTCAAGGTTCAGGTCATAATGGCGGCCCTATGCTTCATGCTCCATTAATTATAGTTCAGGTCATTATGGCCTATGCTGCATGCCTCACTGGTTAAGGTTCAAGTTAACATTAAAATGTCTCGGAATAAATGTTTCATGGTGTATGAATTTCATTTCTTGGTTTTTGAGCACTAAAATCATCTATGCTGGAATTGAGACAACATTCCCTTAAAATAACCTTCAAGCCGTATAGTTTGCTTTTGCATATGTAACATGGAGTTCAGCATGCATGCAAAAGTAGATCACCAGCGTTAGATTTTCTCATCACTCCGTGTCCTTTCTATGGAATGATATTTATCAAAATCTCTGAAACCAATTGGCCAACTGAAACTAAACTTTTGACACAATTATTATTTTGTTGTTGAGTTTTAAAACTTTCTAATATGCTGCCAATCAACAAAGATGACCATTATTACTGAAGATGGAAGGGTAAGTTAAATTTTAAAAATCCCTTAAAAGTTATAAAATTACATAGTTGACAAACTTTGTATCAGAAAGGATACATTGAAAACTTTGAATTTTCTAAATACTAAAGCTTTTCTACCTCAGGAATAGATTACCTTAGCTGTATTTGGCTAAACTTTTAGGAATTTTTGGTCCTCAATGCTCTTCAACATTGTACTTTATTTGGCCTTTTTAACATTTTTTTATTCGAGCGTCACTGATGAGTCTTTTGTAGACGAAAAGCGCGTCTGGCGTAAATACAAAATTTCGATCCTGGTATCTATGATGCGTTTATTGATTATATGTACCCTGTAACAATTCTGACTGCGAAGGGTAAACTGCTTCAACTTGTTTTGGAGATCAAAATGTTTTCCTGATAGACTTTCAAAATGATGTTTTGTGAAATCAAAAGCAAATAAAGAAGATTGTTCATTTTCACCATTTGCGATTAGCGCCTTTTTTTTTTTTTGGACATGGAAATTGATTTTCACTTTAGTACACGTTTACTTTCTTCATTTTGTTTGGCAACCTATCAATTTTCACCCTGTTTAGGGCATGGTTATTTTTTCAGCTCTTTATCAAGTCAGAAAATAATTTCCCAAATCCTTCTCCACCGCATTCCCCTCCCTCTCATAGAATATTAAATGGTCGTCCCTTCACTAAATATAGAAAATTTTACCAAGTTCTATGTGCTGAACAATTTTCAATATATTTGAAGCCTTTATAATTCTGTGCGGGTACTTCAAAATCATGATTGATACCTCTTCCGACTGTTAAAATGGTCAACGCTGTCTGTTGCTGAAAAATAAAAGAAATATTGACCAAAAAATAAAATTAAATTAAGAATGGGAACGAGGAATGTGTCAAAGAGACAACAACCCGACCATAGAGCAGAAAACCGCCCATGACCACCAATGGGTCTTCAACACGAGAGAGAAAATCCCGCAGGCGGAGGCCGGCCTCACCTGGCCCCTAAACAATAATGTATACTAGTTCAGCGAAAATGGACGTCACACTAAACTCTGAAATATAAAAGAACCAAAATTAAAAAAAAACATACAAGATAAACCAAGTCTAGAGGTTCCTGACTCGGGACAGGCACAAATATGCAGCGGGGTTAAACATGTTTTGTGAGATCTCAACCCTCTCCCTATACCTCTAGCCAATGTGGAATAAACAAACACACAGCAATACGCAAAGAACCATGGCAGTTACTGACATGCCAGCTCCAGACCTCAATTAAGCTGATTGAAAGATAATGTCTTCATCATAAGAAAATCAAACACAATCCCTCCCGTTAGGAGTTTAGTATCATACCATCATAAAATATACGAGAAGAACATGAACAGTATCATGCCAACAACTGGTTTTAGAAAAAATGTGTTTATTTCCGATGCAAAGACCCTATTTGGTGAATCAATATTCATTCCAAAAAATGCCATCTTTAATGACCTGACAACAGTATCGTAACTATGTCCCTTGTGATGAAGCCTAATTAAAGGTTTGGTTAGTTTTTGAGGAGTAAGGACAACATTTTTGTGCTTTGTGTAGAATATTACTATTAAAGATGGGATATATACATAAAACCTAGTAAATTAGGAAGGACAATTTCTACCAAACCTTTGGTCATTGTTTTGATCTCTTTTTTTATGGTTGATTATCTAAAGTGGTTACTAACATCACTAAAACAGAAAACTAGATAACAAAAAAATCTACTATATCCGTAGTCAGGAGGGGAGGGCTTTGGATCCGAACCATAAAACAACAAATAATCTACAATATCCATGGCCAGGAGAGGTTGGAAGTTCGGATCCAAACCATAAAACAACAAATAATAGAAGACTTTAAAATTCGAGATTCATATTGAAGTTTGATTCTTTAAAAGTGAAAGCGTTATGACCCGAAATAACCTCTCAGAGATATGCTTGGATACGGGCATGAATTGCTACTTGATATAAATAAAGACACGGAAGATACAAAAGGGGCATCCAATTATAAAAGTCGAAGAAAAAGAGGGAAAAGGGGGGGGGGGACAAAAAACAACGAAAAGAATAGTCTACAATGCACTTCACAGAAAACTAAAGACTGCGCCACCCTCAACCGCTATACTATACAAACACATAAATCATACAGGATAAGAGGAATTACTTCAAATATTGGAGAGTACAACGAACCACATCAACCTCCAACAGTTACACGACTTCTCCAAGATAGCATAAGTACAAACAAATATTGATTTCATTGATTGTTGGTTGATTAACGTCCAGTGGCAAATATTTCAGGCATGTTCAGGACGAGAACAAATTAATAATAAATACAATATGTAGGTCATGTAGTAGACGGGATGAAGGTAGAGGATTTTACTGCCACTGGTAAATGAGGGTGTACAGGATAGGGCCAAAATTCAGCCTTGCAACAGGCCACCTACGGCCCCTTAGACAGTTGTTGCAAGGATTCTTAATGTGCAGAGAGCGTGGCACTCCCTATCGTCACGAGACATCGAATTTAACTTCCTTTTATAATATCCGATTTTCAAACATATTCAAAATGTCATCAAAAGGTCAAACAGATTTCATGTACCTTTATAAAATGTTATTGATACTGACACGGACCATCATCATCGTCGACATCATCATCAACACCCAAGTCATATATAATCACAAAATTTTATGACTTCTCAATCTTTGTTTCTTTCTCTTTTATTTATCTTTAGCTCTTATATATTCAATAAACTTTGCTTTACACGCATGCTCATTACTAGTATATTATTATTGTAAATATTCATATTGTATTATGGAGAAGACTTCATAAGTATAATTTACTCATCCACATCGCTTTAATTCAGAAAACAAAATATGTTTAATCCAACGTCCCTTTTTTCTAACCGGAAGTGGCCATACTTCAAAATTGTGTTCCAAATATAAAACAAAGACACACAACACATGTTCCAGATAGCGAGTTCCTACAGGCACACAATGAGTAGGGTTTGTCTGATCTACACAATATGCCGTAAAAAGTAAAAAAAGTATGACTCGTTAATACAATCACGTTTACAAAACTTAGAATTTTTCGAAACACTTGGGATTTTCTACCACAGGAAAAGATTACCTTAGCTGTATATGGCAAAACTTTTCGGAATTTTGTGTCCTGGATGCTTTTCAACTTCGTACTTTATTTGGCCTTTTTAACTTTTTTGATTCGAGCGTCACTGAGGAGTCTTTTGTAGACGAAACGCGCTTCTGGCGTACAAAACTTTAATTCTGGTATCTTTGATGAGTTTATTTACATACATTTAAAAAACGCTATCTTTTGAATGGAATAAAAAGTTACTTTATATTGTGTATTTCAACATTATCTCTTTAGTTTAATATATAACTTTTATTTGTTATTCGCTCACTTAAATTTGTTTGCATGCGGTCTCAATCCAGTTCTGAAGCTCCTCTTTCAAAAAAAAATAACTATTTTTATGATAATTTAATTCGGCTTTGCTTAGGAATTGCCTTCTGTTATAAACTTTGAATGGGAAAAAAGAAACAATTTCATAAGTATAGATCCGAAATTCTTAAACAAAATCATAATTTGTTTTCAGCCCAAGGTAAATTGCTATACTAAACTGTCTTCAACCTCTACGTTCGTATCAAGCTGCGCCCAGCGGAGCATTTTATTTGGTGTTGATGTAGGCTCAATTAATTTATTCAGTATGTTTAGGCTCGACATTTATTGTTCAGTTGAAAACCACTTTGTAAAACTTTCTATGTATTTTTATTAATATTCATGGTTTTGGTTTATGGTTGTTCCTTACATTTCCTATTATTCATCCATGTGTGTCTATGGTAAACTACCATCTTTCGAATTTTCCGTACCAGCCCTATTGAATTTTATACTCGCAAACATTTAATTGTTTTGGCTAGCCAAATGTATAAAGCCTATAGCCGATGAAGGTTATTCTAGAACCGGTTGAATTGCATATTGAAATCAGTATCAAATGTTTATGTTGGCTTTAGAACAGGCCACTACATGGCATATGCTTCAAGGTTCAGGTCATAATGGCGGCCCTATGCTTCATGCTCCATTAATTATAGTTCAGGTCATTATGCCCTATGCTGCATGCCTCACTGGTTAAGGTTCAAGTTAACATCAACATTAAAATGTCTCGGAATAAATGTGTCATGGTGTATGAATTTCATTTCTTGGTTTTTGAGCACTAAAATCATCTATGCTGGAATAAAAGGTAAGTTCATTGAGACAACATTCCCTTAAAATAACCTTCAAGCCGTATAGTTTGCTTTTGCATATGTAACATGGAGTTCAGCATGCATGCAAAAGTAGATCACCAGCGTTAGATTTTCTCATCACTCCGTGTCCTTTCTATGGAATGATATTTATCAAAATCTCTGAAACCAATTGGCCAACTGAAACTAAACTTTTGAAACAATTATTATTTTGTTGTTGAGTTTTAAAACTTTCTAATATGCTGCCAATCAACAAAGATGACCATTATTACTGAAGATGGAAGGGTAAGTTAAATTTTAAAATCCTTAAAAGTTATAAAATTACATAGTTGACAAACTTTGTATCAGAAAGGATACATTGAAAACTTTGAATTTTCTAAATACTAAAGCTTTTCTACCTCAGGAATAGATTACCTTAGCTGTATTTGGCAAAACTTTTAGGAATTTTTGGTCCTCGATGCTCTTCAACATCGTACTTTATTTGGCCTTTTTAACATTTTTTTATTCGAGCGTCACTGATGAGTCTTTTGTAGACGAAAAGCGCGTCTGGCGTAAATACAAAATTTCGATCCTGGTATCTATGATGCGTTTATTGATTATATGTACCCTGTAACAATTCTGACTGCGAAAGGTAAACTGCTTCAACTTGTTTTGGAGATCAAAATGTTTTCCTGATAGACTTTCAAAATGATGTTTTGTGAAATCAAAAGCAAATAAAGAAGATTGTTCATTTTCACCATTTGCGATTAGCGCCTTTATTTTGGACATGGAAATTGATTTTCACTTTAGTACACGTTTACTTTCTTCATTTTGTTTGGCAACCTATCAATTTTCACCCTGTTTAGGGCATGGTTATTTTTTCAGCTCTTTATCAAGTCAGAAAATAATTTCCCAAACCCTTCTCCACCGCATTCCCCTCCCTCTCATAGAATATTAAATGGTCGTCCCTTCACTAAATATAGAAAATTTTATCAAGTTCTATGTGCTGAACAATTTTCAATATATTTGAAGCCTTTATAATTCTGTGCGGGTACTTCAAAATCATGATTGATACCTCTTCCGACTGTTAAAATGGTCAACGCTGTCTGTTGCTGAAAATAAAAGAAATATTGACCAAAAATAAAATTAAATTAAGAATGGGAACGAGGAATGTGTCAAAGAGACAACAACCCGACCATAGAGCAGAAAACCGCCCATGACCACCAATGGGTCTTCAACACGAGAGAGAAAATCCGCAGGCGGAGGCCGGCCTCACCTGGCCCCTAAACAATAATGTATACTAGTTCAGCGAAAATGGACGTCACACTAAACTCTGAAATATAAAAGAACCAAAATTAAAAAAAAACATACAAGATAAACCAAGTCTAGAGGTTCCTGACTCGGGACAGGCACAAATATGCAGCGGGGTTAAACATGTTTTGTGAGATCTCAACACTCTCCCTATACCTCTAGCCAATGTGGAATAAACAAACACACAGCAATACGCAAAGAACCATGGCAGTTACTGACATGCCAGCTCCAGACCTCAATTAAGCTGATTGAAAGATAATGTCTTCATCGTATGAAAATCAAGAACAATCACCTCCCGTTAGGGGTTTAGTATCATACCATCATAAAATATACGAGAAGAACATGAACAGTATCATGCCAACAACTGGTTTTAGAAAAAATGTGTTTATTTCCGATGCAAAGACCCTATTTGGTGAATCAATATTCATTCCAAAAAAATGCCATCTTTAATGACCTGACAACAATATCGTAACTATGTCCCTTGTGATGAAGCCTAATTAAAGGTTTGGTTAGTTTTTGAGGAGTAAGGACAACATTTTTGTGCTTTGTGTAGAATATTACTATTAAAGATGGGATATATACATAAAACCTAGTAAATTAGGAAGGACAATTTCTACCAAATCTTTGGTCATTGCTTTGATCTCTTTTTTTATGGTTGATTATCTAAAGTGGTTACTAACATCACTAAAACAGAAAACTAGATAACAAAAAAATCTACTATATCCGTAGTCAGGAGGGGGAGGGGCTTTGGATCCGAACCATAAAAACAACAAATAATCTACAATATCCATGGCCAGGAGGGGTTGGAAGTTCGGATCCAAACCATAAAAACAACAAATAATAGAAGACTTTAAAATTCGAGATTCATATTGAAGTTTGATTCTTTAAAAGTGAAAGCGTTATGACCCAAAATAACCTCTCAGAGATATGCTTGGATACGGGCATGAATTGCTACTTAATATAAATAAAGACACGGAAGATACAAAAGGGGCATCCAATTATAAAAGTCGAAGAAAAAGAGGGAAAAGGGGGGACAAAAGACAACGAAAAGAATAACAATCTACAATACACTTCACAGAAAACTAAAGACTGCGCCACCCTCAACCGCTATACTATACAAACACATAAATCATACAGGATAAGAGGAATTACTTCAAATATTGGAGAGTACAACGAACTACATCAACCTCCAACAGTTACACACGACTTCTCCAAGATAGCATAAGTACAAACAAATATTGATTTCATTGATTGTTGGTTGATTAACGTCCAGTGGCAAATATTTCATGCATGTTCAGGACGAGAACAAATTAATAATAAATACAATATGTAGGTCATGTAGTAGACGGGATGAAGGTAGAGGGATTTTTACTGCCACTGGTAAATGAGGGTGTACAGGATAGGGCCAAAATTTAGCCTTGCAACAGGCCACCTACGGCCCCCTTAGACAGTTGTTGCAAGGATTCTTAATGTGCAGAGAGCGTGGCACTCCCTATCGTCACGAGACATCGAATTTAACTTCCCTTTTATAATATCCGATTTTTCAAACATATTCAAAATGTCATCAAAAGTTCAAACAGATTTCATGTACCTTTATAAAATGTTATTGATACTGACACGGACCATCATCATCATCCAACGTCCCTTTTTTTTTTCTAACCGGAAGTGGCCATACTTCAAAATTGTGTTCCAAATATAAAAACAAAGACATACAACACATGTTCCAGATAGCGCGAGTTCCTACAGGCACACAATGAGTAGGGTTTGTCTGATCTACACAATATGCCGTAAAAAGTAAAAAAAGTAGGACTCGTTAATACAATCACGTTTACAAAATTTAGAATTTTTCGAAACACTTGGGATTTTCTACCACAGGAAAAGATTATCTTAGCTGTATATGGCAAAACTTTTCGGAATTTTGTGTCCTGGTTGCTTTTCAACTTCGTACTTTATTTGGCCTTTTTAACTTTTTTGATTCGAGCGTCACTGAGGAGTCTTTTGTAGACGAAACGTGCTTCTGGCGTACAAAACTTTAATTCTGGTATCTTTGATGAGTTTATTTACATACATTTAAAAAATGCTATCTTTTGAATGGAATAAAAAGTTACTTTATATTGTGTATTTCAACATTATCTCTTTAGTTTAATATAGAACTTTTATTTGTTATTGGCTCACTTAAATTTGTTTGTATGCGGTCTCAATCCAGTTCTGAAGCCCCTCTTTCAACAAAATAACTATTTTTATGATAATTTAATTCGGCTTTGCTTAGGAATTGCCTTCTGTTAAAAAACTTTGAATGGGAAAAAAAGAAACAATTTCATAAGTATAGATCCGAAATTCTTAAACAAAATCATAATTTGTTTTCAGCCCAAGGTAAATTGCTATACTAAACTGTCTTCATAATTGTTGGCTCATGGTTATGGCTAAGTACTGTCAAGATGAATGGAAAATGTGAAATTATGTGTACATGTAGTACTTTTTTTTTAGTCTAAAATCCAAAAGATTGCTCTTATGTAGTTGTCTTCATGTGTTGGAAAATGCAAAACAAGAAATTGAATACAACGAATTTCAATTATTTAGAAAATTGTGTGACAAAAGTCTAAATAAGGTGAAGGAATAATTATTTCACGATATCAGAGGTTTAAGAGTACGCACTAAATCGGAAAATTCCTGCTCTAGTTGTTGCAAGAGTTTTTGGCCAATATCCCGGTGTTTGTTTCGCTCACAATTAAGGTCAACATCGGAAAGTTGGTGAACAAATCATAAATTCATAAATCATGAAAAGAACCTCAATTGATACGACTTCTGTGCGCCTTAGAAGTGTTCTGGAATCACTTTCATCTGTTATGCTCGAACCAAAGACTTTCAAAGATACACTTTGAAGGAGAAAACCAACGGCACGAATTTACATTGCTTTAAGTTTGCATTTGGCTCAGTGTCTTCGAAACCTGTGTAATGTATATAAAGTCGTACAACTACGTTCTTCTTGTATAGGTTGATTGTTTATTGGTATTTGCTATTTTCCCTGTTCCAAATAGTTAGATTGATGGATAGATGTATAAAATTCCGTTACCTTACTTACACGCAGTCGTATTTTTAACGTGCTAGTTCCCAGGAAAACATGTCATGCTACCTTGACACATCATTCTGAATGTGAGACTCTTTCTTTTAATTAGAGGAAATAGATTACAAGAGGATTTCATAAGACACAAATCGAATAAAAACAGGCAAACGATAACCAACAAGCCAAATGGCTCTTAAGAGCCTGAATCGCTGATCCGGTAAAAATATTTCATTTTGAAAATTAATTTTTATCTTTATTGCATGCCATTATGTTTTTTAGTTTGTAAATTTCATTTAGAGATATTTTTGTAGATCTTGCATTGATGATTATGTTTACTGTTTACAGTTTAAACTTGTCTATTTAAATTTTCGAAAAATCCGTAAAAGTCATGAATCAGAGGAAATAACTCCTATATGTTAGGAGTCGCTTGATAATTTTGGTCATGCTAACTTATTTTTAGATTTCATTGCGCTGATCAGTATTGATATTTGCTCTATCTATGTTAGTTTCTTTAAAAAAGCACAAAATGGTAACGGATCAATTGACGATTTCGACCATATTGACTTATTTGTAGATAATTTGCTGAACTTTTTGCTAGATATTGTTGCTCTGTACCTATTATCGTTTCTTCAACAACAAAAAACATAAAATGGTTTTCAGGGGCAATAACTCCTATAAGGAGTCACTTGGTCACTTGATTACAGATTGTGCTTAACATTTTTCATATTAACGACTTCTCTCTATAATCATGATAATGGTTTTTGCAAAAAATGCCATACGATAAAAAGTGTAAAAACCATTTTCAAAGGCGATAACTCCTATTGGGGGTCAAACGATTTCGACCATGCTGTCTTATTTGTAGATCTTATTCTGTTGAACATTTTTACTATGAAAAATACATATCTTCTACAGTATCCGGAAAAAAGGTACAAAACAACAACTCCTAAAAGGAGTCAATTGATGATTTCTGCCATGTTGACAGAAATGTATTTATAAATCTTATTGTGTTGGTCATTTTTACTTTTAAAATTTCTTTTTTCTCTTATAGTTTTCAATATTATAACCGAAAACTTTGCAAAATGGAAATTTCAGGGACAATAACTCTTAAATAGATTGTCCGACTTTTCTGAAAGGTAGGAGATAGGCCTTGATCTGCTGATTCTTTGCCAAGTCAGTTTTGTTCTAACTCTTTTAGCTGTTGCAATATAGACAGAAAACTGCATTTACCCTGATGTTCTATTTTTGGGAGCTGCGGCCATGTTTGTTGATGGATCATAGCACAGGATACAATTTTCAACTAAGAATCCATAAGGAACATTCAGCGAAAGTTTGGTAACATTTTGCACAGTAGTTTCAGAGTAGAAGATTTGTTTTAAGGTTTACGACGATGGACAGACGACGGACGCCAAGTGATGAAAAAAGTTCACATGACCAAGTCCTGGTGAGCTGAAAAGAGTGAAAAACAATAGTCTACGAAACACTACACAGCAAACCAATGGTAGGGCAACACGAACCCCATAAAAACAGGGATGGAAAACGGGTATTCTGAATGGTAAGCTGTTTATGCTTTACTAGTGGCACTCGTCGTCTTACTCATTGCAAGTAAATATGATTGCCACGATACCAAGCCAAGGAGGTAGTTCCCAACTCGAAGCTGCCAGATATTTATTTACAAATCAAACTCAGCCAAAAGTTGCCCCATATTGGTCCGACCACTTGGGGAGGAATGTCGAGAAAATCATATTTATAAATTTAACTATCTTTTTAAAAGGGATGTGTTGGTTGTTTGAGACTCTTATAAATAGGAAGACTTAATTATTAATGTTGGTACATTCAGCACTAGAAAGATATAAACTTTTATTTGCAAAATACATAAAACAAATCACTTATTTCAGATTTAATAAGGCAAAATCTATTTAAATGATTTATCTTGACTATTATCACTGTTATCACTATCATCGTTTGCATTACTTATTTCATTGGACACATTTTAGATTTGATAAACAATAGCTGACTCATAGGATCTACTATCATCCCTTATTCTACTTGACACTATCATCATTCCTGATTCTCTGTTGATGTCTACTACCCAAGGTGATTCGATTCCATTAGTTGCTGACAGTATTGTATTACTGGTTTTGCCATCTGGTGATACTACCACGATACTGTTGTTTCCGCGTGAAACTATGTAAACAAAGCCATTCATGTCCAATGTAAGTCCTTGTGGACAACCAATGACATGGTGCTGAAATGTCCAGAGAGTTTCTCCAGTGCTTTTATAGCAGCAGACTTGGTTTTCCCTGTAAATGGTACCATATATGTTTCCTTTGAATAATGCAATACCATCAGCCCCAACTCCTTCTAGGACTGTATTAGACATATCATTCAGATTCACTATAGTACTTTTCTCACTATAAACATGCCATCATTACTGAACAGTAGCAGGTTACCTTTATCATTCTGGTGATCAAGAACTAGATATTTACCATCAGGTAATATTCTACACGCAAAAATATTAAATATAGATTTCATATCTTCTGGAATTGTTAAAGTTCTCAAGAAGGATGGTTTAATTTCGTCATTTCCAGAAACAGTTGAAACTAGATACTGTGCTTGATCCTTTCTTCCTGTCTTATTTCGAAGAGTGGATTGGCAAATATTGATATTAATATCGCCAAACGATTTTATATTTTTTCAGAATTGATTGCAGGGCAGATGAAATAGTTATCTCTAGGTTCTTTTCATCAAAGTTGTCTTCTCAATTTCCTCAGACCAACATACATTTGTAGCTCAGTTCCATATCGTGTCATTTCGGAAAACTCATTTTGCAATTGGCTTATCTGAGTGTTTCGCTCTATCAATTATTGCATGGGAGTGTTCATCTTTGATGTGAGCTTTGAATGCTTAGTTTCTAAGTCGTTAAGGATTTCTTGTTCTTTTTTGCTTAAGAAATCATCGATTGACTTCCTCGTAGATCGTATTTTTTCAACAGCTTTTGTTTTTTGAATATTGTTAGTAGTCATACTACTGTTTAAATATTTTATAATCTTCAAAGTTTTCCTTCACATCCTTCGAATCCTTTTCAAGAAGTTGAACTGAGGCAGAAAATTTAATTTGCTTTAGAATGTCTGACAGTGGTTTTATGTCTTAACATTTCTGGTGTTTATCGGTGACACACTTGAAACAGTAAGGACACGTATGGAAAGAACAGTAAAGATCAAACTTCTTATCGTGGTCTCTGCACTGGCTACGTATTTCTTGCATTAATGTAGGTAAATTATGGTAGTCTTTTGTAGACATATTTTTGTGTTCTTTAGATATTCTTAACTTTTTGTGGTGTTTTTCAAAGTCTGTACAAAGGATTCCTCACATTCTGTGCACCATGTGAAAGCTTCTTTTGCTATACCCTCATCATGACAAAGAGTGCATAAGTACCTAATGAGGCCATTGTTCTCTCTGTATTTCTGAAATGAAATATAAAGAAACTGCTAACATTGTGTCACAATATTTTGGAAATCAAAGAAAAGAGGAACAACTCGTTCAGGAAATAAAACAAAACATTTATGAGAAATAGTTATCTACTAGGCAATCACATCACATCTCCTTATCTTTATATTATAATATGCAGTTACACATTATATGTACAATAAAATTAATTACACCAAGTTTACTGCATCAGATGCGCATTTGGAGATAGCATTACTTGGATGATATTTGTATATGGTAGATATTTTCAGTCTATGATTATAAAAAGGAATTAAAACTTATTACTCTGAAAAAATATTTGAATTAAAATCAGAAAAGGTCGAACATTTATTGAATCAAAAGTTTTTATTTACACTAGATCACTGAGGATGTAAATCGATAACATTTTGTAATTTGTATAACAATGAATCTCTATTGTTATAGAAATTGCATATTGTCTAAATAAAATATCAGAATATGTCATCACGATATTGCCCACATTCTCATTCGATCTTCTTCAGTTTTGAACAATTTTTAACTTTTACCAAAAGTATGAATGATAACATCTTTCAGAATAGTCTGTTTGGTGAAGCCTGTAAAAATTATGAATGAAAAAGAGAGGCGAAAGATACCAGAGGGACATTCAAACACATAAGTCGAAAATAAACTGACAACACCATGACTAAAAAAGAAAAAAAGACCAACAGACAAACAATAGTTCACAAAACACAACATGGAAAACTAAAGACCGAGCAACACGAACCCGACCCAAAACTGGGGTGATCTCAGGAGGTGCTGCGGAAGGGTAGGCAGATCCTGCTCCACATGTGACACCCGTCGTGTTACTCATGTTAGTACAAACCCAGTAATAAGTCCAATTCGGTAGGTCACATTCGGAGAAAAGGGGACGGGATGAAATGTTTTTAATCAGTAATCATAATGAGCTGTAAAAGAGGGACGAAAGATACCAGAGGGACAGTCAAACTCATAGATTGAAAATAAACTGACAACGCCATGGCTAAAAACAAAAACACAAACAGACAAACAATAGTACAGAAGACACAACACAGAAAACTAAAGACTAAGCAACACGAACTCCACCAAAAACTGGGGGTGATCTCAGGTGCTCCGGGAGGGTAAGCAGATCCTGCTCCACATGTGGCACCCGTCGTGTTGCTTATGTTATTACAAATCCGGTAAATAGTCTAATTCGGTAGGTCACATTCGTGAAAAGGGAAGGGTATTGTAGTTATAACATAAGGAACATATCCGATATCATCTGTGAAACGGTTATTTCATAACGGTCAACCAACTCGTGATGGCGTCCGTAAAATTTACGAAGGATGATTTCAACTTCACCATTTGGAACTCTTGGTTTAATAGCTTCCTTGTGAGCAGCAATCCTCTATCAAGAAAATAATGATAGGAAATACAAGCCCGGGAATATCGTATCATTTGGGAGATATATACTCCGTATGCAGGCGCTGCTGGAATGTTGCTACTTAGAAATGGAAAGTTCACAATTGGGAAGCTGAAATCATCTCTTTGTCGTGAAGTTTTGTTTTCAACCGACCCTCATTGTCAATTTCTAGATGTAAGTCAAGATATGAGGAAGACTTGTCTGTATCTGTAGTATCCTTTATCTCTAGTTCGATGGGATAGATTCGTTTAACATAGTCACCAAATTTTGTATTATTTAGTGAGAGAACATCATCTATATAGCGGAACGTAAAGTTAAAGGATATTGCTAACTTCTTATCCTTTTCCTAAGAAGTTCATATATGAAGTCAGCCTCATAATAATAAAGAAACAAGTCGGCAAGAAGAGGGGTACAATTGGTTCCCATTAGAATTCCGACAATCTGTTGAAAAACACATCCTCCAAACGTAACAAATATGTTGTCAATCGAGAAATCAAGCATCTAGATAATGTTAGTTTCAGAGAATTTTTTGTTTGAATCAGAGTGATTCTTTACAAAATAGGATTTATCCTCCCAAGACAAGATACTTGTATCTACGTTCGCCATTCTTTTAATGAAACAAAGTAATACCAACTCTTTCAATTTGTCTTTTAGTTTGGAATGGGGAATACTTGTGTAAAGTGTAGAAAAGTCTAATGTTTTAATACTATTGCAAGATGAGAGAGTCTTAGATTGTATGTACTCTAAAACATCTTTGGAATTTTTTAGTATCCACATCTGATTCACGCCACCTCTAGAATAGGCAGTTTCACAATAACTTTGGAGCCCGGCTTTGATTGCTGATAAAATAGATGTTAATAATTTAGAAAGAGGTTTCGTGGAGCACTTGGAAGACCCATCAATATACCGTTGTTTGTAAGGACACTTATGTAGTTTAGGTATCCAATACAGGGATGGAAGATCCAGTTCTTCATCTTTGGTTGAAATTCCAAAGGAACATAGAACAGACCTATGATTATCCAGGATTTCCTCTTTGGTAAGTGTCGTGAGGGTATATGTTGAGTTTCCAAGTGAATTGTCAATACCTAATTCATTTATCAAGCAGTTTATGTAATGATATTTACACACAAAAACGATGTTGTTTGGGGCTTTATCTGCGGGGACAACAACATATTTGTCATGGAGGTAGGACAAGTGTTTTGCAACATTTGGGTCTTTAAAAATTGACGTAGCGTGGGTATTGATAGACCCATTTAGTTTCTTAATTCGGATTTGTATCAACGACTTCACAGCCTTAATCCATTCGGAAAGAGTATCTACGTCTTCTTTCTCGCGTTTAGCCCATTGCCTGGCATAATCCTGTAATTTAGTAACTTTTGGTTTATTTATCCCATGTAATCAGTAATCAGCACATTTTTTTAGCAAGTAGTTGTGATTTTAATCTAACTTTTTGCAATAAACAGAATAGTAGAAGTGATTATTTTCAATTACATTTTGTGAACATATCTAAAAAGACTTTGTGATCGCATTTTCATATTTTATTTTATGTATCATAAGCTCATAAAGAAGAGTCGTTTATTTAAGGCTTGCAGATATTGAGAGTATACAATGAGGAGAACAATAATAAAAGCGCGACTTCTTTTGATTTAGGTGCTGTGAACCATTTTATACATTGTTTCGAATACAATATCAAGAAGATTATAACGATTTTCTTATTTTCTACTTGTATCCTGAAAATTGATTATATAAATATTCCTCTCTAAAAAAATGAATTTCAATGATTGGATTATCACGAAGGAAGATGTTTACCTTATAATCAATACAAGTTAATTTCTTGAATCAGGTACAATAATATAAGTTGTAAAAATTAAATTTTTGCGCTTGTATATTCATTTATTGTTAACCAACTGTAAAGCATGTATGATTAAACTTATCAAATGTAATCAGATCAAGATTTAATTAAGGGGGAAAATTTAGCTTACAAAGCTAAATACCTCTACTCCTGTCATGTTTATGTGCCCCAGCCAAGTGGGGAAACTCGTGATCGGATGTCTTTGCTGTTTCTTGCTCCCTAGGAAATTTGTTATCGAAGGCGATCTATAGTGGTCTCTGCAGGATGTGCTCATAACTTGTCTAAACTCGATTTAAAGCTAGACATAATGTTTTGACATTCGATTTATAAGAAATCACTGGTTGACCTCTGCATTTTTTACTGCTATCTCATTTATATACACCGTATATTTCTAAAAGCATTCTTACCCCAAATATTGTGATGGACGGCGTTCAGGAAAATGAATTTTTACAAGGAAGTCAAATGTCCAATAACTGGCACACTTACATGTGATAGATATTTGAAAAAAAAAACTTTCTGTAGCAGGTCGTCAAGTAAACAGTTTAAAGATTGAAAGATATATTCCTTTTGATAATAGTTAATGTGATACTTATTAAATCAAATAGGTTAATTATATACTGGTTAAACCGATTTAGAGTTTCTCATTTTAAACTTTATACCTTAAACAGTATTGCAGAGGCTGATTTTTTGGGGCTACATATATGGTTTATGCACAGATTTTTTACAAGTCTCACTCATAACGTTGACTTGCCGCTCCCATCTTTTTTCAAAATGTATGTTTCATTTAAGGCTATACGATACAGAAAGGATCTCGAATGGTTTTGTCTTTATATTTTGATACAAAGACAGTTTTATAAATAAACTTAGATAATTTTGTTGGTATAAAATCCAAATGTAGTACGTTTACTAGACATACAAAACCAAAAAAAAAAAGAAATCAGACAGAAGACAAAAACCTTTATTAAAAGTCGGACAATTTTATAAATGTAAAGTAGTCAGCACAAACTCTTATGAGCTTTTAACCGACACTGACAAACAGAAAACATAAGACCTGGGTTATAGACATAGATAAGGCATGTCATACACACAATGCATAATAAATAAGAATGCAAAATAATAATCGTATACTGGACACAAGCTTACAAATGTTTAATATCTAAGCACTCAGGTGATTTAATGTGCATTATCGAAAATTGCAAGGAAACATATACCTTTATAACTTACTGTTCGCATATATCCTGTGAAATATTTCATACGTTCTAGAGTTATGATATCACTGCATATTTTAATCGTTCCACAGTAATGGTGTCCCGTGCATATATCATATTCAAGAGTTATATCCTGCGTTTATTTCATATTCCAGATTAATAATATCCTGTGTATATTTTGTACCCAAGAGTTATGAAATTCTGTGTGTATTTGATATTCCAGAATTGAATTATGTATATTTTATATTTGTTTATGATTTTATTATTTTTTGTGATGTTGTACCCTTTTAGACATGTTATATTCCAGAATATATATATAAAGAATGTACTCTGTGGATTTTTTCAAGAGTTATGATATCCTGAATTGATTTTGTATTGCAGTACTATAATATCCTGGGTCAGGGGCGTTTGTAGGATATTTGAAAGAGAGGGGCGTAGAATGAAATAATTCGCGGAGCGGAGCGAGGCGAAAAATTTTGGACCTTTTTTGCTAAAAAACATAAAATAATTGTGAAATGCATAAATTGCCATATTCAATACAATATTAGCAGATAACGATAGTTTTTTTAAAGGGGGCGTACGCCCATTACGCCCTTACCTGGACCCGCCCCTGTAGGTATATTTTGGATTCAAGAGTTATGATATCCTGTGTTTATTTCATAATTCCAGAGTTCCGCTTTCATGTGCATATTATTAAAAACATCCCATGTATATTTTGTACTGGAGAGTTTTGTGTATATTTTTATATTCCAGAATTGTATTATGTGTATATTTTATATTCCAGAATAGTAATAATGTGTGTATATTTTTTCACGAGTTATGATATCCTTTATTGATCTTATATTCCAGTACTATGATATCCTGGGTATATTTTGCATTCAAGAGTTATATATATCATGAGCATATCTTTTATTCCAGAGTTCCGCTATCATGTGCATGTTCCGGACCATAGTAGTATATGTCCGGCTGCGAGTCAATGTCGGTCTGAGAATCATTGTCCCTCTGGAAGTCATTGTCCGTGTGTGTGTCTATGTCCGTTTGTGCGCCATTGTTCGTTTGTCTTTTGACCAAAGACCGCCTCACACGGGGTTACCGTTATACTTGAATGATGTTGCATGTTCAAAGAGTATTGCACTTCGTACAAATGTTCAAGCCAATCAGAACTAGGTTTGTCTGATCGTTTTGCTGCAAGTAGTCTATGTAACGAATTATGCATTTGCTCTACAAGACCTTGAGTACGAGGATGTCTAGGCCTACCAGTTATAATCTTGACATTTCCACCGGGCCAAATCTTAATTGTTTCTCTTATAATATCATTGCATTAATTAAGGCCATTGTCATGTTGTAAAATGAACGGAAGACCGATGACAGAAAATACGTGTTCCTTCAGATTATATGCGACTTCAATGGCAGATTTACGTTCCTGGGTCCAAAAAGTTAAATTTTAAAAAAAAGGTCAGCATAATGTCCAATCGAGCAAAACTGACCCCTATGCATAAAATATTTGGATGAAATTGGTTTTAATGGTGCTATGATATTTTGAGGTTTCTTACATGCGCACTTTACACATCCTTTAATTTAATAAATTCCTTACAAAGCTTCTCGGGACTCCGTAGAAAGTATCTTCAACATCTTTGAATAATTTATGATACACTGTATGAGACCGAGTTCCTTCATGAACTAGCTTTAAAATCTTGAATATATTTTCGACTGTCACTACACGACGCCAGTGTGCAAGCAGGCCTGGTCTCTCACATTCCTGAGAAAAATAACGAAAGAAAGGTATCTAGTCCAGGAAATATCAGAAAACCCTGCACAATGTGGTAAAAGCATGAAATTTTGTATATAAGCTCCTAACACCATTTTAAGCAAAATAAGATATGGAGCCAACCTGAAAAAATCAACTTCCGGTTTTTCCAAGATGGCGGACAAAATTGCAAAAATTCGAAACTAAATATCAAAGAAACCGTACACAAGGTGGTAAAATAATGAAACTTTGAATATTATCTCTTTAGACCATTCTAAACAAATAAAGATATGAAACCAATAAGAAAAACTTTCAACTTCCGGTTTTATCCAAGATGGCGGCCGAAATAACAAAAATGATAAAACAAGTCAATAGGACGTTGCAATATTTACAAAAAAAAATATATCAGATGAGTACAATTGAAAATAATATATATATAGTAGCTGTTGTATGCAATAAGACGTTCATTCATCCTGTTTGTGTCGGTAAACCCTATACTCTGCAGTCCATCAGGCACAATCTCCACCACACTTGCATAAAGCTGTACACAGAAGGGCGGATTTGAAACCCTTGCACTGTCCTCGACAACCTTTCTTGCATCCACAGTGAACACGCTCCTGTAGTGAAGAGGCTGCCTCTGCCAATATTGTCCAGAACGGGTTCCACATGCCGTTGTCTTGCTTCTTCCAACCATACAAGTCTGGGGATGGAAGAACATAGATATAGGAAGATGTGGTATGAGTGCCAATGAGACAACTCTCCATCCAAGTAACAATTTATAAAAGTAAACCATTATAGGTCAAGGTACGGCCTTCAACACGGAGCATTGGCTCACACCGAACAGCAAGCTATAAAGGGCCCCAAAATTACTAGTGTAAAACCATTCAAACGGGAAAACCAGCGGTCTAATCTATATAAAACGAGAAACGAGAAACACATATGAACTACATAAGCAGACGACAACTACGGTACATCAGATTCCTGACTTAGGACAGGTGCAAATATTTGCAGCGGGATTAAACGTTTTAATGGTACCAAACCTTCTCCCTTTTCTGAAACAATAGTATAACATCACAACATAGGCTGTAAAGCAAACACTGTATCAAAATCAATCCAGCTTGGTACACAGAACGTTTGGCATGTTGGTAAGGTGTCTCTCGTGTTGGTGGTACAGACTCGACTGATCTACCTTTATGTGCAAAGAGTACTTTTCTAGCTTCATTTACACTGTTGGATTCACTTGTCCGATGGTACAAAAGAACAACATATCGCTCCAGCAATGGTAGAATTGAATCAGGCATATTGTACTTGGTTGGTCTGTCATCTGTCTAAAAGCAGCTGATACCTCGGGAAAGAATTCCATGTATCCCATGCTGTTTTCTTTCCTCGTCCTGCAAATGAAGAAACAGTGTCGCAACCTGTCAAGGCTTGGAATATTGGTATAATCCTAGATTGAAGCGGATCCAAAGATTGTGCAATATCATGAATAGGAATGTAACGGAAATGTTTCCCAGTTGCAAATGCTATCTATATGTCTTCAGCTTCTGTATCCTTAAATACAGATATAGCGATCACAATTACGTCTGTATCCACAGTTGTAATGCTTTTAAAACCATCCCTGACTGCATCCGCAACATGAATCATAACTCTCGTATCTGCTTCTTTGTGTTTGCACGGTTTTAGTTTTGACTTGTCTATGTGTGCCTGATTTGAAATCACATTCTCTCCAACTGTACAGATAACTTTCTTTTCAGTATATGCTATTTCTGCCAACTTTTCCGATAGAAATTGAAACAGCTCCCATTTATTCTCATCAACCCGTAGAAAGCCATGCCAGTTCTTAGGGATATTTGTTTGAGCTTGAACTTTTACCGCATGAAAGAAATAGCAGAAGAATCTGTCATCATTGAGTCGAAATGGGACCATAAGTCAGAGTAATAAGTCAGATCTATCAAGAAAATGTCTTGAGCCGTTAATATCTAAAACAAAAGTTAACACTCAAGTGAATGCAACAATAATTGACGGTGCAGCAGTAGTCAATATGCTCAAGCCTGGTGCAGCATATCATTTCATGATTATGCGGTAAAGTGTATGTTCCTACATAGTAAACCGAAAAGCGATGTTGGACGCGTTGATGTAGTATGGGACACATATGTAGAAAACAGCCTCAAAAGTGCAACCAGAGAAAATAGAGGAAGGAATTCGTTTAAACTCAAACAAATATCCCTAAGAACTGGCATGGCTTTCTACAGGTTGATGAGAATAAATGAGAGCTGTTTCAGTTTCTATCGGAAAACTTGGCAGAAGTAGAAATACTGAAAAGAAGGTTATCTGTACAGTTGGAGAGAATGTGATTTCAAATCAGGCACATAGACAAGTCAAAACTACAACCGTGCAAACACGAAGAAGCAGACACGAGAGTTATGATTTACGTTGCAGATGCAGTCAGGGATGGTTTTAAAAGAACATTAAAACTGTGGATACAGACGTAATTGTGATCGCTATATCTGTATTAAATTAAGGACACAGAAGCTGATGAGATATGGATAGCATTTGCAACCGGGAAACATTTCCGTTACATTCCTATTCATGATATTGCACAATCTTTGGGTCCTCTTCAATCTAGGATTTTACCAATATTCCAAGCCTTTACAGGTTGCAACACTGTATCTTCATTTGCAGGACGAGGAAAGAAAACAGCATGGGATACATGGAATGCTTTCCCCGAGGTATCAGCTGCTTTTAGACAGATGACAGACCAACCAAGTACAATATGCCGTGATTCAATTCTACCATTGCTGGAGCGATATGTTGTTCTTTTGTACCATCGGACAAGTGAATCCAACAGTGTAAATGAAGCTAGAAAAGTACTCTTTGCACATAAAGGTAGATCAATCGAGTCTGTACCACCAACACGAGAGGCACTTTACCAACATGCCAAACGTTCTGTGTACCAAGATGGATTGATTTTATATAGTGTTTGCTTTACAGCCTGTTCTTCCATCCCCAGACTTGTATGGTTGGAAGAAGCAAGACAACAGCATGTAAGAACCCATTCTGGACAATATGGCAGAGGCAGCCTCTTCACTAGAGGAGATGGTTCACGCTGGATGCAAGAAAGGTTGTCGAGGACAGTGCAAAGTTTCAAATCCGCCCTTCCGTGTACAGCTTTATGCAAGTGTGGTGGAGATTGTGCCTGATGGACTGCAGAGTATAGGGTTTACCGACACAAACAGGATGAATGAACGTCTTATTGCATATAACAGCTACTGTATATATATTACTATCAATTGTACTCATCTGATATATTTTTTTTGTAAATATTGCAACGTCCTATTGACTCTATCATTTTTGTCATTTCGGCCGCCATCTTGGAAAAACCGGAAGTTGATAGTTTTTCATATTGGTTTCATATCTTTATTTGTTTAGAAGGGTCTAAAGAGATAATATACAAAGTTTCATTGTTTTACCACCTTGTGTACGGTTTCTTTGATATTTAGTTTAGAATTTTTGCAATTTTGTCCGCCATCTTGGAAAAAACCGGAAGTTGATTTTTTTCAGGTTGGCTCCATATCTTATTTTGCTTAGAATGGTGTTAGGAGCTTATATACCAAGTTTCATGCTTTTACCACATTTTGCAAAATTCTGATGAAAAATTGAACTTAGCTGCTTGACTAATAAAAAATAAGCCAGCAAGAGGTGCAGAATGAATAAAAAATCATTGTTGATGGCCTATAGTTGCTAACTTCAACGTCATTTGGTCTCTGGGTGGAGAGTTGTCTCATTGGCAATCATACCACATATTCTTATTTTTATAAGAACATAACTAAAAGCATAAGAGTAGGATACAACTGTTCTTTGTACAACTATTATAAAGTATATAAGATTCAACGGCAGCAAGTAAAAACAAAAACACGTATAGGAAACAAAATTCTGAATATTGCACTGCTAAGCTAATTATATAAAGTTTCAAAAGTAAGCAAATCTGAAATGTGTAGAATTCTAACCTCTTTCGTTGGAACACACAGCTCGTTCTCCAAGCCCAAAACGGCACAAGTTACAAGCTGAAACCCTCTGTCTTTCACATATTGTCTAAATCTGGGTGTATCTGTTTTCTGTCCTTCTCTAGTTTCAATTATTAGACTCTTTATCCTGTCGATTTTTTCGTCAGTTAGTAAAACAGTTGACTTCTTGTTTAGCAGTTCATTAAGATATTTTTGGAAGTTATCTTCCCAAGTCGACATATTGCCATTCATTCGTAATAACAAATCGGTAATGACCATAGGTATACAATGTGTTTACTATAGTTTTGACTAGTGAGTAAAATTAACTGGATTAAACTGCTTCTTTTTATTTAATTAATCTTGTTGACCTTTATAGTTTTGACTAGTGAGTAAAATTAACTGGATTAAACTGCTTCTTTTTATTTAATTAATCTTGTAATAATTATAATATAATAAAATGACCTTTGATAGCGTCTTTTTAATGACGTGACAACTAGAAGGGCCATTATATTCTGTGAATAGTTTGTATTTATATTTCTAATTACTATTCTGGCGTATTTTGTTTTTCAGAAGAAATTTTAGAGTAGTGCTATTTTGTGCATATTTTGTCTGTTAATTTTGTTTTGTTTTGAAAGCACTTAAAGAAGATCAAGCTCAGAATAGTTGTCCCTTCTCATAAGACAAGGGTCAAGTTTCTAATGAGGTCTGTTTTAGTAATCACTATTGCAGAATTGAATTTGAATTCAACCGCACCCACACCCATCTTCTCCTAATGTGCCTCTATTGTAAGACCACATTCTTGTGTTGAAATAATGTTTAATATAGTATTTTTACGAAAGCTCTAACTCACTTTAACATCGTTTGCTGAAACAGTTTTATGTCAGTGAAAAGGCAAAGAAGGGCAAATCTGCTGGATGTGATAATTTACCGGTCAAAGTTTTTCAAAATGATACGTCAAATTTGTTTTTGTACCATTTATTTGATTTTTGCTTTTGGTTCTAAAAGACGCCAGATCTATGGAAGAAAATTATTATCAATCCCATACCTATAAAATCAAACATGGCAGATCCGCGTGACCCCTTGTCTTACAGAGGTGTTACATTAGCCTTTGTTTCGTATAAGTTTTATTGTAATATTTTAAACGAAAGGCTAACGTAATGGGGAGATGACAATAACATATTAGCCGACAAGCAGAATGGTTTCCGTCAAAATCGAAGCACTATAGATCAATTATCTTCACTGAAAAACATAATTGATGTCAGAAAAAATCTTAATTCATTAATCTACTATTTGTCGATTTTTAATGATTTTAAAAATGCCTATGATACCATAAATAGAAATAAACTATGTTTTGAGCTAAATGGGATGGGTGTTGGAGAAAATTTTTGTGCTGCTATACAGTCTATTTATTCAAATGTATTATGCTCAGTATGATTAAACGGCAATTTATCAGAATGGTTTGATGTCAACAGTGGTCTTAAAAAAAGCAATGTCCATTATCACCTATGCTATTTAATCTCTATTTACATAACATAGTTTCATTACTGAAATCATATGAGTGTGGTATTGATATTAATGATGAAACAGTTTGCATTTTACTCTATCCTGATGATATAGTTATTGTAGCAAATGGTGAAAAGAATAACGAACTCTGTTAAACGCATTGGATACATGGTGTGGAGATAATTGTATGAATATTAATTCCAACAAGAGTAATATTATGCATTTTAGAACACCTTCTGTTAATAAGTCACATATTGTATCTAAACGTGGAAATGATGTCATCGAATACTGTACTACTAATATTTATTTATGTCTAGTTCTGAAGGAATTTTAAGGTTATAATGTATCTGCTAAAGCTGTTGCAGCTTCTGCAAATGGTCTTGTTATAGCTAAGTACAAAATTTTTAGGTGGTTTTACAGTTGCAGGGATACCTTTCTTTCAAAAACAATGGCAATGTTTAATTCGATTTTTGTGCCGTTTGGACAATATGAGTTCCAATCGGTTAAACAAAAATGTTTTCATATGGGCAGATATTATGAGTAAAAACACAGGTGTATAAAATATTGGTGGAATTTGTGTACCAACAGAATATATTGATAGTACCTCAATTGTTAATATTATTGTGTTTAGAATGTTTAGTAAATATGTTGATCATTGGCAATGCAATTGACAATCAGAGAGAGCTCTGTCTGGTAAAGGTGACAACAAAAATAGAACATATAATTTATTTAAGAACAGTATTGAAACTGAAACATATTGTAAAATTCCAATGTCATTTACACAAAAGGAGTTCTTTTGCCAAATTTCGATGTGGAATGGTATCATTAAGAATCGGATCAGGGAGATTTGAAAATTTACCTTTACAAGATCGAGTCTGTGATAATTGAAATAGTGTTTTAGAAGATGAGGCCCATGTAATTTTATCGTGTCCATTAAAATTATGACGATTCTATAAAAAAAAAAAAAAAACTATTTGATGCAGCAAAAAATTTAATAGTGATTTTTTGTCTTTTGATGATAAACAGAAATTAGTGTTTTTATTCATAGATATAAATATGATTCGTAGCTGTGCCAAAGCCTGTGTTCTTATTTTAGATAGACGTAGAAATGTTTTATACAGCAAACAATATACCTGTGTATTATATATGTTGACCGTACTTTGACCTATAATGGTTTACTTTTATAAATTTTGACTTGGATGGAGAGTTGTCTCATTGGCACTCATACCACATCTTCTTATATCTATTATATACGAATTTTCTATAATCTTTTAATGTTAATAGTCTCTTATAATTCTGTGCAGAATGACTCTCTATTTTATATTTTTATTTTACGGTTAAGGTAATGTTGCATTACATATTATTGAGAGATGAGACTAAAATAAAATAAAATATTTTATTTTATGAATATCATTAAATTCAAAGCATGGATTTACTCTTTGAATCTTTCATGATCGATAATCATGGAACAATCTAAACACTGTAACCTTATGATCTTATATCCTCACTAATCATGCTAATGATCTATCAAAACAACTGGATTTACAGTTCACCTGGCCAGGCGAGCTTTCGACATCAAATGGAGTTAATCTTCATCATTGGTTGTCGGTTGTCGTCTAAAACTTTGAATATATTTTCCTCTGATACTACTGGGATGGTGAACACCAAAGTTGGACACAATCATCGTGCGTGACTTGTTTTAAAATTATGTTGAACATGTCAACCAACCTGCTTACATGGCCACTGTTACTATTAATTGACCATCAAGGGTCAATTGCATATGATTATTGATTTATCTGAAGTTATGGAACTTAAATAAACGCCGTTATAATAGTTTCCTGTTAGAATTCATAACAATATACCAAAGTCACTTGTCTCTGAATATTTTATTTTCCTGTACACCTTTATATGAAAATTTCAGAAACAAGTGCCTGCGCAATACCCACACTAGCCAAATACGATCGCTGCCTTTACTAAAACAAAGAGTTCTTTTAAAATATATGCGGATTTAATTGGTTTTAATGCATTACTCTCTAAATGAAATTCTCTTTCAGAAAACAAAAACCTTGATATCCAGAATTGAAGTTTCCAGAAGAAGCTTGCACAAAACGGTTCCTTAAAGACTATTTGCGATGCAATTTTTAAGATTTATGATGATTAAAGTTTGCAAAAGAAACCAACGACAAGTCTTTGCCATTCACCAAGTTGTTAAAGAAGGTAGAGTAGGAGTTGAGTGGAAGTGAAGAGAAGAACGATGTTAAAAATACAGAGCTAAAGAGATGACAAGAAGCAAAACCGGTAATATTTGACTAAACCATTTGCAAAATTCAGTATCAAAATAGAATCATTGTAACAAACAGAACAGTTTTCTTTTTTCAAGTAATCGTTTTTGTGGGAAACGATGAAACAAATGATTTTTGAATCCTTCGACTGGAACAATTTGATAAACCATTTCTCCAGGTATAATTACAACAAATTAACATCGAAGTGTAACTTTTTCAGGGATTCTTAGACTTTTCTTCTACTTTATTTTAATATAGGTCTTGAAAATCTCAACATAGCAAAAAATGAAAGGAATTGTAAAATTATGCAGCATGTTTACATATAACTTGCTAATTTTTTCTCCAATGCAGGGATAATGTTCAAACTCAAAATTGGCAGAAAATTTTCCTAGAACGTAAAATTGGATAATTATTATAAAGAACAAGTGCTTGATGTTGTAACAACGTTCTTTCGTATTTCTGAACATTTAACTTTTACCAAACGAGTGAAAAGAGACTTTAGATAAATGTCAATTAGAAAGCAAATTAATGAAGAAGGAAAACTAAGAGATATCTAGAGGTCAACACACGGGCATCCATAATCAACAAGTGTCTATACGATATGTCAAGACTTGTATAGCTTCGAGTCTGTAAAGATTTTAATAAATTAACAAAAAAATATTAATATTTAACATATTTCTTAAATAACTAAACCAACAACACAAAACATCAAGATAACAGCAAATGTGAATAAACAGGAGATTTGGAACATCTGTCAATGAAACAGCAACCCAACGACACAGAAAAAAGACCTCTACAGATGAAAATACCGTTCGTAATAACACACAGTTGTATAATAATATGTTAAGCTCTAAATGTTACCAAGTCGTAACAAGTAATAAATTACACAGACTTTATCAAAGATGTGTCATCAACACCGTTCTCCAAATAGCAAACGAAAAACATAAGAAATCAACGGATGGGATGGCTGACTTTAGATAGGCACATAAACATGCAATACTGTTGAACAGTTTTTTTTATCTTAACCCTTCTCATGTCAATCTTGATCTACGAACTAATATAAGATACTAGTACCAGTAATAATAAAAATGATCGATACTGCTATTGGTGGAATGCTAATCTCCGAAGGTATCATCAACTCAGTAGCCAGTGCTTCGGTAATGATATGATCTCTAACATTTTCAGCTTAAATGTTTTTACTTTTCCAATTGAAACAGAGGTTCTACCTCCCTCAGGCATAGTTCACATTTGTTCTTATGTTGTGCTGCTACATCATTGTCAGGGTTAGGATTATAGTTTGTCGCCCGCAAACATGTTTAACCCGCCAAATTCTGTATGTGTCTGCAATTTAGTGGTCGTTTGCTAATGTATATCATAATTATGTGTCTTTCTTTTGTTGTTTTGTACATAAATTGTTGGTTTCCTCATTGGTAGAAAATAAAAGGATATGGAGTAAATGTACATGGGACAAAATCGCACACAATACATAGAAAACATAGAAAATTATCAATGAACAGGGCTTTTATTCCTGTTCTTCATCTTGACAGTTGATGTAGGGTCTTCAACAATGAACAAATCATTCATACCCTACAACAAGGTCAAGACGGCCCCTAACGTCGACTTAAGCGGTACTAAGACATCGATCGCCGCTAAAATATGCCTTGAAGTTACACATGTCGGGAGCGGTCAATGAATTATATAATTTATAATTACGGGCGAGGTTTTGAACATATATTTGTCATACATTGCCCAACAAAAGACCAATAATTTCGAAACAACAAATGATAGACAATACATATAAAACTAAAAAACAAATAATAGACAGCACTGTTTTAAAATTAGTTATTTCGGGGCATTATATAGCTTCCTATGCGGTATGGGTTTTGCTCATTGTTGAAGACCGTACGCGACCTATAGTTGCTAACATCATTGTCATTTGGTCCGTGGTTGATAATTGTCTCATCGGCAATCAAACCACATCTCCTTATTTTATTTAATATTAGAAGATTTCGGCTTTTCTTTTTGCGTTCGTTTAGGTCATACATACCTACTTTTAAGTTTACCAGTATGATAATTTGACAAGTTCAACACCCATTAAATAAGTGCTCTAACTCTAAAGTTTATGTAACTACAAGTTCATGATGCGCTACCTTAGCCCAGTACCTAAAAACGTCCTAATTTCACACATTTACTTTTCTATGTTCAGTGAGCCGTGAAATGGAGGCGAAATTCCAATTTGGCGTATGATTTAAAATATTCACATCATTGCGTACATGCGTAAAAAGTATGAAATTGATGTGACTCATCGACCTTTTAACTACCTTTAACCAAAAAGTTATGTGATTCTGACCGGACAGATTACAGGAAGGACAAATGGACAGACGGACACACAGACCAGAAAACATAATGTTCCCTACTATCGTAGGCGGGATAAAAACAAATGATTTGATTTCTGTTCGCCTACATAGTGTTCTGGAATAACCTTCTTCGGTAAGAAGGGGAAAAAAGGTTTGGAAAGTCAAAGATATAAAACGTTTGAAAGCATAAAAAACCAAATAGGCATAAATAAAACAGCAAAATCGTCTAAAGTCAACGTTCTAAAGGGAGTTGCAACCTCAGTTTTATTACAATAACATTTTTTGGTGAACTAGAAACTTACTAACAAAACGTATCAATGAAATCATGCCAATATAAATTAAGGCACTGTCTACTAGGCTGTTGGAACTCACTTTAAGTGATAGTCCAACAGCAGCAGTATCGGTGGTAGTAAAAACAAACCATATGATCTACATCCACACAACACGTTATTCTGGAATAACCTTCACTAGTCACCCTCTTGGCCAAAAATGGGCCTAAATTGAACAAACCAAACCGTCCAAGTTCAAGTATTATGCTGATTCAACACGATAAAGCAATATTCTTTTCACGATTTTAAGATATGGTGAAAGTCATAGTTAGATCTTTGGAGAATCTCAATGTTAAACATGCTAGTATCATGGAACCCAGAGGAGAAAGATTGACGATTTTTTTATTGATACACCCCGCCACCTGTAGCCTGGGAAGCTAGTTTCCTTGTTCACAAGCATTTCTAAGAATCTTCACTGAAAATATTAGACCAAAGACCACAATCGTTTCACATAATTAGAAAAAAAAACCAATTATGCCCGCTTGCAGGAGGTACAAACATGGCCTCTTTCAGTATTTATTGAATATAAATGTCAAATGCATATAATTGTCAATTAATTCTGAGACTATTTCATTAAAATTTGAAAAAAAAACGGTTTTGGAAATTGTCCTTAAGTTGTGCCCTTTCACAATAACTACCAAAACCACTGTCTTCCAATCAAATTAGCCATCATTTATAAAAGAAATTCATAAGATCTGTTATTTTTTTATTTGATAAATCTAATCGATTCATTGTTGCTTGCTTAACGTCCAGTGGCAATAAATTCATGTATATTTAGTTCGAAAAACCATTAACAATGGATTTAATAGGTAGGTTCTGCAAGGTAGGCCAACTGCGATGAAGGGTAGGAAATTTGGACTGCCACTTAAAAGAGGATATGTTGAATAGGGGGCAATAATTTTGCCTTGCAAAAAGCCACCTACGGACCTCTCTAGTAAGAGCTGTTGCACGGATTAGGAGACATAAAGGATGGCACATATCTATACACGAGACATCGGCTAAACTTGATTTAATTGATGATCGACTTTCAATAAGTTTTCGGTTGAGTCAGATTATAAGTAATTGGGTGGTTTTTCGGATTTCTCTGATGTTACGGTTGCATTTAGAACTCGTTGAACTGCAAATGAATATAGAGAAATTGTTATATGTAGCATTTATTCTTTTGGAGACAAAATTTAAAAGAGAAAACCAACGGCCTAAGTTTTGCATTTAGGCCAGTTTCTTAGGAACCTATATTATGCATCTAAAGTTTCACCACTACATTTTTTGTGTATAGATTAATTGTTTTATTGCTGTTTGCTAATGCCCTTGATGGGTTGATGGATGGATGTTTAACTTTCAGTTGCAATCATTACATGCAGTCGGATTTTCAACGTGTTAGTTCACAGGAAGACATGTCACCTACTAGAAAACATTATTCTGACTCCGTGTCGACCAGGCTTTGCTCTTTCTTCTTAAAAGAGTGAAAATATAGCGCGGGAGCAATCAAAAGTCAAAAGTTGAATGAAAAACAGGAAAACAATTATCAAAAAGAAAATGACAAAAAGACAAATAGACAAGCAATAGTCCACAAAACACTACGCATGAATTAAAGATTGGGTAACACGAGCTCCACAAAAACAGGTGTTCTACTTGTGACACTCGTCGTGTTACTCATTACAAGTGTATATTCGTTGACAAGTTGCATTTGGGCCCGTCACAATCGAGGAGAAGTTGACGTGAACAGGTCATTACTTTTCCTTTCTTAACCCAAGTAATTTGGAAAAAAGCAGCATTTACCAATGTTTTTGATTTGACACGGCTTGTGGTCAAAGCAATGACCTTTCGCACTGGAAGTGAGATAGCGATAGTGATATATGTAACATTTGTGTTTTTTCGATAAAGTTGTAGATTTTATATATATAGACTTTGGTCGGGTTGTTGTCTCTTTTTTGTCCATTTCCATTCTCAATTTTATTAATACATTTGGCATTAATCAACAGTTTACATGCACAGATTTTTTAATTACAAGAGAAAAACATTCTCTATTATAATTCCATAAATAAATAAAATGTATGATTTGATCATTATCTTAAATCTTTTTTCTCATTTAAACATATTTTCTGTTTTCTTCATGGGATACTGTATGTTTGTTTACATAACAAGTTGACCAGATTTTTGTACAATTTGCCAAATATTGTTTTGAAACAATTCACTTAATTTCTTGTGTCAAACGTTTTCCTTTATAATGTAAAACAATAAGAAAATCTTGTAATGATTTAAATTATCTATCTTGACTATAATCAATGTTAACACTATCATTTTTATCATAATCTATTTCATTGGATACATTTTAGATTTATAAACAATAGCTGATTCATAGGATCCACTATCATTATTTATTCTACTTGACACTATCACCATTCCGGTTTCACTGTTGATCTATTGCATAAGGAAATTTGATTCCACCAGCCTCGGACAGTATTGTCTTACAAGTTTTACTGTCTGGTGATGCTACCACGATACTGTTGTTTCCACGGGAAACTATGTAAACAAAGCCATTCTGGTCTAATGTAAGTCCTACTGGATTGACGATGCCATTATGAATAGTTGTCCAGAGAGGTTCTCCAGTGCTTTTGTAGCAGCAGATTTGGTTTTAGTGTAAATGGTACCGTAAAAGTTTCCTTTGAATAATCCAATACCATCAGCCCTTACTTTTCTAAGACTGTATGAGAAAGATCATTCAGATTCACTATAGTACTTTTCTGCATGGGCTGATGACCAAAACTTTTCAATCACTAGTCACTGCATAGCAGTTATGAGATAGTTTAAAATATTTAGTAATTGTCTTCTTTTCTATATCCACCAGTGCTGTCTGCTCTGCTGATCCTAATGCGACAACCGCTGTATCATTTCTCACAAAGCATGCATCATATGGATATCCTGTGAATGTCACTACTTTCCTTATAAACATGCCATTATTACTGAAGAGCAGCAGGTGACCTATATCATCATGATTACCATCAGGTAATATTCCACAGGCAAATATACGTATATATTTTATGTCTTCTGGAATTGGAGTTCTCAATTCTTAAAATTTCTTTAAATGTTTAGTTTCCAAGTCGTTAAGGATTTCTTGTTCTATTTTGTTTTAGTAAATCATCTAATGTCTTCCTCGCAGATCAAATTTTCTCAACAGCTTTCGTTTTCTGAACACTACTAGCATCGAACTAGAGATAAAGGATACTACAGATACAGTTAAGTCTGCCTCATATCTTGACTTACATCTAGAAATTGACAATGAGGGTCGGTTGAAAACAAAACTTTACGACAAAGAGATGATTTCAGCTTCCCAATTGTGAACTTTCCATTTCTATGTAGCAACATTCCAGCAGCGCCTGCATACGGAGTATATATCTCCCAATTGATACGATATTCCCGGGCTTGTGTTTCCTATCATGATTTCCTTGATAGAGGATTGCTGCTCACAAGGAAGCTATTAAACCAAGAGTTCCAAATGGTGAGGTTGAAATCATCCTTCGTAAATTTTACGGACGCCATCACGAGCTGGTTGACCGTTATGGAATAACCGTTTCACAGATGATATCGGATATGTTCCTTGTGTCGTAACTACAATACTCTTCCTTTTCACGAATGTGACTTACCGAATAAGACTATTTACCGGATTTGTAATAACATAAGCAACACAACGGGTGCCACATGTGGAGCAGGATCTGCTTACCCTTCCGGAGCACCTGAGATCACCCCAGTTTTTGGTGGGGTTCGTGTTGTTTAGTCTTTAGTTTTCTATGTTGTGTCATCTGTACTATTATTTGTCTGTTTGTCTTTTATTTTTGGCCATGGCGTTGTCAGTTTGTTTTCGATCTATGAGTTTGACTGTCCTCTGGTATCTTTCGTCCCTCTTTAGCATCCATCCTACTGCTTAAATATTTTATAATCTCTTCAAAGTTTTCTTTCGCATCCTTCAAATCTTTTTCAAGAAGTTGAACTGAAGCAGAGGATATGATTTGATTTATAATGTATGACAATGGTAACATGTCTTGACATTTCTGGTATTTATCGGTGATACACCGGACACAACAAGGACAGGCAAGGAATGAACAGTAAAGTTCAAACTTTTTCTTGTGGTCTCTGTAAAGGTTACTTATTTCTTGAATAAAGGTCGGTAATTTTTGTAGGTAATAGATATAAGAAGATGTGGTATGAGTGCCAATGAGACAACTCTACATCCAAGTCAAAATTTATAAAAGTAAACCATTATAGGTCAAAGTACGGTCTTCAACACGGAGCCTTGGCTCACACCGAACAGCAAGCTATAAAGGGCCCCAAAATTTACTAATGTAAAACCATTCAAACGGGAAAACCAGCGGTCTAATCTATATAAAAAACGAGAAACATGGTTTTATGGTCTATAGACATTCTTTACTTTTTGTGGTGTTTTTCACAGTCTGTACAAAAGAACACATTCTGTGAACTATGTGCAGTTTCTTTATCTTCATCATAAAAGTGAAAATCAGAAAAAGGTAAAAAATTGATTGAAAAAAATGAAAACAACACGTTATTAATTTAATGCGTCCGAAGCGCTTTTCTGGATTTACCTTCATCAGGAACGCTCAAAGCCGAATATCTGAAAGCCAAGGATGTATAAGAACCGAAACAGTGGGGGATATACCAAATATTTAATTAACAGCATTTTGTTCCCTGAGTCACAATTGGTATATATATTGTGATGCTGGTGAACATATTGTGTAAAAAATAATCTGAATACGATATTTCCTACATTTCCATTCGGTATTCTTCAGTTTTAAAGAACTGTTAACTTTTAAAAAGTATGATAACAACTATCAGAATAGTTTTGAGAAACCTATAAAAATTAGGCATGCAATGTTTGTATTCAGTAATCATATTCAGCTGTAGTTTATTAATGTTTGGCTTATTAATTTCATGTAATCAGCAATATACTTTTTTGAAAATAAAATATCATATTGTGAAATTCGCAGCGTCTAACGTCACTTGCTTATATATATATATATAGATATAGGAAGATGTGGTGTGAGTGCCAATGAGACAACTCTCAATCCAAGTAACAATTTATAAAAGTAAACCATTATAGGTCAAGGTACGGCCTTAACACGGAGCATTGGCTCACACCGAACAGAATATATATATATATATAATTATGGTAAAATGTTTGATCCGCAATTGGTTATGGTAAATAATTGTCATGAAATACACATGCAAATGTTTTGGTAAATATGTGTTTAATTGATTTTTGAAAAACTCAGTCGTAGGAATCAGTGAATATCAGTTTTTCAAAAGTCAACAAAACCACATATTTACCTCATCAAAAGAGAGTAATTGTGTATCATTCTATATTGGTATTATTTCAGTAGGTTTCTCTATATAATTGGTTTTGAATAAAACAGCATATTCACCTGGAGAAAAGTGATATTCACCGTGCTAAACGTCACTCGCTATACATGTACATTGTTTTGGTAATTTTTTGTCATTAAAAACATTGTTTTCTCTCGGAATATTGGAATAACACAATTACTGTCTTTTATTTCGGTAATATGTGGTTTAATTGACTTTTGAAAAACTGATATTCACTTCGGCCGTCGGCCTCAGTTTTTCAAAAGTCAATAAAACCGCATGTTTACCTCATCAAAAGACAGTAACTTTATATTATCATTTTAAAATTGGATGTTCATTACATTGAGATCAACTCTCAACATTTCCTGTTTGTAAATAGTAAAGTAAAGCCATGTATTTAAGACTTGTAGATATTAAGAGTAAATAAAGATGAGTACACATCTCTTCTTTTTCGATAAAACATTAATAGAAATTGTCTGAGACAATTTTCATAAAACATCCTTCGATTTTTTTTATAAAATATATATTTTAGAAAAAACAACCCACCAGAATACAAGATATGTGAATGATTTTGCCGATCGAGGTATCATTTTGCACAGATGGGTTCAGTTTATTCATTGTTTTCGGTAGATATAAAAGTAGATAAGAACGGTTTCTTCATTTTCTTCTTAAAATAGCTTGCGAATGTATAAACATAAATCATCTCCTCTGAAAGTATGAGTTTTTATTGATTAGTTTGTGTGTTTTATTCAAGAAGGAATAATATTTCCCTTATTTATCAAACGATTTTTGCTTATGTATATCCAACATGGTCAAGTGCGACCTTCTATCTTTAGAGGTTTGGCGGGCGACCATGCGACCTTGCGACCTGACGTCTTATTTATTTTTCTATGTTTGTCTTTTGGTCATTTTTCGTTTTTTGACATGTCGTTGTCAGTATTTCATCGAGTTTGAAAATCCATTTGGTATCTTCAGCTTCTCTTTTAAAAGGATCTGCGACTCTTTAAAATGTTCAAAACCAATACAATTTTAAGTTTTGTTTTAGTTTCTTTTGAAAAGTGACCTGATGACCTGAGGCAATTTTTACGCGTAGTTGTGATCTAAAGGCGATAACCTTCTGGAGCTCCCACTCTATAATCAATACATGTAAATTTCTTAAATCAAGTACAGTAAATGTAAGTTTTACAAAATGAATTTTGAATTACATGTATAAAAGTGTAGATATTGTTAAGCCGGTATAATCATAATTATTCTTATTAAACGAAATCAGATCAAAATTTAAATGGGGAGGGTTTAGTGTTTACAAATCTAGATACCTCCCCCTCCCCCTGGAATGTTTATTCTCCCGTCAAAGTGGGGAACCTCGTTAGTGATTGTCGTTGGTGGTATTTTGGTGTATCTTGCTCTCTAGGAATTTATGTAGGAGGTGTTCAGAATTTTCTATACTCGATTTAGAGCCTTACATCAGAGACTGCTTGTTGATCTGTACATATTTATTTTTGTTTTCTTTATTGGTGTCACATTAATATACACCATTTATTTCAGAAAGAATTCTTTCCTAAATATTATGATGACCGGAGCTCAGGAAAAGGAATTTGTACAGAGAAATAAATGTCTAATAACTGGGATGGCTATTTTAAAAATGATATTTATCTATTATTGCCGCCAAATAAACATTTCAAATAATGTGATATTCATTGTAACATATAGATAAATTAAACTTATATTTTGTACTGGTTAAACCGTTTCCGATTTTCTGACTGAAGGGTATATGATACGTAGTGATCTTACTTGATTTTGTCTTTACTTTTGACACAAAGTCAATTTGATAAATGAAATCAAACCATTTCATTGGTAAACAATCAAAATGAAGCACTTCCACCGAGACAAACAAAATCTAATAATAATACAAACACATGGGCGTGGCATCCTAGGGCAAGTAAGTTATCCCCCGATCACCCCACCCTCACAGTATTTGACAAAATTAATAAAACTAAAAAAGGAAAAGGAAAGAGGACACTGACTTACTTTATGACTATTAGACTATGGTAGTGTGTTTTTGTTCTTTTCAGAAGTTTGTTCCTACTTTTCGGTCTACACTACGCCGCTGAAACAAAGTACAAAAAGCTTTATTTAAAGTCAGACCTGTTTATAACAATAAATAAAACACAAGCTCTATTGAGATTTTAACATGACATTGAGAAACATGAAACATAAGACATAGGCTTTAGACATAAATAAGATATGACATACTCACAAAGTATAATGTATGAGCATTCAAAATAAGAATCATATACTACGACAAAATCATACACATATTAAATAGCTAATCCCTCATTGGAAGCACTGTTAAAACATAACTTTGTTACAAAACAGAGGCACATATAATATGTATAAGTAAGATAAATACAATAACTGTCAAGAGCAAGCATTGCAGTAACATGACACAAGCAAGCAACAACATCGTATTCATATATGTAAAGATGCTTGACATATAGAACTTGATGTGCAATATCGAGATATGCAAGGAAACATATACTTTCATGACTTACTGTTGACATATCCTGTGCAAAGTTTGATACGTTTCAGAGTTATGATGTCCCGTCCATATATCATTTTGATATCCTGTGTTAATCTTTATTTCACATTAATGATACCGTGTGTATATTTCATATTTCAGAGTTACCATATCCTTTGTTTACCTGTATTTCATAATAATGATATCGTGAGTATATTTTATATTCCAGAGTTAACATATCTTTCGTTTATTGTGTATTCAAAAGTTATTACGTCCAGTGTATATTCTAAAATTATGATATCCTGTGTTTATTCTATATTTTCCAGTTATGATATCATTTGTTTATTTCGTATTCATGAGTTATGATATCATTTTATAATTTGTATTCAAGAGTTATGATATGATTTGTATAATTTGTATTCGAGAGTTATGATATCATTTATATATTCTAAATTCAGGAGTTATGATACCATTTTTGTATTTTGTTTCCAAGAATTATGATATCATTTGTATATTTTGTATTCCAGAGTTATGATATTATTTGTTTATTCTATATTCCAGAGTTATGATATCATTTATATATTTTACTTTTCAACTGTTTCGGATCTTATACATCTTTGCATTTCAAATATTTGTTTTTGAGCATTCCCGATGAAGGTAAATCCAGAAAAGCGCTTTGGACGCATGGACTTTTTAAAGTGTTGTTTACATTTTTTTAAATTCCAGAAGTATCATTTTTATATTTTGTGTTACAGAGTTATGGTATCATGTGCATATTTTATGATATTTATATATTTATATCATTTATATATTCTAAATTCAACTTATGATACCATTTTTGAATTTTTTCCCAATAGTCATGATATCCTGTGTTTATTTTATATTCCAGAATTATGATATCTTGTAATTATTTTATATTTTAGAGTTATGATGAGTTGCGTATATTTTAGATTCCAAACTTATGATTTGTTGTGTATATTTTATATTCCAGAGCTATGATGTAATGGGCCCATTTTGAATATCAGAGTTATGTGATCTTGTACATATTTTGTACATTTAATGTTATGACATGTGCATAGTTTTGTCCTAAATCATGATATTATGTCATGTATGTGGATTGATTGTATCCACTATTATAATATCCTGGATTTAGTTTCCAAAAGTATGATATCCTGTGCATTTTTGTCCTTCAGAGTAATGATATACTGTGCACATGTTGCATTCCATAGTTTTTATGTCCTGTGTATATTTATATTTTGTATTCCAAATTCATAAATTCATGCTTATATTGTTTATAACAGAGCTATTACAGTTTGGTTTTTATTCTGTGTATATTTCATATTTCAGAGTTCTGTATCCGGTATATTTCTATATCCCAAGGTTATGATATCCTATGTATATATTGAATTCAAGAGTTATGATATCCTATGTGTTTATTTCATATTCTATTTGAATTCGTATTCGGTTAATGCAAATTATGAGTAATTGGACCGTATTTCGTTTTTTTTATGATATTATGTATGCATTTAGAACTTATTGAACTGCACATGGATAAAAAAAAAAAAAATATTTGTATCATTTATACTTTCGGCCGCCATGAGCCAGTAAATATTCTTTTTGTTATAAATGTAGTTAATAACCATTTATACTTTCGGAGGAATTATTTTAACGAGAAAACCATATGCGTTAGTTTCTTAGAAACCCCTGAAATGCATCTAAAGTTTCACAACTACATGTTTCTAGTATAGATTGATTGTTTTATTGTTGTTCTCTAATGCCAATATTTTTACCGGTTGGATTGATGGATAGATGTTTAACGCAAAGTTGCAATTTTTACAAGCAGCCGGATTTTTAACGTGCTGGTCCATAGGATGAAATGTCTTCCTACCCAGACACATTATTATGATTCCTTGACCATTATTTGCTTTTTATCTAAACAAAGGATAAGATACATGAGGAGCAATAAAAGTCATGTCTAATTAAACAAGCAAAAGAATACAAAAAAAAAAAAATTTAAAGAAAGCAATAGTCCAAAAACACTACACAGAAATCTTAAGATTTAGCAATACGAACCTTCCTAAAAACACATACACACTCCTACCGCCTCCCAAACAGAGCAGAAACTAACTCAGGTGCTCTGGAAGGGTATTCATTGTGCTCTATCAGTGGCACTCATTCTAATTCTCACTGCAAATATATATACCTTGTTATTTTACATGTGGGTAGGTCACAATCGAGAAGAAGATGATGAGAACCCGAGATTACTTCTTTCTTTCTAAAAGCCCAGCATTTTGGGGAAAAGCAGCAATGACAAATGTTAAAGTTTATTGTTTTTCACGACTTGGGATCCAACTCATGACCTGTCGCACTTGAGGCGAACATGCTGCCATAAGACCAGCGAGGCAGTTTTAATCTGGAGGTTGCTTTATATTTATTCATGAGATGATGATATATGTAAAATTTTATATAACTATAAAGTCTTATAACTCATCTAATGTGTTTCTTTTGTCATCACGAGATACTTTATAATTTTTTTTACTGAACTAATTGACCAGATGTTTTGTACAGTTTGCCAAATATTGTTTTAAATTAATAACTTAAATTGCTGTGTCATACTTTTTCCTCTAAATGTAAAACGCTGAGAAAATCTTGAATAAAATGGATTTGCAAATAAATGTCAATATCTTTTTGATGAAAGGAGTTAGAGATTTAACAAATAAGAAGACTTATTATTGGTATCCTCAAACACTAGCATATCATATAGACAATTATTTGGCAAAATATATAAAACAAATCATATTTAAGATTTTATATACAAAAGCTGTTTGAAATGAATCATCTTGATTATAATCATAGTTAACACTATCATCGTTATCATCACTTATTTCATTGGATACATTTTAGATTTCATAAACAAAAGCTGAATCAAAGAATCTACCATGATCATTTATTGTACTTGACACTATCAATATTCCGGTTTTTCTGTTGATGTCTATTGCCCAATGCTATATGAATCCGTTAAGCTCTGATAGTATTGTCTTACAGGTTTTACCATCTGGTGATATTACCACGATACGGTTCTTTGCATAAGAAGCTATATAAACATAATCATAATCATTCTTGTCTAATGTAATTCCTCGTGGATCGTCGATGTCATGGTGTTTAAATGTCCAAAGAGGTTCTCCTGTTCTTTTGAAGCAGCAGACTTTGTTTTCATGTGAGACTGTACCATAGATATTTCCGTTGAATAATGCAATACGACACGCCTTAATTCCTTGTTAGATTGTATGAGACTCATCATTCAGATTCACTATGGTACTTTTTTCATCACAGCCGATGACCAATATTTAACCAGCACTTCCTACGGCAGAACAGAAATAAGAAATTTTATTTATTTTCTTTCTATATCCACCAGTACTGTCTGCTTTGCCGATCCTAATGTAACAGCCACTATATTATTTCTCACAAAGCATACATCATATGGATCTACTATTGTGAACGTAACTACTATCCTTATAAACTTGCCATCATTACTGAAGAGCAGCAGATGACAGAAACGTACTAGGTTTTCAAGAATTAAATATTTACCATCAGGTAATATTCTACAGGCCAAAATTTTCATAAATTTCATATCTTCTGGAATTGTCAGAGTTCTCAACATTGATGGTTTGATTTCGTCCATTTCATGAACAGTTGGAACGAGGAACTGTGTTTGATCTTTACTTCCGGCCTTAAGTCGAAGAGTGGATTGGCTGGTATTGATATTTATATCACCAAACGATTTCGTACCTTGTATGATTGAGTGAAGAGCAGATGATTACCTCTAGATTTTTTTCATCAAAGTTGTTTTTGCTTTCTAAATTTTCTATGTATTTTGCTGCTTGTGATGAGGTCTTCTGAATTTCCTAAGATCAACATACATCTGTAGCTCAGTTGCATCTCGTGTCATTTCGGATATCTCATTCTGCAATTCACTTACTTAATTGGCTCGCTTTAATAGTTGTTGTAGGAGAGTGGCCATCTTTGATGTAAGCTTTGAATGTTTCGTTTCTAAGTCGTTAGGGATTTCTTGTTCCATTTTGTTAAAGAAATCATCTAATGGCTTCCTCATTGACCGAAATTTTTAACAGCTTTTGTTTTCTGAATCCTACTGTTCAAAAATTGTATTATCTCTTCAAAGTTTTTCTTCACATCTGTCAATCTTTTCAAGAAGTTGAACGGAGGCAGAGGATTTAATTTTTTAGAATGTCTGACAGTGGTTTCATTTCTTGACATTTCTGGTGCTTATTTGTGACACATTGGACATAACAAGGGCAAGCATGAAAAGATCAGTAAAGTTCAAACTTCTTCTTGTGGTCTCTGCACTGGCTACTTATTTCTTGAATTTTAAGTATTTTTGTAGCCTTTGGTAGATATTGTTTTATGGACGTTAGACATTCTCGATTTTTTGTAGTGATTTTCGCAGTCTGTGCAAAGTAATACCTCACATTTTGTGCACCATATGACATAAAGTCTCTACATGAAGAGGCCATTGTTCTCTCTTTTTGTCTGAAATGTAATAAACACAAAACCGTTTTTAGAAAATCATTAGAAATCAAGGAAAAGAGAAAAATTCGTTCAAGAAAAAACACATTAAAAAGGGATAGCGATCTTCTTAGCAATTATACCACATCTCTTTATTTTTAAATTATAATATGCAGTTACAAAATTGATGGTCATGACATTATCACTTGTAAAACATCGGTATAGGGTAGATGTTTATTATTTTATTATATGCCTATAGTTGTTATGAATTTGGTAAACAAAGATTATTAAAGTCATAATTATAAAAAGAAATTCAATTATATTACTCTGATAAAAATCAGAAAAGGTAAAATAGATTGATAGAAGGGAACATGCCAACTGTTTAAAAAAGCTATTAGTTTCTCTAGAACACTGTTGTTGTCTTTTCTGATGTAAACTGGTAACATTTGTAACTAATTGTACAGCAATGAATCTCAGTTGTTGTATATTTTGTAATGCTGCATGGTGAACATATTGTCTAAGTAAAGAATCTGAATCTGTGTCACCACGATATTACCTGCATTCTCATTCGCTATTCTTCAGTTTCAAACAACTGTTACATTTTACTAAATGTACTAAATCAGAACAGTCTGTTTGGAGAAACATGTAAAATTAGGCATGATATCTTGTAATCAATAATTGCAGGAAAGAATTATTAATACCCATAAGATAACTTCAAGACCGAGATGTAATGGCTTACTTTGTCAGTGACAATAAAATTGTTGGCAGTCAAGAACATAACCCTATGCGGTCACCAAGAAAACAGGCATACACTTTAAAATGTTAATCATGAAACATTAATGGCTTAGAGATTGTTATCTATGATGGTATTGATTTCTTGAACTTCGTAAATAGTTATGATGTGTTGTTCTTCTGCAAAACATGGCTAACAAAAGATATTTTGAAAAAATATTGACTGTTGCACTATGGCAGCTTATGTTAATAGAAAGAAAAATATAGGTCAAAGAGAAAAAGGAGGTTTTACTGTTTTTTGTAAAAATAACATTTTTGAAGGTTTTTCTATTGAAAAATAATTTTACCATGGTATTTTGATATATATTTTACTTTGAGTGATTATATATTATATATATATATATCTGTTTTGCTTATTTACCATACGAAAATTCACCTAGATGTCTAAAAATAAGTTACACAAGAATCATTGCCGAGTCGTCCATCTAGGTGTCGAAATTCAAAAGTTTATCGTATTTGTGATACTGATTTTCATTATGATAAAGAAGATATTTTTTTTTAATACAAATATAAAGGTCCAGTTATAGTTTATGGTGATATAAATAGCCGGACTGGCGAGTTAAATTATATTCTTCAGACTGATAATCTAGAAAAGTATATTGACTGCGTTGTGCCCGTAGTCATTCGTAAAATTTGGAAACGATGATCGATGGACAAAGTATTAAATGCATACGGACGAAAGTTAATACAGTTATGTTTCTATACAGGTTTGACGATTCCGAATGGACGACTCGGCAATGATTCTTGTGTAACTTATTTTTTGTACATCTAGGTGTCAAAGTGTAAATGACTATTTGATGGTTTGTTCCGAAAACTATGATCTTCTCAAGATTCTGATCGTGCTCCCTTATCATACGAGATAGGTCTAAATACGAATATTCAGTGTAACAGTTTGCCAAGAGCCCGCAAATACTTAAAATGGGATTCTAGTAAAAAAAACAAGACTATAGTCAACTGCTATTGCAACATAGTGAATTACTTAATTCCTTGTTCAGAAACATGACTAGTGCCAAAGATGTTAATAATGCGGTAAAGGAGATAAACCGTATTTTATATGACAGTACTTTTGCTTTTTTTTTTTTGTAAAACTGTACTGAAAAGTAGCCCAAAATTTGTGAAACGCCGTAATAAACACATGTTTAACATTACTGTGCTTATGTGAGACAAGACTTTAACTCTGTCCGAAATTTTTACCAACGGCATACATCTGATGCTCGAAAAGTTTAGTCGGTATTTAAACCAATGAATAAAAAAATGTCTTGCTGACATTGACTTACTTATTAATCATTTCGAACAGCTAATTGGTGGTCCGATTACGAAGAATAGTTTATTGATAATCAGTTCGGATTCCGACCAGGCCAGTCAACCTTTCATGCCAAATTTATTTCATATTGAATAATATCACATCTATTACATCAGAGGTCTAAAGTTTTCTCTTCTTTTGTATAGTTATAGCATAATGTTTGTTGTATAATTTGTTTTGAATAATAATTGCTTTAAGTACATTATTTTATCTCGCAATATGAAATAAAGCAATTACTTGTCTTTGTAAATATGTATTAATTAACTTTTGAAAAACTAGTAACCGGCCGTAGGCTAAATGAGTATTCGGTTTTTTAAGTCAATAGAACCACATATTTACCGCATCAAAAGACAGTAATTGTTTGTTATCATTTTTAAATTAGATTTTGATAACATATTTATTTTGCTTTCTTAATATGATAGCCAATTAAGATTTGTCGATGTCAAGAGTAAACAACGGAACGGTTTCACCATTTTCTTCCCATATCCCAAAAATGGTTTATCAAAATCATCTCCTCCAAAAGTATGAACTTCCAATGATTAGTTTGTGTTTTATTCACGAAGGAATGATAACCCCTTTTAATCAATATTAGTAAATTTATTGAATCAAGCACGGTGATGTACCTTTTCAACCCGTTGACCAGTACATTTATTTTTGTTGTAGGTGTATTGCTCTCTCATTTAAAAACCCCATTTATTTTCAAAAGCCTTCTTACCTTAAATATTGCGATGCCTGTAACTCACGGGGAGGTAAAATGTCCAAAACTGGCACACTTAACTGGGATAGCTATCTTTAAAACTTATATCTATGCTAGGTTAACATTTCAAAGATATGGATTATAGTTGATGTGTTACTCATTCAAACATATAATTGAAGTAGAAATTATTTATGAACTGGGTGAACTATTTCATATTCTCTCATCTTGTGCCCTCTTTGCACGTATGTGTATTCCGAACTATATATAACTTAAACAGTATTTGGGCATATGCTACTGAAGTAATATAACTTGAGTTTGACTATGCATTTTGCGTGTCAATTTAATAAATCAAATCAGATTAAATCATTTAATTTGTATAAATCCAAATGTAGGACTGTCATATAGATATACAATATCCATAAGAAAAACAAAGAAAAAAAAAGCAACAAACTCAATTTCCTATATGAACATAAGATTATACATGCAAAAAAGTGTCCTGGTAAATATCTTATTTCAGACGTACGATATTATGTGTATCTAGAGTCACAAAGCCTAGAGTAAAGATGTCCTATACGTATCTTATATTCTAAACTAATCATTTTAAGTGTATACCTTAGATATTTCAGAGTCATGATATCCTGTTTTTATATCATAGATCCGCAGTGTATATATTATGTTCCAGACCAATGATCCCCCGCGTATATTTTATATTCCAGACTAATGATCCCCAGTGTATATTTTATATTTCAGACATATAATCTCCGATTTTTTTTTTATATTCCAGACTATATTTTAGATTTCAGACTAATGATCTCCAGTGTATATTGTATATTCTAGACTAATGATCCCCAGTGTATATGTATATCCTATCCATATGATCTCCACTGTATATTTTATATTCTAGACAAATGATCTAAATAATTTTGTACATAAATCAAGGTTGTTATTTTTTCTCGTTTGAATAGTTTTACATTTGTCAATTCGGGGCCTTTTATAGCTGACTATGCGGTATGGGCTTTGTTTATTGTTGAAGGCCGTACGGTGACCTATAGTTGTTGATTTCTGTGTAATTTGGTCTCTTGTTGAGGGTTGTCTCATTGGCAAGCATACAAATATGTTATATTTTAGACTAATGATCTCCAGTGTATATTTTATATTTTAGACAAATGACCTACGGTGTATATTTTATATTCCAGACTATATTTTATATTTCAGACTATTGATCTCCAGTGTATATTTTTTGTTCTAGACTAATGATCTCCAGTATATATTTAACATTCTAGACTAATGATCTCCAGTACATATTTTATATTGTAGACTAATAATCTCCGGTGTATATTTCATATTTCAGACTAATGATCTCCAGTGTATATTTTATATTCTAGATTTATGATCTCCAGTGTATATTTTATATTTCAGACTAATGATCTCCGGTGTATATTTTATATTCTAGACTAATGATCTCCAGTGTATATTTTATATTCTAGCCTAATGATCTCCAGTGTATATTTTATATTCCAGACTAATGATCTTTAGTGTATATTTTATATTCTAGACTAATGATCTCCGGTATATATTTTTATTGTAGACTAATAGTCTCTGGTGTATATTTCACAATTCAGACTAATGATTTCCAGTGTATATTTTATATTTCAAACTAATGATCTGCAGTGTATATTTTATATTTCAGACTAATGATCTCCAGTGTGTTTTAATATTTCAGACTTATGATCACCGGTGTATATTTTATATTGCAGACTATATTTGATATTTCAGATTAATGATCTCCGGTGTATATCTTATATTCCAGACAAAGGATCTCCAGTGTATATTTTATAGTCCAGACTAATGATATCCTGTTTTTATTTATAAAAGTTATGATCCCATGTGTATAGCTTGTATTCCAAACTAATAATACCCTGTGTTTATTTTATAATTCAGAGTACTCATATGTTATGTTTACAGTATATTTCATAGCTATCATATCCTGTGTTTATTCTATATTTTATAGTTAAAATAGCTTGTGCTATCCAGAGTAATGATCTATCTTTATATTCCAAATTTATGACAGTGTTATTCATGTGTATATTTTCTAGTCGTATGATATCTCTGTTTTCTTATATAATAGAGTTATGCTATCATGTGTAAATTTTATATTTTAAAGTGATGATACCATGTGTATATTACATAGACCAGAGTTATGTTTTCATATGTATATTTTTGTCGAGAGTTATGATACCAGTATATATTTTATATTTTAGACAAATGACCTACGGTGTATATTTTATATCCCAGACTATATTTTATATTTCAGACTATTGATCTCCAGTGTATATTTTTGTTCTAGACTAATGATCTCCAGTGTATATATTATATTCTAGACTAATGATCTCCAGTGTATATTTTATATTCCAGACTAATGATCTCCAGTGTATATTTAACATTCTAGACTAATGATCTCCAGTACATATTTAATATTGTAGACTAATAATCTCCGGTGTATATTTCATATTTCAGACTAATGATCTCCAGTGTATATTTTATATTCTAGATTTATGATCTCCAGTGTATATTTTATATTTCAGACTAATGATCTCCGGTGTATATTTTATATTACAGACAAATGATCTCCAGTATATATTTATATTCCAGAACATATTTTATATCCCAGTGTATATTTTATATTTAGACTAATGATCTCCAGTGTATATTTTATATTCTAGCCTAATGATCTCCAGTGTATATTTTATATTCCAGACTAATGATCTTCAGTGTATATTTTATATTCTAGACTAATGATCTCCGGTATATATTTTATATTGTAGACTAATAGTCTCCGGTGTATATTTCACATTTCAGACTAATGATCTTCAGTGTATATTTCATATTTCAAACTAATGATCTGCAGTGTATATTTTATATTTCAGACTAATGATCTCCAGTGTGTTTTAATATTTCAGACTTATGATCACCGGTGTATATTTTATATTGCAGACTATATTTGATATTTCAGATTAATGATCTCCGGTGTATATTTTATATTCCAGACAAAGGATCTCCAGTGTATATTTTATAGTCCAGACTAATGATATCCCGTTTTTATTTATAAAAGTTATGATCCCATGTGTATAGTTTGTATTCCAAACTAATAATACCCTGTGTTTATTCTATAATTCAGAGTACTCATATGTTATGTTTACAGTATATTTCATAGCTATCATATCCTGTGTTTATTCTATATTTTATAGTTATAATATCTTGTGCTATCCAGAGTAATGATCTATCTTTATATTCCAAATTTATGACAGAGTTATTCATGTGTATATTTTCTAGTCGTATGATATCTCTGTTTATCTTATATAATAGAGTTATGCTATCATGTGTAAATTTTATATTTTAGAGTAATGATACCATGTGTATATTACATAGACCAGAGTTATGTTTTCATGTGTATATTTTTTTTTTCGAGAGTTATGAGAGAGGCTAAATATAAATTACAAAGACATAGAGGAGTAGAGGAGGAAAAATTAGGTAGCAAAATCCGCTAAAAATCCTGCTAAAATTAAATGGTCATTCTCTCACTATTTGTATGTTATCGTTGACGGGCATATTTCAGATTGTCATGTTTTCTCGGCACTGGTTGGTCAATCATAATATATGACTACGGACAAAAATTACTTATAAAAATGAAAAGAGTAATAGAGTCAAATGATAATGCATATTATCCAAAAGTTATATGTTGTCGTTAAAATCGTGTTTAAAATTAGCTTGCATTTACCTGAATCATTTAAAATTTCTTGAATTTGGAAATACACGGTAACTTGCTTAAACGTAGCTGATCTGGTCAGGAAAGATTTTGCAAAACCATAAAATTTTTCTCATTTTTCCTTTTGTGCGTTCTCATGCAAAATTCTTTTTTCTCTGAATTCTAAGTTTTAATATGAAATGGATATAAAGAGTTGTCTCCCGTTCATCATGCTTTGTACATTTATAACACAATTTTCTCTTAAAAGAAATGATCAGTTTTCACCTTTTTAAGACAATTAAGTCGTGATTAAAATTATTTTTTAGCTAATTTTTCACCTAATTATAGTAAGAAAAAGGAAAACCAAATAAATTTCATCCATATTACGGACATATAAAACTATTCATCCCATTACACTTACTTAGAAAAAATAGATAGAAATAGGTGATAAGGCTAATACATGTTGAACTTACAGTCATTCCAAACACAAAATAAAGTTGACCCATTGCTTATAGTACATAAGAAATTGGGACCAAACCAATACAAATTAACATCGACCAATAACGCATGAAAATGAGGACAAGGTCAGATAAACCTGTCCTACGTACATGCACACATTACAATCATTCCATACACCAGTTGTACTCTAATCATTGTTTATTGTATTTGAAAAACAGATAAAACTACAAAAAACGTAACATTGACCATTGAACCATGACAATGAGGTCAAGATCAGAAAAACTTTGCCAGTCGGACATGTACGCATTACAATCATCCAAATTACAGAATATACCTGACCTATTGCTTGTTGTAACTGAGGTTAAGACTTTATCGTGAAAACTGATTAAAAAATGATGTCAAGGTCAGGTGAAACTTGTCTGGCGGACATGTAGACCTTTCAAGGGTCCCATATACCAGAGATGGTTATCCTTTAAACACACTAAGTGAAATTCACGGGAGAAAAATATTTTGGTTTTAAATGGTCGATGAAACATGACAAAAAGATCTGAAATATAAAGCTTTAAAATAATATAGTTTATGCGACCGCTGCAAGATTTTTTCTCTCAACTAAAAACAACTCAAGTCGCTGTGGCAGACCTTTTCCTTTCTAATGTAAAACAGTAATAACAATTTTAGTTTTGTGGATATGCTAAATAGATGTAATGCCAAAAATTGTGTGATGTGGGTTTGAAACTCCATAAATATAAAGACTTATTACTGTTGGTATCATTAAACATTAAGCATATATAGTCTTAAATTTGCAAAAAGTAAGAAACAATTGCATATTTCAGATTTTATCAACAAAAGTTTTTTTCTAAGAATGATTAACAAAATGTTTCTTGAATTAAATCACTGTTATCACTACGAATGTTATCATCATATGTTTTATTTGAAACATTTTAGATTTTATAAACAATAACTGAATCATAGGAACAACTATCATCACTTTTTTCATTTGAAACTATCATGATTCCTGTTTTTCTGTCTATGTCTATGTCATAAGGTTCTTTGATTCCATCAGACTCTGATAGTATAGTCCTACAGGTTTTACAATCAGGTGATACTACAACAATACTGTTTTTGCTTAGAAACGATATAAACAAAGCCATTTCTGTCTAACGTAAGTCCTGCTGGATTGACGATGTCATTGTGAATAAAAGTCCAGAGAGGTTTTCCAGTACTTTTGTAGCAGCAGACTCTTTTCCCAATGGTACCATAAATATTTCCGTTGAATAATGCAATATGATGAGCACTAACTCCTTCTAAAATTGTATGAGAAATATCCTTCAGATTCACCAACTAATGACCAATATTTGTCCATCACTTGCTGTTGCAGAACAGAAATGAGAAACTTCAATTGTTTCAGTAATTTCATTCTTTTCTATATCCACCAATGCTGTCTGGTTTGCTGATACTAATGTGACAGCCACTGTATTATTTCTCACAAAGCATGCATCGTTCGATGATCCTGTTAGTGTCAGTACTTTCCTTATAAACATTCCATCATTACTGAACAGCAGCAGGTGACTTTTATCATACTGGATATCAAGAATTATATATTTACCATCAGGTAATATTCTACAGGCATATATATTTATAGATTTCATATCTTCTGGAATCGTTAGAGTTCTCAACATTGATGGTTTGATTTCTTCAATTCTAGGAACAGTTATAACTAGATACTGTGCTTGCTCTTTTCTTCCAGCTTTAGTTCGAAGAGTGAGTTGGCTCGTAATGATATTTATATCACCAAACGATTTCACATCTTGTAGAATTGAGTGCAGAGCAGATGACATGGTTACCTCTAGGTTCTTTTCATCAAATGTGTCTCCACTTTCTAATTCTTCTATGTATTTTGCTGCTAGTGATGAGGTTTTCTCAATTTCCCTCAGACCAATAAACATTTGTAGTTCAGTTGCAAATCGTGTCATTTCGGAAAACTCATTCTGCAAATGGCTTATCTGATTGGCTCGCTGTTCCAATTGTTGTAGGAGAGTGTTCATCTCTGATTTGAGCTTTGAATGTTTAGTTTCTAAGTCGTCAAGAATTTTTGTTCTATTTTGTTTAAAAATCATCTATTGACTTCCTCGTAGATCGAATTTTTTCAATAGCTTTAGTTTTCTGTATATTGCTTATATTCCTCCTACTGTTTACATATTTTATAATCTCTTCAAAATTTGTCCTCATGTCCGTCAAATCTTTTTCAAGAAGTTGAACTGAGGCGGAAAATTTAACTTGCTTAAGAATGTCCCACAGGGTTTCATTTCTTGACATTTCTGATGTTTATCGGTGACACATTGGACACAGCAGGGACAGGCATGGAGAGAACAGTAAAGTTCATATTTTTTCTTGTGGTCTCTGCACTGGCTACTTAATTCTTTCATAAATTTCGGTAATCTTTTGAAGTCTTTTATACACATGCTTTTGTGGTCTTTGGATATTCTTAACTTTTTGTGGTGTTTTTCACAGTCTGTACAGAAGAATACCTCACATTCTGTGCACCAAATGGCAGCTTCTGTAGATAAACCCTCATCATGACAATGTGTGCAGAAGTCTCTATCTGATGAGGCCATTGTTCTCTCTTTATTTCTGAAATTTAACAAAAGAAACTGCTACCCTTGTATCACAAAATTATTGGAAATTAAGGAAAGATGGAGTAACTCGTTCAGGGGAAAAACCACACTCATAAGGAATAGTTGTCTCCTTGCATTCATACCACAACTCCTTATCTTTATCTCCTAATATGTAGTTATACATTATATGGCCATGACAACGTTAGTTATAAAATACTTGCAAATGTTGGATACTTTTTAGATTATGATTATAGACAGGAACTCAATTCTATTACTCCAAAAAACATAAGTGAAAATCAGAAAAAAGTAAAACATTGGTTGAATGGGACATACCATTTTCTTTTATAATTACAAAGCTTTTTGTTTCCCTAAAACACTGTTGTTATCTCCTCTGATGTAAATTGGATAACATTTGTTCTTTTTATAGCAATGAATCACAGTTGCTATATATGTCGTAATGCTAGCCGGTGAACATATTGACATTTCTAATTTGTATAGCAATGAATCACTGTTGTTATAAATGTCGTTATGCTGGTGAACATATTGACATTTGTAATTTGTATAGCAATGAATCACTGTTGTTATATATGTCGTAATGCTGGTCAACATATTGACATTTGTAATTTGTAAAGAAATGAATTACAGTTGTTATATATGTCGTAATGCTGGTCAACATATTGAAATTAAATTTGTATACCAATGAATCACAGTTGTCGTAATACTTGTCAACATATTGACATTTGTAATTTGTATAGCAATAAATCACAGTTGTTGTATATGTCGTAATGCTGGTCAACATTTTGACATTTGTAATTTGTATAGCAATAAATCACAGTTGTTACATTTGTCGTAATGCTGGTGAACATATTGACATTTGTAATTTGCATAGCAAAGAATCACAGTTGTTGTATATGTCGTAATGCTGGTGAACATATTGACATTTGTAATTTGTATTGAAATGAATCACAGTTTGTGTATATTTCGTAATGCTGGTGAACATATTGGCATTTGTAAATTGTATAGAAATAAATCACAGTTGCTGTGTATGTCGTAATGCTGGTCGACATATTGACATTTGTAATTTGTATAGCAATAAATCACAGTTGTTACATATGTCGTAATGCTGGTGAACATATTGACATTTGTAATTTGTATAGCAATGAATCACTGTTGTTATATATGTCGTAATGCTGGTCAACATATTGACATTTGTAATTTGTAAAGAAATGAATTACAGTTGTTATATATGTCGTAATGCTGGTCAACATATTGAAATTATATTTGTATAGCAATGAATCACAGTTATCGTAATGCTTGTCAACATATTGACATTTGTAATTTGTATAGCAATAAATCAGAGTTGTTGTATATGTCGTAATGCTGGTCAACATTTTGACAATTGTAATTTGTATAGCAATAAATCACAGTTGTTACATATGTCGTAATGCTGGTGAACTTATTGACATTTGTAATTTGTATTAAAATCAATCATAGTTTGTGTATATGTCGTAATGCTGGTGAACATATTTGCATTTGTAAATTGTATAGAAATAAATCACAGTTGCTGGGTATGCCGTAATGCTGGTCAACATATTGACATTTGTAATTTGTATAGCAATAAATCACAGTTGTTACATATGTCGTAATGCTGGTGCACATATTGACATTTGTAATTTGTACAGCAATGAATCACAGTTGTTGTATATGTCGTAATGCTGGTGAACATATTGACATTTATAATTTGTATAGCAATGAATCACAGTTGTTATAAATGTCATAAAGCTGGTGAACATATTGAAATATATTTATATAGTAATGAATCACAGTTGTCGTAATGCTTGTCAGCATATTGACATTTGTAATTTGTATAGCACATATCACAGTTGTGGTATATGTCAAATGGTGGTCAACATATTGACATTCTTAATTTGTATAGCAATGAATCACAGTTGGTGTATATGTCGTACTGCTGGTGAACATATTGACATTGTAATTTGTATAGCAATGAATCACAGTTGTTATAAATGTCGTAATGCTGGTCAACATATTCAAATTATATTTGTATAGCAATGAATCACAGTTGTCGTAATGCTTGTCAGCATATTGACATTTGTAATTTGTATAGCACATATCACAGTTGTGGTATATGTCAAATGGTGGTCAACATATTGACATTCTTAATTTGTATAGCAATGAATCACAGTTGGTGTATATGTCGTACTGCTGGTGAACATATTGACATTGTAATTTGTATAGCAATGAATCACAGTTGTTATAAATGTCGTAATGCTGGTCAACATATTCAAATTATATTTGTATAGCAATGAATCACAGTTGTCGTAATGCTTGTCAACATATTGACATTTGTAATTTGTATAGCAATAAATCACAGTTGTTGTATATTGTTATGATATTGTAACTATTATATTTATTTAGTTGGCCTAATTTGTTTTGTGTGGCCTAAGAATGTTTACATTGTTTTATATACATTGTGTACAAAATAAAATACATTGTGTTACAACTATGCAGTTTAGAATTCACTGGAACATTCATTGATACTCATGGAATGATTAGAACTTTCTATTTCACTTACATAACGTTTCCAGAATGATCATAACAAAAGATGCGTAATTTATATTTCTAGCGTTGTCTAGAAATTTCTGTTTGAGTATTTAAATGCAGACCCAAAAGTTAGTAAAAGATATAGAGATTTGGACAAAGACATGGATAGACTTAGACATCGATAGACATCAACATTCTCTGCAGTTGGATTGACACTTTTATTTACAAACTACATCATACTAGATTGTGACCAATTGGATATAATATTCTGTGGATTCCGTGAAGATTTCCGGATAAAGAAAAGATAAAAGATTGGACTCATATTTTGACAGTTAAGTTGACATTTCTTTTGTGTAATACTTTTTGTAAACTAGTGTATAATAAATCTTGTTAAATTTTATTATTGATTTGTGTCTTTTGTTGGCTACAATTAAAAGGCGATTTTCTGACATAACAGAAATTGGGGCTCAAGTCCGGGATAACGTTAATATCTTATTTTAAAAAATATTTGTTCAGTATTTTTATTAGAAATAGCCAACAAAATTCTACAAAATGGCATTTGAAGCCGGTAAATTTTGAAAACGCCAGACCTGGAGAAGTTTGATAATTTAAAGAAAGAGGAATTAGTGTTGCTTGCTAAACATCTGAAATTAGACTTTAGAGTATCTATGAGAAAACAAATTATAAAAATTTGGTAATAGACAAATTAGTTGACGCAGAAATTTTAGGTGAAGAGGCTCTTGATCTTAAGGTCGAAAATGTTGACGCTATCAAATTAAAACAGCTTGAATTAGAACATGAACTTAAATTAAAACAATTGGAAAAGAAAAGAAGAAAGGCAGGCAGAACTTGAAATGAAGGAAAGGTTAGAGATGGAGAAGATGAAAGAAAAGAAAAGAAGATGAATTTAAATTAAAACAGGCAGAACTTGAAATGAGGAAAGGTTAGAGATGGAGAAAATAAAATTGAAATGGTCAAAGGAGAAAGTAACACTAATGTACAGTCGAAATCAGAACATTTTGATGCAGCAAAAATATACGTTTGGTTCCCAGATTTTGTGAAAAACAGTCGATAAATATTTTCCACAGTTTGAGAAAATTGCTCATAATTTGAAATGGCCGAAGCCTTTTGGACTACAATGCTGCAAAGTGTTTTTGAGGGCAAGGCCGCTGAAATTTACTCAGCACTTTCATCCGAACGAAGTTCTGATTATGACACGGTTAAAAGGAAGTTTTGAAAGCTTATGAGCTAGTGCCAGAAGCATATAGACAGAAGTTTAGATCTTATAAAAGTTTGATTCACAAACCTATGTTGAATTTGCTAGGGAAAAGAAGATCTATTTGATAAATGGCTTACGTCAAAGAAAATAAATAAAATTTTGATAATTTAAGACAATTGATGTTATTAGAAGAGTTCAACCAGTGTGTTCATTTAGACTTAAAACACATTTAGATGACAAAACTGTTGAGACATTACAAGATGCAGCTGTTATTTCCGATAATTATACCCTTTCACATAAGAGAAGTTTCAAAGGTCAAAATTTTAATACTTGAGTGGAAATTACAAGAATCAAAGCACTGAGCGTACTGATAGTAAGCCTGTTGCACAGAATAAGAGTCAGTCTAGTTATAATATGTCTAGTCCGAAATTTGATACTTTTGAGAAGAAGTCACTGACTTGTGCTTATTGTAAGAAGAATGGTCACCTGATGGCTGATTGTTTCAGACTCCAGAAGAAGAATGAAAGAGATAATAGGCCCAAGACCAGTGCTTGTACGACACCCCGTGTTACCAATACGTTGGAATGTCCTGCGAGTCAGGCTTTTAAGTCCAGTTTTTGTGATTACATGGAGGATTATAAACCTTTTATGTCTGATGGGTTTGTTTCTATTGTTGATAATACTACTCCTCAGCCTATTAAGATTTTACGGGACACTGGAGCTTCTCAGTCTTTATTGTTAGAAGGTGTGTTGCCTTTGTCCGAGGAGACTTCTGTTGGTGCCTCCGTTTTGTTACAAGGTGTGGAGTTAGGTTGTATAGATGTTCCCTCCATCGTATTTATCTGAAGTCAGATTTGATAACTGGACCAGTTGTTGTGGGTGTTCGTCCTAATCTCCCTGTTGAGGGTGTTTCATTATTGCTAGGAAATGATCTAGCTAGGAACAAAGTGGTTGCTGAACCAATTGTTACCAGTGAACCGGTGGTGGATGTTGAATCACCTGAAGATGATGCTGAACTGTATCCAGCTTGTGTCGTTACTAGGGCGATGGCTGAAAACAGCAAAATGAGGATTTGCAAGAAGACCAGTTTGATTACATGGACCTTTCTGACACCTTTCTAGCCGACATTGAAGGTCCCAGTAGCTCAGAGAAGGCCGTAATAAGACCACCTAGTATAAGCAAGAATGTAATTATGCCATGGCCAGACGTAAACAGCCATTCATTAGACCGAAGGAAATTTGTCGAAGAACAAAATAAAGACCATGAGGTTCTTCAGCTCCGCCAGAGGGCTCAACCACAGGAAGAAGCAGACAAAGTGGCCGAATGCTATTACCATCAAGACGGCATTTTAATGAGAAAGTGGAGGCCCCCTGATGCTACCCCAGAGGAGGAATGGAGAGTGGTATACCAAGTGGTGGTGCCTAAAGTCTATAGGCAAGACATTATTGGTCTTGCTCATGACACCCCCTTGGCTGGACACTTAGGTATAAGGAAGACTTGCCTTAAGATCTTGCAGCATTTCTACTGGCCAAGACTTAGAAATGATGTCGCAGAATACTGCAAATCATGCCATATATGCCAGGTTGTTGGTAAGCCTAACCAGAAAATACCACCAGCACCACTTCTGCCTATTCCAGCCTTTGAAGAACCTTTAAGCCGAGTACTCATTGATTGCGTTGGACCTTTACCGAAAACCAAGACCGGAAATGCGTATTTACTGACGATCATGTGTACCTCCACTCGTTTTCCTGAGGCTATTCCGTTAAGGAATATCAAGACACCTACTATTGTCAAAGCTCTGATCAAATTTTTCACGCTAGTAGGACTTCCAAAGTCTATACAGTCCGACCAGGGTTCAAATTTCATGTCAGGTATATTTCAGCAAGTCGTGTACCAGTTAGGGATTGCTCAGTATAGGTCAAGTGCTTATCATCCAGAATCTCAAGGTGCCTTAGAACGTTTTCATCAAACATTGAAGAACATGATCAGAACTTTTTGTCTTCAATTTGACAGGGATTGGGATGATGGTGTTCACTTTTTACTTTTTGCGGTCCGAGAGGCTGTTCAAGAATCCTTGGTTTTAGTCCTTTGAGTTGGTATTTGGTCATACTGTAAGGGACCTTTAAAATTGATAAAGGAAAAGTGGCTTACTGAACACACTGACTTGAATCTTCTAGACTATGTATCTAGATTTAAAGAAAAATTGTATACTGCTTGTCAAATTGCTCAGAACAATTTAAAAACTCTTCAGAATAAGATGAAAATATGGTATGATAAAGATGCCAGGGACAGATTTTTGAGCCTGGTGATAAGGTACTTGTATTTTGCCAGTCCCTGGACATCCATTACAAGCTAAATATTGTGGTCCTTATACCATAGAGAGTAAAATCAATGATTTGAATTATATTGTAAAACACCAGGTCGGCGTAAACAAAATAGAGTGTGTCACATTAATATGTTAAAACCATATTTTGAGCGTACTAATGAAGGTGAGAATAAACCAGTTGCCACTTTAGCCATGGTTAAATTGGAGAACAATCATGACAAACCAGGTGTAATTGAACCACCTTTTAGTTCTAAAACTATGGAAGAGACAGTTAGATTGAAAAATTCAGAAATTTTGTCAAATTTAGATTCAAACCTTGCACATCTGTCTTTTGATCGTAGAGAAAATTAAAAGCGTTGGTGTTTTCTTTTAAAAATCTTTTTCCAGATGTGCCAAACAAAACCACTGCTGTTTGTCATGATGTCGATGTTGGTGATGCTTCTCCAATTAAGCAACATCCTTACCGGCTCAATCCACTCAAACTTGAATTTATGAGACAAGAAATTAAATATATGCTTGACAATGATATTATTGAGCCGAGTAACAGTGAATGGAGCTCTCCTTGTCTGCTTGTGCCCAAACCAGATAAAACCTTTCGTTTCGTAACTGATTTCAGAAAAGTAAATTCTGTTTCAAAATCTGATTCCTATCCGATTCCAAGGATAGACGATTGCATTGATAATATTGGAAAAGCAAAATTTGTGAGCAAATTTGATTTATTGAAAGGTTACTGGCAAGTCCCATTGACACAGAGAGCTCGAGAAATATCAGCTTTTGTCACACCAGATGGCTTATTTCAATATACTGTAATGCCGTTTGGCATGAAAAGTGCTCCAGCTACATTTCAAAGAATGATCAATAATGTTATAAAAGATTTAGACTGTTGTTATGCTTATATTGATGATCTTATTGTATGTAGTGATAGCTGGGAAGAACATTTAACACATTTATATGATACTTTTGATAGATTGTCACAATCAAATTTGACTGTTAATCTTGGTAAAAGTGAATTTTGTCAGGCCACTGTTGATTATTTAGGGCATACAGTTGGCCAAGGTCAGGTGAAACCTATTACGGCTAAAGTGGATGCAATTACCAAATTTCCTCCTCCTACAAATAAAAAACAACTTATGAGATATTTAGGCATGATTGGATTTTACAGGAAATTCTGTTCAAATTTTGCGACTGTTGTTCAACCATTGACTCATCTTTTACGGAAAGATTCTAAATTCATCTGGAGTGAAAATTGTCAAAACGCTTTTGAAAATAGCAAATCACTTTTAATTAATAGTCCAGTTCTGATCACTCCAGACTATGAAAAACAATTCAAACTTGCCGTTGACGCAAGCGATGTAGGAGTTGGAGCTGTTTTATATCAGGAAACAGATGATAATGTTGAAAAACCTATATCATATTTTTCTAAGAAATTAGATAAACATCAGAAAAATTATTCAACTATTGAAAAAGAGTGCTTTGCACTGTTGTCTGCACTTCAACATTTTGATGTATATTTAAATCCCACTGTGCATCCTATTCTTGTTTATACTGATCATAATCCTCTCACCTTCATACATAAAATGAGAAACAAGAACCAGAGATTGACTAGGTGGAGTTTATTGTTACAGGAATATCATGTTATTGTAAAACATATTAAAGGTAAAGATAATGTTATAGCAGATGCTTTATCTAGAACTTATTAAAACACTTTATATATACTATGTATTTTGTACATATTATTCATGAAAAGTTTTGTTACACTCAAACTTTTTTAAGGGGAGGTGTTATGATATTGTAACTATTATATTTATTTAGTTGGCCTAATTTGTTTTGTGTGGCCTAAGAATGTTTACATTGTTTTATATACATTGTGTACAAAATAAAATACATTGTGTTACAACTATGCAGTTTAGAATTCACTGGAACATTCATTGATACTCATGGAATGATTAGAACTTTCTATTTCACTTACATAACGTTTCCAGAATGATCATAACAAAAGATGCGTAATTTATATTTCTAGCGTTGTCTAGAAATTTCTGTTTGAGTATTTAAATGCAGACCCAAAAGTTAGTAAAAGATATAGAGATTTGGACAAAGACATGGATAGACTTAGACATCGATAGACATCAACATTCTCTGCAGTTGAATTGACACTTTTATTTACAAACTACATCATACTAGATTGTGACCAATTGGATATAATATTCTGTGGATTCCCGTGAAGATTTCCGGATAAAGAAAAGATAAAAGATTGGACTCATATTTTGACAGTTAAGTTGACATTTCTTTTGTGTAATACTTTTGTAAACTAGTGTATAATAAATCTTGTTAAATTTTATTATTGATTTGTGTCTTTTGTTGGCTACAATTAAAAGGCGATTTTCTGACATAACAATATGTCGTAATGCTGGTCAACATTTTGACATTTGTAATTTGCATAGCAAAGAATTACAGTTGTTGTATATGTCGTAATGCTGGTGAACATATTGACATTTGTAATTTGTACAGCAATGAATCACAGTTGTTGTATATGTCGTAATGCTGGTGAACATATTGACATTTATAATTTGTATAGCAATGAATCACAGTTGTTATAAATGTCATAAAGCTGGTGAACATATTGAAATATATTTATATAGTAATGAATCACAGTTGTCGTAATGCTTGTCAGCATATTGACATTTGTAATTTGTATAGCACATATCACAGTTGTGGTATATGTCAAATGGTGGTCAACATATTGACATTCTTAATTTGTATAGCAATGAATCACAGTTGGTGTATATGTCGTACTGCTGGTGAACATATTGACATTGTAATTTGTATAGCAATGAATCACAGTTGTTATAAATGTCGTAATGCTGGTCAACATATGGAAATTATATTTGTATAGCAATGAATCACAGTTGTCGTAATGCTTGTCAACATATTGACATTTGTAATTTGTATAGCAATAAATCACAGTTGTTGTATATGTCGTAATGCTGGTCAACATTTTGACATTTGTAATTTGCATAGCAAAGTATTACAGTTGTTGTATATGTCGTAATGCTGGTGAACATATTGACATTTGTAATTTGTATTGAAATGAATCACAGTTTTATATATGTCGTAATGCTGGTGAACATATTGGCATTTGTAAATTGTATAGAAATAAATCACAGTTGCTGTGTATGTCGGAACACTGGTCAACATATTGACATTTGTAATTTGTATAGCAATAAATCACAGTTGTTACATATGTCGTAATGCTGGTGAATATATTGACATTTGTAATTTGTATAGCAATGAATCACTGTTGTTATATATGTCGTAATGCTGGTGAACATATTGACATTTGTAATTTGTAAAGAAATGAATTACAGCTGTTATATATGTCGTAATGCTGGTCAACATATTGAAATCATATTTGTATAGGAATGAATCACAGTTGTCGTAATGCTTGTCAACATATTGACATTTGTAATTTGTATAGCAATAAATCACAGTTGTTGTATATATCGTAATGCTGGTCAACATTTTGACATTTGTAATTTGTATAGCAATAAATCACAGTTGTTATATATGTCGTAATGCTGGTGAACATATTGACATTTGTAATTTGTATTGCAATGAATCACAGTTGTGTATATGTCGTAATGCTGGTGAACATATTGGCATTTGTAAATTGTAAAGAAATAAATCACAGTTGCTGTGTATGTCGTAATGCTTGTCAACATATTGACATTTGTAATTTGTATAGCAATAAATCAGAGTTGTTGTATATGTCGTAATGCTGGTCAACATTTTGACATTTGTAATTTGTATAGAAATAAATCACAGTTGTTACATATGTGGTAATGCTGGTGAACATATTGACATTTGTAATTTGTATAGCAATGAATCACAGTTGTTATAAATGTCGTAAAGCTGGTGAACATATTGAAATAAATTTGTATAGTAATGAATCACAATTGTCGTAATGCTTGTCAGCATATTGACATTCGTAATTTGTATAGCAATAAATGACAGTTGTGGTATATGTCGAAATGGTGGTCAACATATTGACATTTGTAATTTGTATAGCAATGAATCACAGTTTGTGTATATGTCGTACTGCTGGTGAACATATTGACATTTGTAATTTGTATAGCAATGAATCACTGTTGTTCTTTATGTCGTAATGCTGGTCAACATTTTGACAATTGTAATTTCTATAGCAATAAATCACAGTTGTTACATATGTCGTAATGCTGGTGAACTTATTGACATTTGTAATTTGTATTGAAATGAATCATAGTTTGTGTATATGTCGTAATGCTGGTGAACATATTTGCATTTGTAAATTGTATAGAAATAAATCACAGTTGCTGGGTATGCCGTAATGCTGGTCAACATATTGACATTTGTAATTTGTATAGCAATAAATCACAGTTGTTACATATGTCGTAATGCTGGTGAACATATTGACATTTGTAATTTGTATAGCAATGAATCACAGTTGTTGTATATGTCGTAATGCTGGTGAACATATTGACATTTGTAATTTGTATAGCAATGAATCACAGTTGTTATAAATGTCATAAAGCTGGTGAACATATTGAAATATATTTATATAGTAATAAATCACAGTTGTCGTAATGCTTGTCAGCATATTGACATTTGTAATTTGTATAGCACATATCACAGTTGTGGTATATGTCAAATGGTGGTCAACATATTGACATTTGTAATTTGTATAGCAATGCATCACAGTTGGTGTATATGTCGTACTGCTGGTGAACATATTGACATTGTAATTTGTATAGCAATGAATCACAGTTGTTATATATGTTGTAATGCTGGTGAACATATTGAAATTATATTTGTATAGCAATGAATCACAGTTGTTATAAATGTCGTAATGCTGGTCAACATATTGAAATTATATTTGTATAGCAATGAATCACAGTTGTCGTAATGCTTGTCAACATATTGACATTTGTAATTTGTATAGCAATAAATCAAAGTTGTTGTTTATGTCGTAATGCTGGTCAACATTTTGACATTTGTAATTTGTATAGCAATAAATCACAGTTGTTACATATATCGTAATGCTGGTGAACATATTGACATTTGTAATTTGCATAGCAAAGAATCACAGTTGTTGTATGTGTCGTAATGCTGTCGAACATATTGAAATTTGTAATTTGTATTGAAATGAATCACAGTTTTTGTATATGTCGTAATGCTGGTGAACATATTGGCATTTGTAAATTGTATAGAAATAAATCACAGTTGCTGTGTATGTCGTAACACTGGTCAACATATTGACATTTGTAATTTGTATAGCAATAAATCACAGTTGCTACATATGTCGTAATGCTGGTGAATATATTGACATTTGTAATTTGTATAGCAATGAATCACTGTTGTTATATATGTCGTAATGCTGGTCAACATATTGACATTTGTATTTTGTAAAGAAATGCATTACAGCTGTTATATATGTCGTAATGCTGGTCAACATATTGAAATCATATTTGTATAGGAATGAATCACAGTTGTCGTAATGCTTGTCAACATATTGACATTTTAATTTGTATAGCAATAAATCACAGTTGTTGTATATATCGTAATGCTGGTCAACATTTTGACATTTGTAATTTGTATAGCAATAAATCACAGTTGTTACATATGTCGTAATGCTGGTGAACATATTGACATTTGTAATTTGTATTGCAATGAATCACAGTTTGTGTATATGTCGTAATGCTGGTGAACATATTAGCATTTGTAAATTGTATAGAAATAAATCACAGTTGCTGTGTATGTCGTAATGCTGGTGAACATATTGACATTTGTAAATTGTATAGCAATAAATCACAGTTGTTGTATATGTCGTAATGCTGGTCAACATTTTGACATTTGTAATTTGTATAGAAATAAATCACAGTTGTTACAAATGTCGTAATGCTGGTGAACATATTGACATTTGTAATTTGTATAGCAATGAATCACAGTTGTTATAAATGTCGTAAAGCTGGTGAACATATTGAAATAAATTTGTATAGTAATGAATCACAATTGTCGTAATGGTTATCAGCATATTGACATTCGTAATTTGTATAACAATAAATCACAGTTGTGGTATATGTCGAAATGGTGGTCAACATATTGACATTTGTAATTTGTATAGCAATGAATCACAGTTGGTGTATATGACGTACTGCTGGTGAACATATTGACATTGTAATTTGTAGAGCAATGAATCACAGTTGTTATATATCTTGTAATGCTCTAGAACATATTGAAATTATATTTGTATAGCAATGCATCACAGTTGTTACATATGTCGTAATGCTGGTGAACATATTGACATTTGTAATTTGTATAGCAATGAATCACTGTTGTTATATATGTCGTAATTCTGGACAACATATTGACATTTGTAATTTGTATAGCAATGAATCACAGTTGTTATATATGTCGTACTGCTGGTGAACATATTGACATTTTTAATTTGTATTGCAATGAATCACATTTGTGGTATATGTCGTAATGCTGGTGAACATATTGACATTTGTAATTTGTATAGCAATGAATCACAGTTGTTGTATATTTCGTAATGCTGAAGAACATACTGACATTTGTAATTTGTATAGCAATGAATCACAGTTGTTATATATGTTCTAATGCTGGTGAACATCAAAATTATATTTGTATAGCAATGAATCACAGTTGTTATAAATGTCGTTATGCTGGTGAACATATTGACATTTGTAATGTGTATAGCAATGAATCACTATTGTTATATATGTCGTGATGCTAGTCAACATATTGACATTTGTAATTTGTATAGCAATGAATCACAGTTGGTGTATATGTCGTACTGCTGGTGAACATATTGACATTGTAATTTGTATAGCAATAAATCACAGATGTTATCTATGCTGTATTGTCGGTGAATATATTGTCTATATAAATAATCTTCATCTGTGTCACCACGATATTGCCTACGTATTCATTCGCTTCTTTCAGTTTTAAATTATTTTTAAATTTGATAGAAAACCTTTTTGTCGTACTCTTAGCCCTATCTATACCAACACGTGATCTATGTCCCTTGCACAGCTTCAGATCTAGAGGTTATTGATGTTATTACTGTGGAGAGTAACTCACAAACTTAATAGAATGTGTTTAAACCTTAAAATTCTTAACCAAACATTTGTAGTTTTAAATTAAAAAAATAGGCTTCTATCTACCGACAAATCCACAGAAGACATGTCGTAACTTAGGAATAAGTTGCCATATTGATTTGTCGAAATCCAAAAATGTTAGATTAATACAATAGAATAGAAAATGAATCAAAACGAAAGGTACCTAAAAAAAACTCTTTACTAAAAGATTATCCGAATTTGAGGCGAACAAATAACGGAATATCCGGTTTGAAAGTTTTTATTTGTATGACTTAATGTCATGCCAAGATCATCTTAAAAAATTCGCGGGATTTTATTTTTTTCAATTCAATTACATAAAAATCCAAGGGTACTATGTACGTGTATCACGCATGAATAGATCAAAAAGATTACGAAAGAAGTTTCGGCAACATAGTCTATCGAAGTGGAAACAACTCTAACGGACCTATTCCGTACGAGTATTTGATAATATGCAAATCATGTACGAATTGGATTTCGAATAAACTAGCATATTCACCTGATATGAAAAAAAGTGATAGTCACCGCGCTTCACGTTCTTGCACATACATGCATTCTTGGTAATTATAGATTATTACAGAGCATTTTCCTTATTGGCCCTGCTATCAGTTCGAAATTCCTATATCAAGCTAGAGGGCTGATAAGGATCGCGGATGGCGAAGCCTGGGGCTGATATGGGCCGAGGGCTGATACCAGGGCCAATATGGAAAATGCCATGTAATGATCTTTTTATCACATATTTTATTTATTGTTTTTGATTGACAGTTCTATTTGAAGATGTAAAAGCAAACAAAAGAATAGAAAAATAATAAAAGCACATTGTTTTTGTTTTAGATCTCTTTAAATGTGAATAAGGATTTTTTTTTATCATAAATTAACACATCGTATTCCTTCTTATTTTTATAAAGCATTGGTTAAAATGATGTTGGATTATTTCTTAAAACATCCTTTATTTTGATCTTAAAAACATATTTTAGGGGAAAAAACACTAGAATATAGCAGATAATTTTTTATATCAAAGAATCTGTGATTTTGCCGATAGATATATCTTTTTGCACAAATTGCTTAATATTAGGGAGATATTAAAACTGGATATTACTGCATTTCAACACTTTTTACATTGTTGTCGGTTAAATACCAAAAGGCTTAGAACGGTTTTCCTATTTTCTACTGATATCCTGAAAGTAGACAATCTCCTCCATAGGTACACATTTCTATTGATAAATTTGTGTTTTAATCACGAAGGAAAGATATTACCCTTATTATCAATATAAGTATGTTTCTCGAATCCAATATAGTGATGTAGTTTTTCATAAATTCAATTTTGAATGTACATGTGTAATTACATTAAATTGTAGCAATTTTAAAACCTGCATAATCATAATCATCATTGTCAGATGTGTTCAGATACGTCAGTGGTTGTCTTTGGTGGTAATTTGGTGTTTCTTGCTCTCTAGGAAATTTGGTATTAAAGCCAATATTTAGTGGTCTTGACAGTTCATAACTTGTCTCGACTCGATTAAGAGTTAAACATATTGGTTTTGCATCCGATTCTCTTATATCAGTTACAACTTGTTTACTTTTACATTCCTTGTTGTTGTTTTTGTATTGCTGATTCATTTATGTATTCCATTTGTTTACTAAAGCATTCTTACCCCAATATTGTGATGACCAGAGCTCAGCAAAAGGAATTTTTACAGGGAAGTAAAATGTCAAATAATGACACACTTACTTTGGATAGGTATGTCGTCAGGTAAACATTTTAAAGATTAATAGTCACATATCTATTGATTATATTAATGTGATTTAAAACCAGATAAATTTGAAACTATTTATGTACTGCTTGAACAGTTCAGATTATCTGATTTTGTGTCCCCTTTGCATATATTTTGTATTTTAAACTGTATACCTTGAACTTTATTCCAGAGGCGAAATGTGGGAGCTGCATACATGGTTAATATATATACTCTTACAAGTACCACTCCTAACGTTATCTTGTACCCTTTTTCAAAATTCTTGATCTTTACTAGTTTTGTATGTGCGTTAAATTGCCTTTATTTTTTGATACAAAGTCAGATTAATTAATCAAATCAAATAATTTTATTGGTATAAAATCGAGATGCTGCACGTTCACTGAGATATACAAAATTTAATAGGAATACAAAATACAACAGCATTGTCTAAATGTCGAATATATGGATGAAATAGACAACACAAGCTGTAATGAACTTTAAACCTGACACTGAAAAACATAAATCATAAGACATATGTTATAGATATAGATTAGACATGATATACACATAAAGCATAATAAATAAGGATTCAAAATAAGAATATTATACTACGATAAGCATACACATGTTAAATAGCTAAGCCCTCATTGGAAGCACTGTTAAAACATTACTTTGTCACAAAACAAAAGCACATAGAAATAAGACAAATACAATAGCTGTCAGGAGCACACATTACAGTAACATGACACCAGAAAGCAACAACATTATTTTCAAAGATGCATAACATCAAAAATTTGGGTAGAATTATCGAGATATGCAAGGAAACATATTGTAATATTTTAATGTTTTGTAAATATTGACCTCTTGTTAATCTAGCTTTGTAACTGTTTATTTGTATACAAAGAAAATTAATGACGTTAGGCTTATTTGACAAATGGCTAGTTTTATTATCTGCAGTTAAAGTTGAACTGTCAGATGTTAGTAAGACAAGTAACGTTACATAGGATGTAGGGTAATTAATTTAGTTACACCTATTCGTTTTGTCTAAAGTGAAAGTTATTTAACTTTCTGATACAGGTCAGTTGGTCAAGATACTGGCAGATAGTGTATCAGCTGTGATACTGTAAGGATGTGATTTTCCTTGAAGTCTTGAATCAGTTAAGAATCTGGAGGACTTGTATTTAAAGTTCATATGTATCAAGAGACTAAGCCGTAAAGCATATCCCAAAGCTCAACTGGAACTACAAGAGATGTTGAGCAGAGATAATTTCATTGATGCATTTTATATCGTGGATAAACAGAGGAAAACCTTCAAGTATTCGAGATTTTGCTATTTCGGAAAGTTCAGAAGTGTCTGGTCAAATTAAAACACTATCTGATGTGGTAGAAGAACTTCGACATGAGTTTCAGTTTCGTAAGAGCGGTATGGGTCAACAGAGACACAGACTTAATAACAATAACAACAAGTGTTATATTTATGTTTTTAATACTGGTTAATGAAATCATAACAGTGTGTACTATCTGGTCATTATCGTATGAAACGATTCTGACACCCCTACATAGCTGATGAATATTCATGACTTTATAGATAAGAACAGCCCGTGTAGCCAAAACTAGGAGTTGTAGATTGGTAGCATAACTGTATATAAGTAGTTTTGAGAATACAAAATAATGACAGAGCTCATATTGATTTTCATTTCAATAATCCGACCGAGTATAACACTGATCTATCATGGTGAAGGACCTAATTTGATGAATTCTTTGAATTAACTTTCTTTGTATATTGAGCATCTCTGTGAATTGGATACTTCATCAAATTGAAGTGTTTTGTAACTATGTAAAACGGTGAGATAACTCGTATAATTTCAATGACGTTGCCGGCATCCGTTCATAAAGACTAGTTTTTCTCCTGCATATATAAACTTTTTCTTTTGACCCCCATTGAATTCTCGCTGATAACATAACATTTCTATGGATATCGGAGTTGGTGCTTTGACTGTGACGGTGATTGAAACAAGTGAAACATATTATTTACCCATGACTTTTAAGGAACTATATACAGTAACGAAATTTTCAATAGTATTATGGACATGTATCTTTATTATTAATGTTCTTTACATTTAACGATGGATTTTCATTTTCATATTAGAGGTAAACCAGTTTACGAAACTCTCTCGGATTTTTCATAATATTTACTGATGCAATGTTATCTTACACTTATTTTACATTTCAGAATTGTGATGTATTGTGTATATTTTATTTTCCAGAGTAATAATATGTTGTGTATATTTCATGTTCCAGCGTTATGATGTGTTGTGTAAATTTTTGTTTGTTTGTTCCAGTGTTATGATGTGATGTATATATTTTATGTTCCAGAATTATGATGTATTGTGTATATTTTATATTCCAGAGTTATGATATGATGTGTATATTCATGCCAAGAAATTGCCTCCGTTGAAATTTTGCAAATATCCCATAGAGCAAATTACACGGATGATTAATATTAACCATTTGGTATATGGCTGTGTTCTAAGCGACACGTACTTGCAGGTCATAAATTAATTTGTTGAATGAAATCAAATCTTTAACTACTAATGGATGCCGTAGGAGGTCTACCGGAGTTTTGAGCGAGGATTTCTTGGCATGTCATGTTCCAGAGTTATAATGTGTTCTGTATATATTTATGTTCCAGAGTTATGATGTGATGTGTATATTTCATGTTCAAGAGTTTTGATGTATTGTGTATATTTCATATTCCAAAGTAATGATATGATATGTATATTACATGTTCTAGAGTTATTATGTGTTGTGTATATTTTTATGTTCCAGAGTTATGATGTGTTGTGAATATTTTACATTCCAGAGCTATGATGTTATGGGCCCATTTTAAATATCAGAGATATGCGATCTTGTTCATATATTTTGTAATTTAGAGTTATGACATGTGCATAGTTTTGTCCTAAACCATGATATTATATGAATAGATTGTAAACACTGTGAGATGATCCTGGATTTGGTTAACCAAAAAGTATATCCTGTGCATTTTCGTCCTTCACAGTAATGTTATACTGTGCATATTTTGCAATCCTTAGTTTTTGTATCCTGTGTATATTTTGTATTCCAATTTTATAATATCATGTGTATATTGTTTATTCCACAGCTATTACAGTTTTTTTCTATTCTGTGTATATTTTATAGTTCAATGCTTTGCATCCGGTATACAGTTTATATTCCAGAGTTATGGTATCCGGTGTATATCTTATATTCTAGAGTTGTGATATCATGTGTATATATTGTATTTCAGAGTTATGATATCTGGTGTTTGTTTTTTTATTCCAGAGTCCAATTTAAATTAGTTTTCGGTCATAAGTTGCAATAACTTGTTTCCCAATCCTCTATGAATAAATATGTTTTAACTAACTGCACGAAACAAGACACACAATAATTGTTACGGTGTATGAAAAATACAAGTTAACTTTGTAAGTAAAGTATTGTATCAACTTTGTTTATGAAAGGGAAATGCTAAGTTTTTTTTGTTTTGTTTTCATGACATTTTTTTCGCGGAAAAGCAGATTAATTTTTCAACATGTTTTTAAACAAACTATTCAGGATAACTGTTTTCTCTCTTTTGTCGTGCAATACAACTTGTTTTTTTTTTTTATATAAAACTCAGGATCAGGATTAAATATTATACCCCCTCCCCATTTTAAAGTACGTGGGTGTTATTTTATAGAAAATAAGAATATAGGGTCAATCATTAGATAGAGTAAATAATTTATAAAGATTTAAAAAAAGAAAGAAAAAGAACTGATATGAAGAGAGCACGAAATCGTGATACACGTACATGTAATACGAAAACCGAATATTCATATGTCAAAGTATGATTTCCAAAAATAAGATTTAAAAAATCCTACACACGAACGGATGAAAGGATTGTTTCTGCCTGAAACCTACCATATATAGAAAATTAAAAAATAAACCTCAACTGGCAACAACGCACGATAACTATCAACCGTATCAAATGTTTAAGTAAATTATAGTTTGCATTATTTTAAGCAGGAAATTAACGCCCTTACACGTGTTTTTATTTATATGCCTTGAAGCAAGTTTCATTGAAACTTGGTATCGTCCGGGTTGATTCTTCAAAAGAATAACCTGTCGTTCTGAAAGAATATAACTCCATGTAGGTATATAAAAGAAATTAACCCAAATTTTTACTTTATGATGTAAAACACCACGAAAATCTTTAATAGAATGGATATGCCAAAATATGTGAAAATGATTTTTTTTATAAAAGGGTTTGGTTAGGGTTAAAGACTTTACAAAAATGAAATCTTATTAATGGTATCATTAAGCACTAATACAATATGTAGACATTTATTTTACAAAATGCATAAAACAAAAAATATTTCAGGTTTTTTAAACACAAGCTGTTTTAAATGATTATCTTGATTATAATGACTGCTAACTCTATTGTCGTTATCACCACTTATTTCTTTGGACTACGTTTTTAGTTTATAAACAATCTTTGAATCATAGGACCTGTCATACTTCCCAATTATACTTGACACTATCATCGTTTCTGTTTCTCTGTTGATGTCTATGGCATAAGGACGTATGATTCCATCAGATAGTACTGTTTTACAGGTTTTACCCTCTGGTGATACTACCACGATACTGTGGTTTCCGTGAGAAACTAAATAAACAAACCCATTCTTGTCTAATGTTATTCCTCTTAGTTCATCAATGTCATGATGTTTAAATGGCCAGAGAAGTTCTCCAGTACCCTTGTAGCAGCAGACTTTGTTTTTTAAGTAAATGACCCCATAGATATTTCCTTGATATAATGCAATACGATCAGCCCCAGTTTTTTCTATGATTGTCTGAGACATACCATTCAAATTCACAATGGTACTGGTATCATTACTGATGATTACCAATATGTTACCATCGCTGGCTACTGCAGCACAGAAATGAGAAAGTTTAATTTTTTTAGTAATTCTATTTTTCTGTATATCCAAAAGTGCTGTCTGGTATTCTGATCCTAATGTGATAGCCGTTGTATTATTTCTGAAAAAGCATGCATCATATGGATATCCTGTGAATGTTACTACTTTCCTTATAAACAGGCCATCATTACTGAACAGAAGCAGGTGATCCTGATCCAACTGTTTATTAAGAATTAGATATTTACCATCAGGTAATATTCTACAGGCATATATATTGTTATCTCTCATATCTTTTGGAATCGAAAGAATTCTCAACATGTACGGTTTTATTTCTTCAATTCCAGGAACAGTGTGAACTACGTACTGTGCTTGATATTTTCTTTCGGCCTTAAGTCGAAGAGTTGATTGTCTGGTTTTGATATTAACATCGCCAAACGATTTGACTTCTTGAAGAATTGAGTTAATTGCAGATGAAATGGTTACATCTAGGTTCTTTTCATCAAAGTTGTCTTCGCTTATTAAATCTTCTATGTAATTTGCTGCTTGTGATGCAGTTTCTTCAATTGCACCTAAACCAACATACATTTGTAGCTCAGTTGCATATCGTGTCATTTCGGAAAACTCAGTTTGCAATAGACTTATCTGATTAGTTCGCTGCTTCAGTTGTTGTAGGAGATTGCTCATCTTTGATTTGAGCTCTGATATTTAGTTTCTAAGTCATCAAGAATTTGTTGTTCTATTGTGTTTAAAAAAATCATCTATTGATCTCCTCGTAGATCGAATTTCTTCAGCAGCATTTGTTTTTTTTAATATAACTGGCTTCCATCCTACTGCTTAAATATTTTATTATCTCTTTAAAGTTTTCTTTCACATCCTTTAAATCTTTTTCAAGAAGTTGAATTGAAGCAGAAGATTTAATTTGCTTCAGAATGTCTGACAATGGTTTCATGACTTGACATTTTTGGTGTTTATCTGTAACACACTGGACACAACAAGGACAGGCATGGAAAGAACAGTAAAGTTCAAATTTGTTCTTGTGGTCTCTGCACTGGCTACTTATTTCTTGCATAAATTTCGGTACTTTTGTAGTCTTTTGTAGACATGGTTTTATGGTCTTTAGACATTCGCGACTTTTTGTGGTGTTTTCACAGTCTATACAAAGGAACACTTCACATTCTGTGCACCATGTGACAGCGTCTTTAGAAGCACCATCATCATAACAAAGGGTGCAAAAACCATATCTGACGAGGTCATTGTTCCTTTATTTCTGAAATGTTGTACACAAAATATCAATGAAAAGGAAACAACTCGATCAAAAAAGCAAACACTCTAATGAGGAAAAGGGGTCTCTTTGGCAATTATACCACATCGCCTTATTTTTTTTTTTTTTATAATATACAGTTACACATTATAAGACCTTCATAAGATATCTTTAGTTTGTAAACATAAAAAGAAGTTAAAATTCATTAATTCAATCAAAATCCTGAATGAAAACCAAACCAAAAACAAAATATTAGTTGTACATGCCAAATCGATGCGTTATTTGTGCTACAATAAATCTTGATTGTTATATATATTGCAATGCTGATAAACATATTGTCTCAATAAGGAATCAAAATCTGTGTTACCAAGTTTTTGCCTAAACTTTCATTCTCTCTTCTTCCGTTTAAAACAATTGTTGACTTTTATCAAAATTATGAATGATATCAATTATCAGAATAGTTTGTATCGAGAAGCATCTTCAAATTAGACATGAAGTGTTTGTAATCAGTCATCATACTTAGCTGAAATTTATATATGTTTGGTTTATTAATTTCATGTAATCTTTAATCCGAAATTTTATGATAGCAAGTAGTTGTAGCTTTAATAATACAAATTGCAAATTATATGCAAAATGGTAATAGTGATAATTTTTTAAACTAGATTTTGACTACATGTAACTTGACCACTTTGTGATTACCTCAGCACATTTCCTTCTTTTTATATATAATATGACGAGTAAACATATATCAGCTCAACGATAAAAGCGCTACATTCTTGCTTTCAATTTCGTTTTGTGAAGTGCGTATGGTCTTTTTTTTTTATCATAAATAAACATATCCTATCTCTTTTTTCAATAAAGAGTTAATTGTGATTATCTCAAACAATTTCCTAAAACATTCTATATTTTTTCTTAAAGATATGTTACATTTATGTTTTTATGATAAAGGTTGTAGATTTTCTATATATAGACTTAATACATTTGGTATTAATCAACACTTTACATGCACAGATTTTTTAATAACTGAAAAAAAAACATTCTCAATAATTATAATTCTATGATTAAAAAAAATGTTTGATTTAATCATTACCTTTAATCTTTTCTCTCATTTAAACATATTTTTGTTTGCTTCATGGGATACTGTATGTTTTTCTACATAACAAGTTGACAAGACTTTTGTACAATTTGCCAAATATTGTTTTGAAACAATTCACTTAAGTTCCTGTATCAAACGGTTTCCTTTATATTGTAAAACAATAAGAAAATCTTGTAATGTTTTAAATTATCTCTCTTGACTATATAGTTATCAAAGGTACCAGGCTTATAATTTGTTACGCCAGACGCGCGTTTCGTCTTCATAAGACTCATCAGTGACGATCAGATCAAAATACATATTGTAGTTAGAAAGCCAAACAAGTACAAAGTTGAAGAGCATTGAGGATACAAAATTACAAAAAGTTGTGCCAAATACGTCTAAGGTAATCTATGCCTGGGATAAGAAAATCCTTAGTATTTCGAATAATTTATACTTTTGCAAACAGTAAATTTATAAAAATGACCATATAATTGATATTCATGTCAACACCGAAGTGCTGACTACTGGGCTGGTGATACCCTCGGGGACGAAACGTCCACCAGCAGTGGCATCGACCCAGTGGTGTAAATAGTTATCAAAGGTACTAGGCTTATAATTTGTTACGCCAGACGCGCGTTTCGTCTTCATAAGACTCATCAATGACGATAATCACTGTTAACACTATCATCATTATCATAACCTATTTCATTGGATACGTTTTAGATTTTATAAACAATCGCTGATTCATATGATTCACTGTCATTATTTATTTTACTTGACACTATCACCATTCCTGTTTCTCTGTTGATGTCCATTGCATAAGGATTCCATCATACTCTGATACTATTGTCTTACCAACGAATACAGAAACATGCTTTCTGGTGATACTACCACGATACTGTTTGTTCCACGGGAAACTATATAAACAAAGCCATTCTGGTCTAATGTAAGTCCTACTGGTTTGACGATGTCATTGTGGATAGTTGTCCACAGAGGTTCTCCAATGCTTTTGTAGCAGCAGACTTGGTATTAAGTGTAAATGGCACCGTATATGTTTCCTTTGAATAATCCAATGCCTTCAGCCCCAACTCCTTCTAGGACTGCATGAGCCAGATCATTCAAAGTCGCTATGGCTCTTTTCTTCATACAGCTGCTGACCATTTTTTTTCCTTCACTAGTCACTGCATAGCAGATATGAGATAGTTTAAGATACTAGTATTCAGGAATTTTCTTTTCTGTATCCGCCAGTGCTGTCTGCACTGCTGGTCCTAACGGAACAGCCACTGTATTATTTCTGACACAGCATATATCACATGAACATCCTATTGTGAATGTCACTACTTTCCTTATGAAAATGCCATAATTTCTGAACAGCAGCAGAACGTAGTAGGCTATCAAGAATTAAATATTTACCATCAGGTAATATTCCACAGGCGACAATATTCATAAATTTCAATTCTTTTGGAATTGTTGGTTTAATTTCGTCCATTCCAGGAACAGTTGGAACTAGGTACAATGCTTGGTTTTTTCTTCCGGAATCAATACGAAGAGTGGATTGTGTGGTATTGATATTAATATCGCCAAACGGTTTTGTATCGTCTATGATTGAGTAAAGAGTATATGATATAACAACCTCTAGGTTTTTTTCATCAAAGCTATTTTTGCTTTCTAAATTTTCTATGTATTTTGTTGCTTGTGATGAGTTTTTCTCAATTTCCCTCAGAACAACATGCATCTGTAACTCGGTTGCATATTGTGTCATTTCAGATATCTCATTCTGCAATTGACTTATATGATTGGCTCGCTGTTCTAGTTGTTGTAGTAGAGTGTCAATTGTTGCTGTGAGCTTTGAATGTTTAGTTTCTAAGTCGTTAAGATTTCTTGTTCTATTTTGTCTTAGTAATCATCTAATGACTTCCTCATTGATCGATGTTTTCCAACAGCTTTTGTTTTCTGAATATTGCTCGTATTTATCCTACTTTTTAAATATTTCATTATCTCTTCAAAGGTTTTTTTTGACATCTGTCAAATTTTGTTCAAGAAGCTGAACGGAGGCAAAGGATTTAATTTTGTTTAGAATGTCTGACAGTGGTTTCATTTCTTGACATTTTTGTGTCGGTGACACAATGGTCACAACAAGGGCAGACATGGAAAGAACAGTAAAAGTTAAAATTTCTTCTTGTGGTCTCTGCAGTAGCTACTTATTTCTTGAATGAATTTCGTTAATTTGTTATAGCGTTTGGAAGACATCTTTTTATGGTCCTTATACATTCTGAACATTTTGTGGCTTTTTTCACAGTCAGTGCAAAGGAACACCTCACATCCTGTGCACCATGTGACAGCTTCTTTAGACGTACCATTATCATAGCACTGGGTGCAAACAATCCTATCTGAATAGGCTATTGTTCTTTATTTATTTATAAAATGCAATAAACAAAATTGACGAACACACACACGGATAACAACTTTGATCAACTTTGATCAAAATGTTCTGTCAACAAACTTTGTGAAAATAAACAGTTACAATGTAGTGTACTATCGTTACGTATTACCGGTTTGTATGATAAACTTCAAAATATGGGAAAAATCTTAAAAAACAATAATGAAAAATCCTAGGAAGGACGAATAACTACCAAACTATGCTTTAATTATATTTTACCAGAACCCGCTCCTCAGCAAAATAGACGTACAGACAAAGACAAACCTCAGAAAACAAATCATAGTCCAAATAGCATCTTTGTACAGTCGTGCAAAATGTGGTGTGGATAAACAGTTTTAACAATCCTATTAGTATAAAGATCTATGATTTTGTTTCTGTTCAGCGAGATAAAGTTATATCGGCTGTTAAAGAACAGCAGGTATCTATTCCTCCTTCAGTATTGAACATACATGTTCATTTTGACTATCATATGACAAGAGGCGACTTAAAACCATCCCACTTGCATGTGATTGTCCAAAGTTAGAACATTGTCGATAGTTGACGTATGTCATATCTTAATGTATTCAATTATTTGAAGAATTTAGTCTAAACAGCAGATCTTTGGTCACTTCTGGTAGATTTATTCACATTTTTAAAGACTCTGAATGATTTAGAGCTTGATAAATAACATAGACATCTGTGTATTGTAGATTTTACTTTTCTGTAGGTGTATATTGCTTAGTTTTGTTGGGTTGATGTCTCATTGACGTATACCCAACATATTCTTTATTCTTATATTGACTACATGTCTTAATTTGAAACTTTTAGGAATACTTATTCTTTTTATGGCCTATAGGTATATTACTCAAATACATCCCTGAATAACAACATAGATGATTAGAATACCACAAAATGCATTCTTTCATTAAATTTCAAAATCAAAGCACAATATGTTTAAAATTAAAACAGGATTTTCAGGTTTTGATACGAAGTTACGTTGTCAATGAAACATTGATTTCATTGAATTTGAAGAAGGATCACGAAAATATGTGTATTATTTTTCAAAACCAAGGCTTTTATACCCCAAAAAGAAATCTTTATTTGTTTTCAATTTGAAATAGAAAAGAAGGAATAATAATTGTTTTATATTTCTAGACTTATTTCCACTCAACATACATTATCAACAAATGTTTTATTATCCGTGAAGTTTTATATTTGCATTTTTTGGTTGAAAATTTGTTTTTTGTTTCCTCGACCAGCTTTTGATAAGATAAATTCCAGTAAATGTTTTTAAAAAATTCTACACAACATAAGAATTATAACAAACCTGGTGCAAAGAGTTTGCTGTTGAGTATATAATCAAACTATGCGCACCCATTGCGAAATGTAGTAAAAACAACTTCATTACGGATGATGCATTCCCATTCTGTTCTCCATTTACTTTTTGCAATAATTGGTATTGATTGATCATGTCTTTCATTTATGGTACCAAATTTTATTTACATTATTTGGGCTATTGAAATACTTGTGTTTTGGTATGTATTATAATACTAACTAATCATGTTACCGGTATCTTTCGAATAAAAACAGGCAAACCATGATCAAAAAGAAAACAGTTGAAAAACAATAATATTTCACAAAACACTACAAAGAAAAACCGGTATATATTGACTAACACGAATCCCCAAAAAGGGGTGGACGGTGCTCCGTTAGGCTAAGCAGTTCCTGTTAAAATAGCATCGTTCATCGTGCTACTCATTGCAAGTAAATGTTTGGTGATACATTCAGCCTTCGGGAATTTCTTATTTGAGGAGAAGAGGACGTGAACAAATGATTACTTCTTACATTTCCAAAAGCTAGAGAAGCAGATACCAATGTTAAAGTTTTCGGTTTGAAACGGCATTTGATCATACCCACGAAATTCTGAACTCCAGACGAGCACGCTGTTGCAAGACCAGCGAGGTAGCTCCAAAATAGGAAGCCGTGTCTGTTGTTTCTTTAATTTCTAGTTCTGGTGGATATATTAATGGAACCCAATCAGAAAAGTTCGGATTGTTAATGGAAAAACATCATCAATATATCTGAAAGTGAAATTAAATAACCTGGCTTCTTTGATCCTCTTGTTTTTGACAAGTGTCTGAAGGAACCTGATTCATATGAAAATAAGAAGAGGTCGGCAAGGAGAGGCGCACAGTTCGTTCCCATAGGAATGCCGACAATTTGTTGAAAAGTCTACCTCAAATTCAACAAATATGTTGTCAATAAGGAACTCCAGCATACTGATCACTTGTTCCTCTGTGTAGCATGTTTTACCCTTTGTTCGCTATTAACAAAATATGCCTTATGGTATCCCAAAGTAATAAATTTATAGCGTATGCTACCATTTTATGATGAAAAGCATTGTGGATTATTTCTTTTAGACGGTTTTTCAATTTCACATGGGGAATGGTGGTATACAAGGTAGAAAAATCAAAAGTTTTGATAGAACTAATTTCAGAAAAGACCGAGATTTAAAATTATCCAGAAGTTCTTTAGAGTTTTAAGAATCCACATATGGTTAATACCACTACGCGAGTAAACCGTTTCACAGTATTTCTGAAGACCCTCTTCTTGTGGTCTCTGCAGTAGCTACTTATTTCTTGAATGAATTTCGTTAATTTGTTATAGCGTTTGGAAGACATCTTTTATGGTCCTTATACATTCTGAACATTTTGTGGCTTTTTCACAGTCTGTGCAAAGGAACACCTCACATCCTGTGCACCATGTGACAGCTTCTTTAGACGTACCATTATCATAGCACTGGGTGCAAACAATTTATCTGAATAGGCTATTGTTCTTTATTTATTTATAAAATGCAATAAACAAAAATGACGGACACACACACGGATAACAACTTTGATCAAATTTGATCAAAATGTTCTGTCAACAAACTTTGTGAAAATAAACAGTTACAATGTAGTGTACTTTCGTTACGTATTACCGGTTTGTATGATAAACTTCAAAATATGGGGAAAAAATCTTTAAAAAAAAAAATCATGAAAAAATCCTAGGAAGGACCAATAACTACCAAACTATGCTTTAATTATATTTTACCAGAACCCGCTCCTCAGCAAAATAGACGTACAGACAAAGACAAACCTCAAAAAACAAATCATAGTCCAAATAGCATCTTTGTACAGTCGTGCAAAATGTGGTGTGGATAAACAGTTTTAACAATCCTATTAGTATAAAGATCTATGATTTTGTTTCTGTTCAGCGAGATAAAGTTATATCGGCTGTTAAAGAACAGCAGGTATCTATTCCTCCTTCGGTATTGAACATACATGTTCATTTTGACTATCATATGACAAGATGCGACTTAAAAACCGTCCCACTTGCATGTGATTGTCCAAAGTTAGAACATTGTCAATAGTTGACGTATGTCATATCTTAATGTATTTAATTATTTGAAGAATTTAGTGTAAACAGTAGATCTTTGGTCACTTCTGTTAGATTTATTCACATTTTTTAAAGACTCTGAATGATTTAGAGCTTGATAAATAACATAGACATCTGTGTATTGTAGATTTTTACTTTTTCTGTAGGTGTATATTGCTCAGTTTTGTTGGGTTGATGTCACATTGACGTATACCCAACATATTCTTTCATTCTTATATTGACTACATGTCTTAATTTGAAACTTTTAGGAATACTTATTCTTTTTATGGCCTATAGGTATATTACTCAAATACACCCCTGGAATAACAACATAGATGATTAGAATACCACAAAATGCATTCTTTCATTAAATTTAAAAATCAAAGCACAATATGTTTAAAATTAAAACAGGTATTTTCAGGTTTTGATACGAAGTTACGTTGTCAATGAAACATTGATTTCTGTGAATTTGAAGAAGTATCACGAAAAACATGTGTATTATTTTTCAAAAACCAAGGCTTTTATACCCCCAAAAAGAAATCTTTATTTGTTTTCTATTTGAAAAAGAGAAGGAGGAATAATCATTGTTTTCTATTTTCTAGACTTATTGTCACTCAAGAGACATTATCAACAAATGTTTTATATTTGCTTTTTGGTTGAAAATTTGGTCTTTGTTTCTTCAACCAGCTTTTGATAAGATCAATTCTAGTAAATGTTTTAAAAAAATTCTATACAACATAAAAGTTATAATAAAAACTGGGTGCAAAGTGTTTGTTGTTGAGTAGATAATCATAATATGCGCACCCATTGCGAAAGGTAGTAAAAACAATTTCATTACTGATGATGCATTCCCATTCTGTTCTCCATTTACTTTTTGTAATATTTGATATTGATTGATCATGTCTTTCATTTATGGTACCAAATTTTATTTACATTATTTGGGCAATTGAAATACTTGTGTTTTGGTGTGTATTATAATACTAACTAATCATGTTACCGGTATCTTTTCGAATAAAAACAGGCAAACCATGATCAAAAAGAAAACGGTTGAAAAAACAACAATATTTCACAAAACACAAATTTCAGTACAATTGTTTGAACCAACGCAGCCGAAAAGATCTCCCGGATTGAACCTGCTGTCGGATATCTACATTTTTACACCCTTTCAGGTCATAAAAATAACCTATTATTTCATGTGATGGTGATGGTGATGTATATACGATTTGTGTATTTTCAATAAAGTTTGCTGTTCTATTTATGTAAACGTAATACTTTTGCCATTACTTTATTTATTTTCGATAATTTTAATGACTCACCGTTCAAAAATTTATATAGATATCCATATTTTAATAACATAGAGCCACCTTAAAATTTCGAAACGTATTACAAAAACCCGTAGAAGTTTTTGATAATACGTCAGTTTCGTCCGACGCAAGTATAGAAAATAATGCTCCTTCAACATGAGACCGAAATATATATCCTAAAGCCATGAAACTACAAGAGACCTTGACATTGTGCGACATGGTGCGACATGGTGCGACATCGTGCGATGCTAAGAGGTTATAAACATTTTGAAAAAAGTACCAATGTCGAACATAAATTGAAAAGAGTGTCGTAAGGTAGTTAAAGATACCCTTTCATCCAAATGTAAATATTAGTGTAAACGGTAAAAATCTGTCCAAAGGAAACTGAATTCTCATATTAGTAAATGCTTTAATATTGTGAATTGGCATATAACATTTTGAAAATAATTTAGAAATAAATAAAAGGGTAAGTAATACGCCCATTTCTATTATTAGAACAAAGTTCAAGTACTCGCAAGGTTTTGTGTTTTACCGGCCAACAAAGCAGCAAACAATGTTGTTGAGTCGATACCTCTGCTATCAGTCCCGAGGGTATCATCAGATCAGTAATTCGGTACTGACATGATTTATAACAAACTATCTAAAATTGTCCGTTTATAAATTTTGAAATTATACAGAAACTAAGGTTTCAGCTCCCTCATGCAAAGTTGGCCTTAGATGGATTTGCTATTTGTTTTAGGTCAATTTTGATATTTATAGTTCTTCAAAATTTTCGGTCCTTATACATCCTTGACTTTGAAATATTCGGCTTTGAGCGTTCCTGAAGAAGGCAAATCCAGAAAAGCGCTTTTGGATGCATGAAATTTAAAAACGTGTTGTTTCATTTTTTTATTGGTATAAAGTAAATACTACACGGATGTTCTTCAGAATGAAATTATTAATTCATCTACATTCAAGGCCGTGTGCTCCACGGAAAGTCAAATATAAAATAATCATGTCATTACCACAGCTCATCTTGAGGCCTCCTCTAATAATTTGAATGTCCCACCAATGTATTGGCTTCCTAAACTACAAAATAAAAACGTTCAAATTTCGTTTCATCTCTGCTTCTAGTAAGTGTTCTACGACTTATCTTTATGTGCTGTTGATGTTTCCTTACTTTGAATTATTTTTTGTTATATAGTATTGGAAAATAATGGAATTAACTATTTTAGGAGTGTCAAAAGTCTTTGGATGCTTTGGATTTATTACGTGCTTTAGATGGTTCGTTCAATTCGGTTGGCAGTTATGATTTTTCGACTCAGTAAACTACACTTCCATTCAATCTTATTAAATAGAAGTTGTTTTATTTAATTAAATGGTCTAATGAAAATCTAGTAGATCCCATATAAAGCCTTCGTCAGTAATGAAAAGGGAAATATCCTAGATATACTTACTGAAGCTGTGATGAGATGGTAAAGCTGTAAATTTTTCCTTGATAACATCTATGTACGTTTCGGCAATAACATTTATCGACGGATTGTAGTTATTCCGATGGAAATTAATGGCACCCCTTTAATAGCAGACTTGTTCCTGTATTGTTGTGAATCATAGTTTATTGCCAAACACAGAAAAGGCGTCTAAACTACATTTCATTGATCAATCTAAAAATACTTACCGTTACCTTGATCATATTTTTGCTTTAGATATTCGAGAACTTTTCTATTTTACTGCGGAAATTTACCTAAAGGAACTTGCTTTGAATACAATTAGCAATCATTGTCCTTATCTAAATTTGAATATTTCAGTTTCACACAAGAAACTTTGTGTACAATGTTTGTCTGCTGTTTTTATTTTCGTTTTAGCCATGGCGTTGTCAGTTTATTTTCGACTTATGAGTTTAAAGTCCTCTGGTAGCTTTCGCCTCTCTTCTTTGCAAAATTCTACTACACCGGAGACCATTTTGCATTCTCGATTGTGAATTTTCCTTTTGGACACTATTATTCAACACTTGTCACGCAACGTCTATAAATTATACATAAAAAATTCTATAAATTTAAAAAGTGCACACTCTGAAATGTATCCCTTGTTTTACTGATCGTGATAGAATTTATCTTGAAAAGTAAAGGTTTTACTAAGTTTCACATTAACTACAAATTACCAATGATCAATGTTGATGAGGTGACAAAATTATGGGACAAAGGACAATATCTAAAACTTCTTATACTGATATCATTACTATTTTTGATAACGTAAAGCAATCGCATTAACCACAATCAACGAAATAAACATCGCTCTAATTTTACACTTGTTTATCTTTTATCTAGGTAGACATCAATTATTAAGCAAACTGGGTCAAATGCCAATTAGTTAATTACGTAATATTTATAACGAGTGTAATACAATATCGTTTTTCAGTCCAATTATATGTGTACATATAGCAGTTTTTTATCATGATATACTGTTCCCTCGTATTGACAAACCTGAAGATCATAAAAGGCATTTTCTACAAATAAAATGCATTAACAGAGGTATTTATTTTATTTATTTTCAATAATTTTAATGACTCACCGTTCAAAAATTTATATAGATATCCATATTTTAATAACATAGAGCCACCTTAAAATTTCGAAAACGTATTACAAAAACCCGTAGAAGTTTTTGATAATACGTCTGTTTCGTCCGACGCAAGTATAGAAAATAATGCTCCTTCAACATGAGACCGAAATATATATCCTAAAGCCATGAAACTACAAGAGACCTTGACATTGTGCGACATGGTGCGACATGGTGCGACATCGTGCGATGCTAAGAGGTTATAAACATTTTGAAAAAAGTACCAATGTCGAACATAAATTGAAAAGAGTGTCGTAAGGTAGTTAAAGATACCCTTTCATCCAAATGTAAATATTAGTGTAAACGGTAAAATCTGTCCAAAGGAAACTGAATTCTCATATTAGTAAATGCTTTAATATTGTGAATTGGCATATAACATTTGAAAATAATTTAGAAATAAATAAAAGGGTAAGTAATACGCCCATTTCTATTATTAGAACAAAGTTCAAGTACTCGCAAGGTTTTGTGTTTTTACCGGCCAACAAAGCAGCAAACAATGTTGTTGAGTCGATACCTCTGCTATCAGTCCCCGAGGGTATCATCAGATCAGTAATTCGGTACTGACATGATTTATAACAAACTATCTAAAATTGTCCGTTTATAAATTTTGAAATTATACAGAAACTAAGGTTTCAGCTCCCTCATGCAAAGTTGGCCTTAGATGGATTTGCTATTTGTTTTAGGTCAATTTTGATATTTAGTTCTTCAAAATTTTCGGTCCTTATACATCCTTGACTTTGAAATATTCGGCTTTGAGCGTTCCTGAAGAAGGCAAATCCAGAAAAGCGCTTTTGGATGCATGAAATTTAAAAACGTGTTGTTTCATTTTTTTATTGGTATAAAGTAAATACTACACGGATGTTCTTCAGAATGAAATTATTAATTCATCTACATTCAAGGATGTTCTTCAGAATGAAATTATTAATTCATCTACATTCAAGGCCGTGTGCTCCACGGAAAGTCAAATATAAAATAATCATGTCATTACCACAGCTCATCTTGAGGCCTCCTCTAATAATTTGAATGTCCCACCAATGTATTGGCTTCCTAAACTACAAAATAAAACGTTCAAATTTCGTTTCATCTCTGCTTCTAGTAAGTGTTCTACGACTTATCTTTATGTGCTGTTGATGTTTCCTTACTTTGAATTACTTTTTATTATTTTTTTGTTATATAGTATTGGAAAATAATGGAATTAACTATTTTAGGAGTGTCAAAAAGTCTTTGGATGCTTTGGATTTATTACGTGCTTTAGATGGTCCGTTCAATTCGGTTGAAAGTTATGATTTTTCGACTCTGTACACTCTGTACACTACACTGCCATTTAATCTTATCAAATAGAAGTTGTCTAATTTTATTAAATGGTCTAATGAAAATCTAGTAGATCCCATATAAAGCCTTCGTCAGTAATGAAAAAGGGAAATATCCTAGATATACTTACTGAAGCTGTGATGAGATGGTAAAAGCTGTAAATTTTTCCCTTGATAACATCTATGTACGTTTCGGCACTAACATTTATCGACGGATTGTAGGTCTTCCGGTGGACATTAATGGTACCCCTTTAATAGCAGACTTGTTCCGGTATTGTTATGGGTCATAGTTTATGGTCAAACACAGAAAAGGCGTCTAAACTGCATTTAATTGGTCAATTTGAAGGTACTTACCGTTACCTTGATCATATTTTTGCTTTAGATATTCGAGAACTTTTCTATTTTACTGCGGAAATTTACCTAAAGGAACTTGCTTTGAATACAATTAGCAATCATTGTCCTTATCTAAATTTGAATATTTCAGTTTCACACAAGAAACTTTGTGTACTTTTGTTTGTCTGCTGTTTTTTATTTTCGTTTTTAGCCATGGCGTTGTCAGTTTATTTTCGACTTATGAGTTTAAAGTCCCTCTGGTAGCTTTCGCCTCTCTTCTTTGCAAAATTCTACTACACCGGAGACCATTTTGCATTCTCGATTGTGAATTTTCCTTTTTGGACACTGATATTCCTTTGGCCACTTTTGACGGTGTGTATATTCAAAACTTGTTCGCTATTTCCTTGACTGTAGTCGCGTTTTATATTTCAATGAACGTGATTTATGTATAACTGGTAAATTATTAAGTCACGGATTTCGTTACCAAAAATTAATTAAAAGTAACATGCTATTGATACAGTATTTAAACTACTTAGCCTTTTAAGACTACTGGGCTACCAAGGGCCCCCCTCCATAATTAGGAAGACTTGCCGTTGGTATCATTAAGCAATATGGATATCATATAGACATTTGCAAAATACAAAAATAAATCACATACTTCAGATTGCAATGTTATCTTCATATGCATCACTGTTATCATCGTTATCATCACGTATTTCATTGGACATATTTTAGATTTTATAAATAGTAGCTGAATGACAGAATCTACTGCGCTCTCTTATTTCCGTTGACACTATCATTATTCCCGTTTCCCTATTTATGTCTATTGTCCGAGGCGAGTTGATTCCATCAGCTTCTGATAGTATTCTTTACTACTGTTTTTATCATCGGGTGATAATGCCACGACACTATTGTTCCCGTCACAAGCTTTATAAAAAAAGCCATTTTAGTCTGGAGCAAGTCCTCGTGGAATGCAATTAATCATTGCTGAAATGCCCAGATAATCTCTCCAGTACTTTTGAAGCAGCAGAGCCTCAAAAGCTAACCAAAACTTTAAACAGACTTATTCGGAAAGGATATAGTTACGATACTGTTGTCAAGTCATTTAGGATTGCATATTTTGGTATTAATATTGATTCACTCATAGGGTCTTTGCATCGGAAATCAACACATTTATTCTAAAACCAGTTGTTGGGCATGATACGGGTTATGTTCTTCACATATATTTTATGATGGTATGATACTAAACCCCTAACGGAGGGATTGTACTTGATTGTCATATGATGAAGACATAATCTTTCAATCAGTTTAATTGAGGTCTGGAGCTGGCATGTCAGTAACTGCTAGTAGTCCTTTGTTAATTTATGTATCATTGTCATTTTGCTTAGTTTCTTTTGTGACCTATTCTGACATCGGACTCGGACTTCTTTTAAACTGAGTTTTACTGTGCGTATTGCTATGTGTTTCTTTATTCTACATTGGCTAGAGGTTTTAGGGGAGGGTTGAGATCTCACAAAACATGTTTAACCCCGCCGCATTTTTGCGCCTGTCCCAAGTCAGGAGCCTCTGGCCTTTGTTAGTCTAGTATGTTTTTTAATATTAGTTCATTTATATGTTTTGGAGTTTAGTGTGACGTCCATTTTCACTGAACTAGTACACAATTTTATTTAGGGGCTAGCTGAGGACCACCTCTGGGTGCGGGATTTTCTCGCTGCGTTGAAGACCCATTGGTGGCCTTCGGCTGTTGTCTGCTCTTTGGTCGGGTTGTTGTCTCTTTGACATATTCCCCAAAGTCGTCTTAATTTTGGGTTTAATCTCCCCAAATAACACACGGCTAAAAATGGTCTTAATATCAAGACGAATATGTCTACTATATTTTCTACACTGTCGTAAGAATTTCGTATGGTCATATTTTTCGAAAAATTCGTTTTCATGACTAGAATATATTTGAAAGTTTGCAACCCCCTTTTTACAAAAGTAATGAAAACTTGAATCACATGATATTTGCTTACATTTAATGAATATAACTTGTTTCTAGCTATTATAATATGTTAAAATGTTTTATTCTGTATTTTATCATCATCTAATTCATAAAATTTGCAAAGTTTTGACTGTTTAAAAATGAAGTAATTTTTATTGCAAATTCAGAACTTTAGTTTCTTCTTCATACTACCTAATACTGTTTTATTCATAGAGTACTTCATTAAACTTGTTACTGTTTGGTACGGAGTGTCTAGCCTGGGATCCTGGCCCACTGCTCAACAGTAGAGTCATATCGACGAAGTATTAGATTGGGTCAGGATGCTAGGCTACAGAATGCTTGGCCGTTCTTGTAAGGGAAAGGCAGTTTGAATGGCCTCTAGATCTGGCAATTTTAGCGGAGATATATGTGATGGTGTACGAAGTAAGTCGGAGCCATCGATGTCAAACCCCTATGTGAAATTTATCCTACAACTCTTACCTCCAGGTTTGAATGGAGTATAGAAGTATCGGCGATGGCATGCTTTCTGGGAGTTGTATGGATTGGTTAAAAAAAGCTCCAAATTCTCAACTAGGCTTGGTCTTTTTCACTTTGATCAACTTTATACTTTTGTAGCATTTATTCTACCATCAACGCCACTTAATTAGAACATGTTCAAAATAAATAGAATTCACCGGACAATATAGTATCCTCATAAAGATATATATTAATCGTTAAAATAAAAGTTGTATTTTGGGTTTATTATTATTTTTTTAACATTTTTTAAAACTCTTTAACAGAAATATATTTTTGGGGAATGTTCTATTCTATATTCTCTACAATGCATATTCTTTTTATTATTTATTTTATCATTGTAATAATCCTTTCCAGATTACATGTATTTACCTGTATTTCAATCAAGTTTAAATTGCTTAAACAACAAAACACCTTATACCAACATCTATTGTTCTTTGTTTGTAGAAATAGAAGGAATAGGAATTTATAAAATGTAGGAATACCAGGAAGACACCATATGAAACAGAAGTGATTAAATATGAGTTTGCCTTTACATTTTGACACAATGTCAGTATAATCAATCAAATCAAATAGCTGCATTGATATATTTTTCAAATGTAACACGTTCGATGAGACATAAAAAATCTTAATTAAAAAACAATACTAATTAAAAAGGCTTTATTCAAAGTCGAACACGTTTATAACACAGACACTACAATCTTTACTTGGATTTAAATGGACAGTGTCAAAGATTTAACATAACACATATGTTAAAGACACAGATAAGTCAGGAAAAACACATAAAGCATAATTAATAAGCATGCACAAATAATGATCATATACTACGACACAAGCATACAATGTGCAATAGCTATACACTCATAAGCTGCGTGCACTGTAAAAAGAAAAACTTTGTTAAAGAACAGAAGAACATTAAAAAAGATATATATAACATCGCAGTTACGAGCATACATTGCAGAAACAAGACACACATATGCAACAAACTCATATTCATATATGTACATAAAAATATACACTAACCAAACACAATAATAAGCAAAGATGTGTAAATAAACTCATCATAGATACCAGGATTGAAATTTGCGCCAGTCGCGCGTTTCGTCTACAGAAGACTCATCAGTGTCGCTCGAATCAAAAAAAGTTTAAAAGGCCAAAAAAGTACAAAGTTGAAGAGCATTGAGGATATGTTCTTTGATGTGAACTATCCTAAATGGTTTTGAATTTAAAGTGGACTATACCATGTTAGTTTGAATCTAAAATGGACTATACCATGGGGGTTGAATCTAAAGTGGACTATACAATGTGGGTTTGAATCTAAAGTGGACTATACCATGTGGGTTTGAATCTAAAGTGGACTCTACCATGTAAGTTTGAATCTAAAGCGAACTATACCATGTGGGTTTGAATCTGAAGTGGACTATACCATGTGGGTTTGAATCTAAAGTGAACTATACCATGTAGGTTTGAATCTAAAGTGGACTATACCATGTGGGTTTGAATCTAAAGTGGACTATACCATGTGGGTTTGAATCTAAAGTGGACTATACCATGTGGGTTTGAATCTAAAGTGAACTATACCATGTAGGTTTGAATCTAAAGTGGACTATACCATGTGGGTTTGAATCTAAAGTGGACTATACCATGTGGGTTTGAATCTAAAGTGAACTATACCATGTGGGTTTGAATCTAAAGTGAACTATACCATAGGGGTTTGTTTCAATCAGACAACAACCTAACAAAAGAGGTTCATTAAAAATATAGACCTTATTTTTTCATGTAGTCTTTTCGTCGTTTTTCAGTTGTTTTTTTTTTTGTTTTCATAGTTTTGTCTATCTCTCTTCTGCTTCTTTTTTACTGTCACATAGAATTATCACCATCTTTGAACTTTAAAGTGTACGTTAAGAGCAAAGCAATGTGGGTGAAATTCCCTGAGACAGACACTTAGCAATACACAGAATCATTTAAATAGTGAGTGTACGTGTATTTAGCATTAGAGTTCAATTTCCAAGCGAAATTTGGTTAGTTTAATTGATATATTTTTAAGTCGACATGTATGATAATAGGATTTTGTGCAGTGGGATCGAATGACGTCATATACATGTATACCCGTAATAAACGTATCACTATAAGTTCCCTAGAAATTAATTTGTTGTCTTAAAGAATCCACACTTGTAAAATTTAATGATTAAAATAAAAATCTTAAAAAGTTACTTAGGTTTATCCATTCTAAACAGTAATCGTTTGCATGCATAAAAAATTAAATTGACATGAAAAAAATACTGTTTCCTTCGAATATATTTAAAGAATTGCACTAAGGACACGAAACAATAAGGATTTAATCAAAGCCATAATTTTAAGATTGAAATGTCGCAATTTTTATATTAAGAAAGTTAAGTGGTATTTTATCTAAGCTATGCCCGTAAGAAGTCTCCATATATAAGGGATGTTCTTCTGTTATATGTATTGATATATAAAAACAGGAATAATAAATCTCTCGCTCATCTTTCATCTTATGGAGAGCAATCTAAAACAACAAATACATGCCATTATTTTTTCTTTAGGATGATCTTTTAAAAGTTAGAAACCCAAATGAATTCAACGAAACTAGACAACTTGTCTATACTCGTCGGGTTACTTTGGCAGATTTATACGAGACGTGACGGACAGGTTTTTATAATTATTTAAAAATATGAAAACTATGAAATATTTCTTAATCAAAAGCTAGACATTGCACAAATATTTTCGTTTTACTGCCATTCCCGAAAAGTCTTAAGTTCCAGGCCGACTCTAACCGAAATTCCTTAAGGCCTACGGTAACGTCATAATTAGAAAGATCAAGTCCTATTGTGCCGTTGTTATTGGAAACCTGTCAGTCTTAAAGTATTCTGCAACTCGTTCACTAGCGTAGTGGAACCATTTTCAACATTTTATTCGTTTCATCCAAGAATTGTGGAGTGCACCGCTTAAAAAGAGATAATGGCAATATTTAAGAAGGTGGCAAACTTTTTTTCCTGTACTAAAGACCAACAACACAAGGTATTTAATTTAATTAGTTTAAACATATTTTATTTGCCTATATATGCAAAAGGGATGGGATTTAAGTTAATCAAACTTATAAAGTCTGCTCCTATTTAATTTAGTACATATGATAGCCATGTTTTCAGTTGTTGCAGAGAGCGAATCGAATTTAATTTCTGCGTTCCGGCTATGTAACAGGAATCAACAATTATTGAGTCAAGTTACAGTTTGATAGTGACATGTGACAGGAATACATATTCTTTCTCTATATGTACTGGTTTTACACTAGTAATTTGTGGGGCCCTTTATAGCTTGCTGTGCGGTGTGAGCCAGGGCTCCGTGTTGAAGACCGTACTTTGACCTATAATGGTTTACTTTTATAAATTGTAACTTGGATGGAGAGTTGTCTCATTGGCACTCTTACCACATCTTCTTATATCTATTAGTAAGGACTGGCTTCCAATTTTATTAATAGCGTTTTTATGCGTATTGTACTTTATTTTGTTTATATTGCTGTCTTTGATAATTGATGTTTATTTTTGCTTTTTATATAAAACCTTTGCCACCAACAAACAGATTCGATTCGAATGTACTAAAACGGTTATTTTACTTTTCAGAATGAATCTACGAAGATACCATCTGTCAGGTAAATTGATTATATTAAGGATGAGTAACATTTTCTTTTATATTGCAGGAACAACTCAAGCATAATACCAGCTTTAAAAAATTGATTGAGGCAAATTGTATTTAAAATTTTAATGATCTAAATGACGATGCAAAAATTTAATTTATTCTCTTTGCCCATCAACACAAAAACGAGTAGAAAGCTTAGGTTCCTGTTTAAAGCAGTCATTAGTACTAAGGGTAGGGACTCATAATTGAATTATAAACTATTATACTAAGTATAAAATTGGAATGGAAATGAGGAATGTGTCAAAGAGACAACAACCCGACCAAAGAGCAGAAAACAGCCCAAGACCACCAATTTGTCTTCAACACAACGAGAAAATCCCGCAACCGGAGGCGGGCTTCAGCTGGCTCCTAAACAAAAATGTGTACTAGTTCAGTGAAAACGGCGTCACATTAAACTCCGAAACATATAAATGAACTAAAATTGAAAAAAAAAACATACAAGACTAACAAAGGCCAGAGGCTCCTGACTTAGGACAGGCGCAAAAAATGCGGTGGGGTTAAACATGTTTTGTGTGACCTCCCCTATACCTCTAGCCATTGTAGAATAAACAAACACACAGCAATACGGACAGCATATATATTACTCAGTTTGTTTATTAGAATTATACCATGCTTTCTTCTTGTCATTTATGTTATACTATGTTTTGTTTGCTTAAGTCACGAATCATATATATACAATATTAGGTCAATGTCAGAAAAATATAAACTTTTTTGTATGAGGCTGAGAAACTGGGGAAAGGCGAGGTTTTACCGAGCCCTTCCACAGTTTTGTGCCGAATACAAAAAAGTTTATATTTTTTTGACATTGACCTAATATTGTTTTTATACTGCAACTTGAATCAATACATTGATAGCTATTTAAATTGTAACTAAGAGCAAAGCAATGTGGGTGAAATTCCTGAGACAGACACTTAGCAATACACAGAATCATTTAAATAGTGAGTGTACGTGTATTTAGCATTAGAGTTCAATTTCAAGCGAAATTTGGTTAGTTTAATTGATATATTTTAAGTCGACATGTATGATAATAGGATTTTGTGCAGTGGGATCGAATGACGTCATATACATGTATACCCGTAATAAATGTATCACTATAAGTTCCTAGAAATTAATTTGTTGTCTTAAAGAATCCACACTTGTAAAATTTAATGATTAAAATAAAAATCTTAAAAAGTTACTTAGGTTTATCCATTCTAAACAGTAATCGTTTGCATGCATAAAAATTAAATTGACATGAAAAAATACTGTTTCCTTCGAATATATTTAAAGAATTGCACTAAGGACACAAAACAATAAGGATTTAATCAAAGTCATAATTTTAAGATTGAAATGTCGCAATTTTATATTAAGAAAGTTAAGTGGTATTTTATCTAAGCTATGTCCGCAAGTAAGGAATGTTCTTCTGTTATATATATTGATCTACAAGAACGAGAATAATAAATCGCTCGCTCATCTTTCATCTTTTGGAGAGAAATCTAAAACAACAAATACATGCCATTATTTTTTTTCTTCAGGATGATCTTTTAAAAAGGTTCGAAACCCAAATGAATTCGACGAAACCAGACAACTTGTCTATATTCAATGGGTTACTTTGGCAGATTTATACGAGACGTGAAGGACAGGTTTTTATAATTATTCAAAAATATGAAAACTATGAAATATTTCTTTATTAAAAGCTAGACATTGCACAAATATTTTCGTTTTACTGCCATTTCCAAAAGTCTTAGTTCCAGGCCGACTCTAACAGAAAGTCCTTAGCCTACGGTAACGTCATAATTAGAAAGTTCAAGTCATATTGTGCCGTTGTTATTGGAAACCTGTCAGTCTTAAAGTATTCTACAACTCGTTCACTAGCGTAGTGGAACCATTTTCAACATTTTATTCGTTTCATCCAAAAATTGTGGAGTGCACCGCTTAAAAGAGATAATGGCAATATTTAAGAAGGTGGCAAACTTTTTTCCTGTACTAAAGACCAACACAAGGTATTTAATTTAATTAGTTTAAACATATTTTATTTGCCTATATATGCAAAAGGGATGGGATTTAAGTTAATCAAACTTATAAAGTCTGCTCCTATTTAATTTAGTACATATGATAGCCATGTTTTCAGTTGTTGCAGAGAGCGAATCGAATTTAATTTCTGCGTTCCGGCTATGTAACAGGAATCAACAATTATTGAGTCAAGTTACAGTTTGATAGTGACATGTGACAGGAATACATATTCTTTCTCTATATGTACTGGTTTTACACTAGTAATTTTGGGGCCCTTTATAGCTTGCTGTGCGGTGTGAGCCAAGGCTCCGTGTTGAAGACCGTACTTTGACCTATAATGGTTTACTTTTATAAATTGTGACTTGGATGGAGAGTTGTCTCATTGGCACTCATACCACATCTTCTTATATCAATAAGTACTGGCTCCCAATTTTATTAATAGCGTTTTTATGCGTATTGTACTTTATTTTGTTTATATTGCTGTCTTTGATAATTGATGTTTATTTTTGCTTTTTATATAAAACCTTTGTCACCAACAAACAGATTCGATTCGAATGTACTAAAACGGTTATTTTACTTTTCAGAATGAATCTACGAAGATACCATCTGTCAGGTAAATTGATTATATTAAGGATGAGTAACATTTTCTTTTATATTGCAGGAACAACTCAAGCATAATACCAGCTTTAAAAAATTGATTGAGGCAAATTGTATTTAAAATTTTAATGACCTAAATGACGATGCAAAAATTAAATTTATTCTCTTTGCCCATCAACACAAAAACGAATAGAAAGCATAGGTTCCTGTATAAAGCAGTCATTAGTACTAAGGGTAGGGACTCATAATGGAATTATAAACTATTATACTAAGTATAAAATTGGAATGGAAATGAGGAATGTGTCAAAGTGACAACAACCCGACCAAAGAGCAGAAAACAGCCCAAGGCCACCAATTTGTCTTCAAAACAACGAGAAAATCCCGCACCCGGAGGCGGGCTTCAGCTGGCCCCTAAACAAAAATGTGTACTAGTTCAGTGAAAACGGACGTCACATTAAAATCCGAAACATATAAATGAACTAAAATTGAAAAAAAAACATACAAGACTAACAAAGGCCAGAGGCTCCTGACTTAGGACAGGCGCAAAAATGCGGCGGGGTTAAACATGTTTTGTGTGATCTCAACCCTCCCCCTACACATCTAGCCATTGTAGAATAAACAAACACACAGCAATACGGACAGTATATATATTACTCAGTTTGTTTTATTAGAATTATACATGTTTTCTCCTTGTCATTTATGTTATACTATGTTTTGTTTGCTTTAGTCACGAATCATATATATACAATATTAGGCCCACGGTCAATGTCAGAAAATATATAATTTTTTGTATGAGGCTGAGAAACTGGGGAAAGGCGAGGTTTTACCGAGCCCTTCCACAGTTTTGTGCCGAATACAAAAAAGTTTATATTTTTTTGACATTGACCTAATATTGTTTTTATACTGCAACTTGAATCAATACATTGATAGCTATTTAAATTGTAACACAAATTTCAAACTTATTTTCATCCCTAAATGAACCCCTGATTGTGGAAAAAATTATTCATGATGAAATTGACATTGGACAAAATAAAGCTTTGTTACTATATATTTAGGAAATAAACACAACTAGTTGCAGTATAAAAATTGATTTATATGACTGCATGAATTATGCCTTTGTAAGAGATTATATAAAAGTGGTCTTCGTTAGGCTATATCACTTTAATGTATTATTCTTCTAGCTCGATTCACCCTTAATAGTCACTAAATTATATCTTCAAGTGATACTGGATTTCCCATTTGTTTCTAATTTACAACGCGTGACATAATAATGCATCAAAATCTGTTATAATCCGTAAATTTCCAGGTATGTTTTGAGAGGGAATGATGAAAATCAAACAAAAAAAAAGCTTAAATTGTAAATATGAAAATATTGAGATGAAGTGTGTTGGCCAACGAGACAACTATCCACAACAGACTAACTGACGTGGGTGCAAAATAACCGGTTATGGACCTCCATACCAAGCAGTTCTCTATAAAAGTCTCGATGGAAAAAAAATTCTGAAGAAGAAAGACAGTATAATGAATTTGTCCGGATATTGGTTTATTTGTCACTATATCTCTGCTCATGTGTAGGTTAGAGATAATGATTCGCATGCCTATAGTATGAGTATGCTTAATGTAGATTGTGTATCTAGAAACCTTCTAAATTAATCTGTGTTCTTGAAGTTTTTCAACACAAACGAAACTCTAAACGGTGTAGTATTATGTTACAAAATTGTAAAATTTAGATGAGGAACACTTTTTCCTTCATATTTCCAAATCAGCAGTAATACTAGAAATACCTTTATAAATGCAATTAAAACCCATTATCCTAATTTAAACCAGCTTGACTCAACCTCTAGACTTCAAACTATCTGAGATCCCAATAAAGATATTGTTTAATGTTGTGGGCTATATAAAACAATCCATGGAGTTGCGAAAATGAGGTCCACATTGGTCATTTACCTATATACGTATGACTTTTTTCATGCGCTGTATGTTTCCTATGTACATGTAATGTTTGCCTTTTAACCCGTCAGGGTTTACTTTTTTCAACATAGTTGTTATTATGTGAAATTATGTTTTTCAAATATTCGGCATTGAGCGTTCTTTTTGAAGGTAAATCCAGAGAAGCACTTCGGACGCATGCAATTTATAAAGTGTTATTTACATTTTTTATGCCCCACCTAGGGGCATTATGTTTTTCGGTCTGTGTGTCCGTTCGTCCGTCCGTCCGTCCATCTGTCCCGCTTCAGGTTGAAGGTTTTGGTCAAGGTAGTTTTTGATGAAGTTGAAGTCCAATCAACTTTAAACTTAGTACACATGTTCCCTATGATATGATCTTTCTAATTTTAATGCCAAATTAGAGTTTTGAGCCCAATTTCATGGTCCACTGAACATAGAAAATGATAGTGCGAGTGGGGCATCCGTGTACTATGGACACATTCTTGTTTAGTCAAAAGTTACGAAACAAAATATTAGTACAATAAAAACAGATATTTCAGAAAATTCTGTAGTTTTACTGCTCTGACGTCAAACAACAATAGGTGTTGTCAAGACATCAACAAAGTTGCATCAAACCGATCGAGTGAGATCGCGTAGAAAAGATATAATTCCTTGCATTTTCTACTTTTTACATTAAAAGTCAATTGTGTATAATAAAATAAAAAAATAACTGATTCAACAATTAGAAAAAATGTTGGAAATTTTTAAACTGGTGATCAAACAACACTGTTATTCATGCGCTGTGCGTATTCGTGAATTAATGTGTTTTATTATACTTCATGTCAAAATGCGGGATTCTGATTGGTTAATAGGAGGGAGACAATTTACTCTATCCCATGGCAAATACTCTATTACCCTTCACGGAGACGCTTGACTGATAATTTTTGCGCTTTTTTAAATAGGGATGACTGTTATGTAAAAAAAGTCATAGTTTATTACTTTGAAGTTGAAATTTAATAGACAGTAATAACAGAACATTTAGTATAATAAAGTATATTATACATAGCTGAAAGAGTGATAGAACAGATTGTTACCCCTCGAAAAGGCATTGTCAACCTTGGCTTCGCCGCGGTTAACAATGTTTTCTCGGGGTAACAATCTGCTCTATCACCCTCTCAGCTATGTGTTATTTATATACTGTCTCTCGTTGAATATATTTTGACATCGTACTGGTTTTTCTATAACTAATTATACAACACAATTTATTACATTTCGTATCATCTTATCTTTTTATTTATATTTTGCAGTTCGAACAACCCTCTTTTCGAAAAGCGTAAGTATAGATTTCTCATGAACACAATTAAGTTGAATTCTGTTAAATGTATAGTATTACAAGATGGAAACACTTTGCTACTTTTTTGTTAGATGAGCATTGAACTCTTCCTTCTGTTTTTGTAAGAAAAGAAACAAAGTTCTCAATTTTTTTCTGCAGTTGTCCGTGTGTTACATCTTTGATGATAATATCAATTGTAACTCTCTTGTCTCGCCCGGACTCGCGACACAACTTAAACTTAAGGTAAGTACTAGACGTAAAATGCATTTTAATGGGCATAACAGGCAGAAAAATCAATTATATTAATTTTCAATAAAGCCAATATGATATCAAATATAGATAGATTAATTACAATTATATGATGCTGATGATCATGATGGACGACTGTTAAACGTCCGGCGGCAAATAAAATGCATATTCAGGACGAGAACATGTTGATGTAATATGAATATTAACCCTACTTTGTACTAAACTGACATACTGAGCCAGATTTTTAACGTGCTAGTTCAAAAGTTATGAAGACATGTCACTCTACCAGGACACATCATTCTGACTCCGAGCTGAACAGTCTTTGCTCTTACTCCTTAATGCCGTGTAGAAGTAGAGAAGCAGCAAATATCAATTTTACTCTTTGTTTTGACTCGACCGGGATACGAACCCGTGATCTCCGGCACTCGAGGCAAGACAACCGAAGCGGTTACAATGATATTGGAACCTGATTGAAATGGAGTTACCGCCCGTTTATCAGAAAATTCCAATAAAAAATAACTAAACGGTGAGATTGGCCACATACTAAATAAAAGTATAAGAATAATGTCTTTTAAAAGTCCAAACGCCTCTAGTAGTATAGTAAACAAAGTTAATATTGAAAAATGGTTCACAATCATTCAAGAAACTTTTACATCATTGTCCTTCGTTGTCACTCTATCAGTGTAAAAACGGATGAGACAAAAACCACAGAAAAGTACCAATTATTTACGATAAAGGTGAAAATATCTACAGTTTGTCCAAGTCGTTTAACATACTGAATAAAAGTAATCTCGAAATCACACTCGTACATTTAAACAGAAATAGTTGTTAAACTATATGTTATTTGAAACACACATGCAAATACATTTTGTCTTATTTTCATTATTTATCTACAGAATTCCATTAGAGATTCTCGTTACACTGATATCTTTATTTTCATTTCATTTTGTTGTATATATGTATATTGATAAGAAATATAGAAAAAAAATCACTTTCATACAAATCTAACTTATAAAGCTCTTTCTAAGTACCAATTTTCAGAGGGTTCTATTTACAAATGATTTAGTCCTGAGCATGATAAAATTTCCCGAAATCGACCAAACAGAATTTCCCAAAACTAATTTTTCGAGCATGCCGGTCTTCTAATTGTCATGGTAACTTTTAATATAAAATATCTTCTTGTGCATTTAAAAACGGTAGAGTTTTTCTACAACAACAACAACAAAAGTTGGGTAAGTTTGCTTGCTAATTTTGTTAGGAGGAAATTTTCTCAATCATTGCACTTTAAATTAATACATGATTATACAAATAATTACATCGTTTATCCAGTAAATTTTCTTTCTAGGCAGCAGTCCTTTTCGGCATCAATTGCTAGTTTTGTGATATATCATTTGCATCAAATTTATTTTTCAATGGTATCAATTGCGTCCGATTTTGGAATTCATTTGCGCCAAGTTACCTGTATGAATATTTTTAATAAATCTATGTTCATCTATAACATATAAGTCCTTGATAAATCATGATACCTTACCTATAGTAAAATATGGAATAAACAGGACGATAATCGATTATCGTATAAAAAGAGGCTATAAATAGGGTAATGTTGAACAATAAACAAATGTATTGCTAACGATCGTATCTGCAGATGAGTATAAAGGTATAAGACCAACCAATGGAAGTAAAAGTTCAACTTATTTCAAATGGCATGTAAAAGAAAGACATCATAAATGGTATTCAAAATACCATCACAGATGATTTTTTGAGTTGTTCAGTTTAAACGAAGAGGACTTTCCAAAGTATTTCCACGATTGTATACTATACGCCATATACCTTAAATTGCCGAGTACAAAAACAATTGCCGTGAGAAGCAGGCACAATTGAAAAAAAAGCTACAAATATCAGCCTTCAAGCAAGTGTAAACTGACGGTGCTTACATCATGAAGAGATTCATTGCTTTAATAAAAAAGATTTTTCATAAGAATAGTTGCAATAGTATATTTCATTTTTGACGCTAAAGGTACTAATTAATACAAACACTAATAGCGCAAACGCATCATTGGCGCAAATGGGTTGTTGCGCAGACGGATTTCTTCCAATTTCTATAACCACTGAAATTCAAATCATGTCATTATCTTCAAGCGTAGAATTATAATATCTTTGAATTGTAATACATGACCAAACTCCCTAACAAATCCCCACACTTTTGTTGATCACGCTTTTGTAGAATAACTCTAACATGTTTCTCATCCCTATGGAATGAAAATTAAACTTTTGAATATCTCGTAGGTTCTACCTGGAAAAGAATGATCCGTGGTTCTTGTAGCCAGGCAGATGTTAAAGATTCCTTGTACGAGAACACCCAGTGTACAAGCATTGCTGTGACAGCAGCAATGTACCATGCCATGAAATGTGTTAACAAATGGAAAAAGAAGGACATTGACACTATCATAAAACAGGGTGATCGCAATCATGTTTTATTCCGAGAGGTCTACCGATATTCTAACAATAGAGACAAAAGAGTTGCGGTATTCGACCTTCCAACAAAATTTCCAGTTAGAGTCAAAGACCAAAAGCCGTTGCCGTAAAGACGGGCGAATGGGCAGGACCAGTGTTTGCTCCAGCTAAGTACGATGCCGAATTCCGTTTAAGTTGTCCAACATTACGAGATCTTCTTGAGCAACAGTTAAAACCTAATAGATCTATTTTAACCACCATAGGCGAGTTCTCTCTTCTGTTCATGAAAGTAGGATCTGATATATGGCTGTTTGACAGTCATTCAAGAAACAGTAAAGGAAAATACACAAAGTTCTTTGGAAAAGCTTTTGCGGCACCATTTTCCAGTATTGACGACCTTGAAAAATATATCAGAAAGAACTACGGGTCACGTCTAACCTACAATGCAACATCTATCAAGATCTGGTTTCCAAATGAAAATGTTTCCAAAGATCAGATCATTGTGGACAGATTAGAACACACGTTAAAAGCTATTGCACACGACAAACTTTGTGCCGAGTTAACGATAAGACTGCAGAAATTGGTAATTATTTTAAGAAAAAATAACTCGTCAGAAAATAATATACATAACTTTAATAATTAACTTTAAACTTACGCTGGCCTTCAATATCATAACACTTCAAATACTTCAATTTCGAAATAACGAAGAATACTTGATACTGTAATGTATTATCTGATTTGTTTTGTTGAGATACACTAGAGGCGGATGCAAAGGGGGGACGTAGAGGGCGTACCCCTTTTGATCGCCAATTTTTTTTAAATCTCATGTTTTTCACAACATATATATATTTTTAGTATAAAATCGTCCAAAAATATTTTGCCTCTGCAGCATATATTCAATTATCTGGAATTACGCTCCCCTTTTGAAAAAATCCTAGATCCGCCCCTGTTCACAAACAATTAGACCCGTTTCAAGATGAACTGTTCTTAAATCGCAATGCTTGTTATATTTATTTTCAAGAACATTACGTCATCTAAATAGGCAGCATAGCAGTCTTATTGTTGAAGGCCTCACTGTGACTTTGAGATAAAGAACAGCAATAAAAGCGATGTTCCTTTGCTTTTTGTGATTTTTGTGTGTGTTTTTTTTTTTTTTTTTTTTTTTGCTGTGCATGTACTGGTTTTGTGTCATGGATGGATACCCTATATCCTTTGTTTTTCTATAATTTACAATCAAGTAGTAAGACTTTTGTCGGAAGCGGTTCAATAGTTGTAATTACATGTATTTATTTATATTTATCAGATAGTTTTATTTATAGAATAGTATTCAAAAAATGAACCTCCTTGAATCTTAATAAAATAGTAAAACCTGTTTTTTTCTACTTTTCTACTTTTTAGCACGCGAGAGAGAGGACCATGATAACGACATAGCCTGTGAGAACAGTCCGGATGGATTAGGAGCGTCAAATGACGTTCACCGCCGAGACGTTTCGAATACGACCATGCGTGGTGAGTACCTTTTACTTAATTGCTACTGGAACATTATCGCTAATGCACACAATTACAATACTTAACAAAAAAATATCTGTTCAATTATAATGGACATGCTGCTTTTTTAATTATTCATTTAGCTTAAGGGACGACCATCTGATATTCTGCAACACTAAATACAGGAATTAAGCGTATACAAAAGTGCAAATAAATAAGCCGTGCGGCAAAAACAATAAGCATGAGTCGCAACACATGAAAATGAATAGTCAATCCGAAAAAAATATCCTCATGCTGCCCACTCCCCTCCCCCGAATATCAATTGGGAGTCCTCTCAACAATTTGCTCTAATTTGAAAAGCAGAGCACCATATAAACGAAAATGATATTTTTGGAAACCGTATCAAAACCTTTTGGAGTTTGCTTATTAAATTGCAGAAAATTTAATCCCAAATGATACCCCGAAAATTGAACCTCGTGTGAAAAAACCCGAAAATTGAACCTCATGTGAAAAATGTCTCAGTACGAAACGAGTCATCTATCTTGTCCAAGTTTACGATATTGACAAAGGAATAGAAGAAAGCGTGACTATTTCCGCTCATCTAAAATTAGTTGCACATGTGGACCTTATTTATTGACTGTAAAATTATCGTAGCAAAATTTTTAGGTCAAAAAGTGCCCACCGGAACTTAAATAAAACTACGAGATGCAATCTCCGGAGTCTCTGTTCAATTCATTCGCGACTCGTCTAGCCTCGGGTCGATTAAGGACTCTTGTACATCATTGATATAATGCATATTCTGATCACTAAAAAACTAATATAGAACAGCGAAAATTCAGCATTTTCTATATTTCTATATTACAACATTTCAGTCAAATTTGGTCTTTGGTTTTTTGTCATGGTATGACGTCAGCAACATGACGGGTATTGTATCCATTAAGGAATACCAAGTTAAATTGTTGTTATCATTAAAACTATTTAGGACATGAATGTGTTTCTTTCACTGATTTGAGGTACCTCATTGTCGTAGCTATTGATTTGTGAAATGACCGCATACAATTATAACAGCTAAACTGGAAATTGATCGAACGTTGTATTGTCCTTTCGGAAGAAAAATACTGTTTCCTCGAGATAAGGATTCCCTACTGTGCAAAATTATTATCCGGAAACAATATTGTCACATTGACATTGTCAACTATTTATCAAATATAATTAAAATGTGATAAAACTAATTATAGTATTAACCAAACGAGTTTTCTTTTCAGTTTCAAAAAAGTTTTGCACTAAACAAGATAAATTATAGTGAATTAGCGAAATTAGAGAGTTTTTTTTTTCGTTTCACTTTGCCTGTCAAATAGGTCATTGCCCGTAGTATATTATGAATAGTCACCTTCTTCGTGTTATTCATATAAGGAGTTCATTAAATATGTGTTTACAATATTTTCTTAACAGAGTTTTACGTTTTTGACTAAAATAGTCTTTTGGGGATTAATTTCCAGAGTTTAGAGAAATGTACATGTATACAAGTGAAAATTTACTGAACAGTACTTACCAAAAGTGTAACTTGTCAGTGATAGAATAAAACAGGTTTGGTAAAGAATTTATCCCTTTTAAACAAATGAATTCTTGCAATGCTTTTCAGTCTGACATTCCTGTTAAATGTAATATTGGAGGTAGGGGGTTTGTTTGTCTGTTATTTAATATTCCTGGAGTTGTCATGGTAAAAAAAAATTCTCTATAAAATCACTGTTCTCAAAATGATTTAATATCAGAAAACTTAGTTGCATTAAACAGTACTGAATGTTCACTGATTTATACATATCAACGTTTATGGTTTAAAAGAGAGGCAGACGACACCTAAGGGACACTAAAAATATTTAGTCAAATAAAGACAGATAAACTTATCACCGGGTTTGACTCACATGAGCAACACGACGGGTGCCACATGTGAAGCAGGATCTGCTTACCTTTCCGGAGCACATGAGATCACCCCAAGTGTTTGGTAGGTTTAGTGTTGCTCAGTCTTTGGTTTTCTATGTTGTATTTTGTGTACTGTTGTTTGTCTGTTGGTCTTTTTTTCTTTTTTTGCCATGGCATTATCAGTTTATTCTCGACTTATGAGTTTGAATGTCCCTTTGGTATATTTCGCCTCTCTCTTATAAAACAATGAAAAAAGGGGAAAAAATAACCTTTAATTTAATAATACTTTATCTTCACTTCAGAATGAACAAATTTCTGTTTTTTTTATAATTAAACGTCTCAATCTGACCACAAGAAACAGCGGTCAAAAGTTGAAAAAGTTCTGTTCATTGTTGACCTTTAATACACGAAATGAACTTTCAGTTGTATTTTTAGACACATTGTACCAGTTATAAAACCAATATCAAACTTGATCTCTTGTAATCAGTCAATTTTATGTATTCCAACTTATATAATCCGCTATTTTAGAACGAAAAGCTTGGTCACAACTTCTGGACCACCTTACCCCCTGAAAAAACAAAACGGACTTTTTTTCCTTTTGCCTACACTAAGCCCATCTTGAGAAGTTTTTAGTTGGTTGTGTCGTTGACAGCTGAGGTTACCCACTTCTACATTCGTGGTTTCACGCTTTCCTATAGTGATTTACTGGAAGACCGCGCCAGGTTGAATGCATTCTTTTCTGCTAAACAAAACTTTGAGAAAGTTCGTTTTTTTTTCAGTTTTTATATTTTTTCTGATTTCTGATTTTAGTTCGATTCAATTGATTTACGAACACTGTACTTACAGGTTGCGTTTTTGTCGAAATTGACATTACCGCTCAAGAGTTATTGGTCTTGGCTGTCATTGAAAAGAAAGCGGGGGTTTCTACGAACTTAAGTTGTTGCTTATATTCACGTCATTTTGGACTCAGGTGAATAGTTGTCTACATCATTTCCTTATTGTTATGTATTCTAGAGACAGCTTCTTCCTATTTGAATCAATTGATAGATATTTACGGGTCATACTGATTTGTCCTTGTCTCGAACTATATACTCGCCGCAAGATTTTCATAAGTTCGGAAGCACCGATATCTTTTCTCGGAACAGAAGTTCAATTAGTGAAAGGTTTCACTACTACAATCTATCATCTTAAGTTATGAAAGTAAAAGTCATGAAAATCTTTCTTTGATTTTAACTGTTATGAGTAGTTTGTGAATAATTGCGGCGGAGAATACTTTTGAGGTGGAACGGGGGAAACTATTTGTTTGCATACCCGCCCCACCTCCCCAAAAAAAAAAAAAAACAAAACAAAACAAAAACGAAACACGGACAAAACAAAAATTAAATAGATTCTTTCTGCCTATCTAAAAAAATGAGAAAAAAGAGGCTTTAACCGACCACTGTTCCACTACATATGAATAGTTAAACATAATCATGATAATGAAAACAATTTTTTGCTTTGGCAAAAAGGAAACAAAATAGATCGACGATTTAATTATCAATGTGTAAAAAATGAATATCAAATAGATGCGTGATCAATGGTTTGCGTTATCAAGGCTATAAAAAAACATGAAACAATCAAAACAGATCATTGCTTAAGGTTAAAAAAAGGACGAAAAATAACAAAAGTTAAATTATTAATTTTCATTAAAAATACAATACACAGATTAAGATACATGGGTGTTATTCGTAATTAGTTAATAACCAATAAGAAGCATGGTTTAATATTTGATTACGCGTAACGGATAGGAATGAATATCATCTTATTAGTCTTGAGATCAATGTTCAACTATTTAATAACAAAAATCTCATCTGAACTAAATTTTGGTCAACTGTCTCCGTTCTAATAAGGTAAGTCTTGTATTGTAAGTTGTGAAACACATTTTTGAGCTAAGTTCAAATGGTAGCTTAAAAAAATATGGAAATTTAAAAGAATAAACACTAGCTAGCTTTTTATGTTTATACTGTATTTAATTTGTTTTTAAGAGAGATTATGTAGGATGCATGGGTCCCTTCAAGTGCATGATTGACTAAATTCTATGAACAATTGCAATATAATAAAATGAATTATATAGTGTATGCGTTTTGTTCACTAGATATTTAATACTACAAAGATACTCTCAGATTGCGTATCAATCCATGTTTAATTGTATTTCTTTGGTAAAAAAAAAGGTTTTCTTTTTTTTGGCATTCTTTCTTGTGCATTGAAATTGGTACCATTATTGTTGTTAAAGGAAACTAAACTGAAAATTTAGAAATTCTTCTGAAAATATCTATAACACGGAAAAGGGGGTCTACTTTTCCGTGTGACAATTATTTTAATTAAAAACTCTTATTTCAGAGTAGAGGCAAGTATAAATTGCTCCCATTGTATCATTGTGGTTCTTTTTATCAAGGATACAATAATTAAAGGAAAATAAACTGAAAAATTTAGAAATTCTGTAAATATCTATTACACGGAAAAGCTGGCAAATGCTTAAAATGCACAAGATGTCGTGCGAATCGGTATCATATAATACGATAATTTAACAAGCTGAAACAGAGTAAAGCTATACAAGGCTTGCCTCCATAATTTGCTAATATTACCGCCTGCATGGACATTTTACATGTTCCAGATACAACCTTGTTGAGAGGAACCCCAGTACGCTTTGTGTATAAATCACGGTCACGTCCTATCTGATTGGGTACCGTTAAAGACACGTGCGGGGATGCAATTTGCGAACTAATATGGTGCATCCCAGTTTGAACCTATTTTTGACAGGTTTTTTTCACCTTTATTTAATTAAGAAAGAGACGAAAGTTAACATTCTGTATTTATTTTGTCCTTATTTACTATATAGTTCCACAAATTTAATTTTTAATCTATACTGAATTATAGAAAAATGGGTTTGAACCGACCTCCAGACCATATGCAAGATTCTGTAATGAGCATGTTTAACTACGCGCACTCGTAAATCAAATCGAATAACTGATGTTTAGTTTTATTTCTCCACATCTTTTATTAACCATTTGACAAAAGTCCATGCATTTTGTATGAAATGGATGTCTGTGACATCTCATTTTTAAAGTCGACGTTTTGTAGACGTCTCATGCAACGTTTCTCCGTAAATGTAACCTTTTTTTACTGTAGACTTGATCTGTTGAAGTATAAAGTGACCGTTTAATGTATCTTAACGAATGATTAGCTATGTTGAAAAACGTGTATATTGATCAATGATAAAAAATTGAATGGTTTAGTCTTTAAGAAAACCTATAAAATAAAACGTTTTTATGCAAAATGTGTGCAAATATGGTACTGTTACGTAGGATTTTAATAATGAATATCCTGGCCGGTTAAGAGCTGAAAATAAATAATCTTGCACACAACGAAAATTAATATTCTGCAACTCAAAAAAAAGGGGGGGGGGGGGGTATGTATGCGTATAGCAACAGTTGAAAAAGAATATTCAATCCGCAAAAAAATACTCCTATCCCTTCCCCAGATTACCAAATGGTCCTCCCTTCATATTGAAGAATCAAGCAACAACACATTTGAGTGGAATTATTCTAAGGCTAAATCTATTACGCTATACCAAGTGCGCCTTGCATCCCAGTGGAAGAGAAAACAATCTGCTCCTTCCCCGGATCAGCCAAACTTCACACCCAATTAACTGGCGTATAATACTGCTTATTTATTCTGAATATGCACAAAATATTTGCCATTGTACATGAACTTACAAAAACATTAATAATGTCAACTCTGAATTAGTTCTTATGCACTTACATGTAAAGGAGTTACAATCAACCCATTTTCTTTTTTCTTCCGTGGGGTTTTCTGTTTTATAAGTGGGTTGGATCGATAAATCAAATCCACATCTATAATACTAAAATAACGAGGTCCAATTTGTTAGCCGTCATGGGGTAAAAACGACAAATCAAAGAATTCAACTTTATATATAGCTAATATAGGACAATGGTGTTGATTAAAAATTACACCATTCCAGACCCTTTTGTTTTCCACATAATTAATATTACCAAAAATTAACAAGTTCCGGGTCGAACCCGATACCGATACCAATAGTATATTCACCTGTTACATATAACCTTATCTGTACGTTCCGCATCTGACAGGAGCACCACCAAACGGTGTATTTAGGATTTGCTATATACACGGGTCATAATCACAGGGTTGACACTACTAAATTCAATCATTGTCACATTCTTTCCTATTGTAGTATTTTAATCAGCATGACTTTATAAGATGACAATACGAATACTAAAAATCTAGACTTAAAATAAGGCGTGTAGGTACAGTTTCCAATTTGTTAGCCGGCATGACGTAAAAACGTCGAATCAAAGAATTCAACTTTATTTATCACTAATATAGGACAATGCTGTTGATTAAAAATTACTCCATTCCAGGCCCTTTTGTTTTCCAAATAATTAATATTACCAATAATGGATAAGTTCCAGGTCGACGGGTTCAAACAGAAAGATTTTGAAAGCAGAGTTTTCTCTGCATCTTATAATCAGCATGACTTTATCAGATGACAATACCAATACTAAAAATCCAGGCAAAAATAAGGCTTACGCATAGTTATATACTTTAATTCAGTCACGGACCCGCGATATCACGGGTGTGTTCTAGTTTGTACTAAAATGATTTCCATTGACGGGATTAGGGGTGAACGCGTATTTACTACTTTGTTGCAGTTAAAAGTTTGATATAACGTGGTTTTCTGTACGAAATCATTTTCCCTATTGAATTATTTATTGTATTAAAGCTGTAAATCAAAAATCTTCCCTCTTTACTTGAATTATGACTTTAGTAATTATTATTTTAATTGACTTTTGAAAAAACTCCAAATAAACTATACATTTTGACCTTATCAAAAGACTAAATATTATTTTGAATATTTTTCAATAGCTGGCTGCCAGGATAATGTATAACAGTAAGAAACAATGTTTAAAATAACATGTTTGTTCATTGATGCTACAAATATTATTTTAAATCACTATTCCTCTATTTGACCGTTTCTAATAATCCCCTTTTCAATGGTTTCTGACCTAAGGTAGAAAAAAGTTAATATTTCCTGGTTCAAGTGAAAGATTGTCATTGATAAGACTTTGTTCTTCTATATCGCCCTTCCGGTAGTACGAGGCAAATTTGATCAAAATTTGTAAGGCTGTCTTCATTTGTAAGTTTTGGCACGAAAAAGTCTTGTAGATATCTGAATATATTGATTCAAAACTAAACAATTATTCTTCATTTTATAGAAGCGCTGAGATAATGAATTAGAGGGTAGCACGGAGTCCTCGTTTCTTGAGCCTCGTTTTCATACAAGCCGTTCAAGACAATGTGTAGCTTTTAAGATCGTTAACTACGCAAAATCTCGAGAAAGGTTCACATTGTAGGTCACGGTATCAATGTGCAGACAACTCAATAATCTATTAGTATTTCGTTTTATATACAATTACAACGCCCTCATCCAAAGTTTACCTTCGATGTAATGGTTTCGTTTTAGCTGATTTTGGGCGTAGGCTTTCAATGTTTTATCCCTCGTTTACTTAGATCTGGATGCTGCACGATGATGGATAATCTGGAAATGCATATATATTAACAGCAACAAGAACCACGTTTAAATTACTTTGATTGAGTAGACACGAAAATTTTGGATGAAATATCCCTTCATTTCACGCCTACATTGATGCTGTATCGAACAAAACACATCTTCTAACAGAACGTCCTTCCTTATTATGCTTATTAGTTTTGTCTATTGTGAAAATTTTATTTGAAACTCATCCGAAAATTTAGACTGATTTACATAAATCTGCTGTTGTAACATCTGAACAATCTCTAAAACATGGATTCTAGTTTATTGGCAATACATTCCTATTATCTTTGAATCTAAAAACAGTTAAGTTGGAATTATGTAACTAAGAAACAAAAATAATTAACGTTTGACAATTGGACAAAGACCATAATCGAATATCGGAAATAATCGGAAGTAATCGATATTTTAATCCATTATATATATCTCACTTAATGCATTTGCCATATCTATTAAACACAACTAACATGGGAAAGTGTTTTTTATTCTGATATTTGAATTATTAACCTGCAATTGTCCTTCAAACTAAAATAAAGTAAAATATTTCAAATTACTTGAATTAGACTAAATACCTTTATTTATTGTGATAATTCTGATTTTATTCAGTGAAACATAATTGATAAATTGCGTCGCTAGCTTTAACATATAGATACATGTAGTCGAACATTTGAGATATGATACTCTTTACAACACTAGAAATAATGAAGTACAAGATGAATATCAAATTTGATGGTTTTACCCGGGGATCCCCTTTTGTTTAACAATGTCTATGACATGAAGTATTTTCGTTTAAAAGCATATCGATTGAATGCTTAATAATAACTTTATTAGCAAAATTACACACATACGATTCATGCAAGTACGAGTACGATAAAGGATGCAATAAAAAAAAAGTAGTATACTAAATACAACAAACTATTGCAGCATAATGTTTTCAATGTGATTGATCATTTGATCAGGGACTTTTCTACAGGCTAGATATATGGAAAATGCTGATTGCAATATTCCGAATGGACATGACGCAAAATTACACGAGACAATGTGTGGTTTATAAAACTGATCAAATTGGTAAAAATGCTCACAGAATAAGGGAAATTCCGTTATCGTCTAAGTCAGTTGGGGTACACTTTTTAGACGAATATGTGTCTCATTTTTGCAGTAAAGCCCCTATAGGCTATGACGACTCGGGGACTCAGTCGTAAACGATGACTAGAAAGGCCAATTTATATATTTTGAGGTCAAAGTTATTGCAAGGTCGTTAAACACTTACTATTTTAACATTAACTACCGTTATTACATTGTTGCAGTAAAATATCGTGATTTCCCAATCAAATAAAAACATAACACGTCACAAGTGAATATATCTTTTATTTTTACTCTTCTGACGTTATAGCTACAATAGATGTTGTCAAGACGTTGTCTATGACGTAGCATAAAAACGTAGTGTTAACGCGTAGAAAAAGATACAGTTCTTTGAATTTTCTACTTTATTTACTTAACAATCAAATTGTAATATAAAAAAAAAAAAGAAGGGACAGTACGCCTTATCTTTATTTATCCAAATATCGAAAAATCAAATTGAATATTCAGCAAGTGATCGAAAACTCATTACTTGGTTAATGTCTCTTATTCTATGTGTCCTTGTCCTTATCCATGCATTCATACAAAAACTGCCCCTCTTCTCTTAATTCATTCTTATTTTCTATAATATTAGTCGAGTTTTTGCCACTTTATGTAAAACAACAATCAATCAATCAATCTATCTAAATATTTAGAGATTATGTTATTTCAAAGCACCGGAAACGGTACTTGTTTGTTACTAACAAGATTTACCAACAGCAAGTTATTAGTATGGCATTTTTATTATGTGATAACAAAGATAATATATGAGAATGCGTTTCCCATGTCTCTCTGTATGATATTTGTCACACCGGGCCTGTCTCCCTTATAAGACAATTCATAGTGCATTCTACACAATATAACATATTATTTGTTGTAAAAACTGCCTGTATGGATGTCACAAGTAAACAGCATTCCTGATATTATTCAAAAAGTATAGTTTACTAATAAGTTGTAAGTTTTCAGACAAAACTCATCTAATACTGTAGTATTATTACATGGGATAGTCATGATTTATTCAGTTTTTATGGCATTGTCCTGGATATAAAAAAGAACTAACCATTTTCATTTTCTATTATTATTGACTATCATTTATTCATAGTCTGTAGCGGTATTTGATTTCCTTCTACGATTACAAAATAACGTGTCTGTTTTGATGTTTTTTTTTTATTTACTTAGTCAAGTGTTAGGTCACGCTATATCTGTATCTAATGGAAAATAAATAAATGGTATCAATTTATGTTTCATCAGTCTCTTTTGTTTTCTTACGAATAAGAAATAGAGGGCGCATGTCAGATAAAAAGAAACCAAAACATGATCTTTAATTTGAATGTATATAGAGCCTTGATCGGGGTCTTCTTTTTTCATGTCGATCTTCATTATTTTGTCTTTTTTTTCTCAATTCCTTATTATTATTTTTCTGCCCTTTATGATCAGCATTTTTCCTTTTATTCTGTATTCTGTACTCCCCAATCAAACCCACAATTTTTATGAAATGGTCAATTTAAGTTCATATGACATAATTATAGGATTGGTGTAAAACACAATCCAGCCAATATATGAATTAGGCAAAAGTATACTGGACCTTAATTTCAAACGGAAAACAATGGAAGTTATATGAAAACAGATTATATCTTTCAGAATATTCATTTAACATGCAAATAAGAACTGTTTTTACACTGTGTTAATAATAACAATTTGCAGCTCGTTGTCTTATTAAAACAGATGTAAATAGATTTTAATTCACACATTCTGAACAAGTTTCTACTCTCGGTAATTCAATTATTAATAATAACGAATGTTTTATTAGGTAACGCGAGAGTGAGAGTTAATCTCTTAATTATATAAACTTAACAAATATTCCCAATTCTGTATGTTAAATCTGATTTCATTGGTGAGATTCATGGCAACCAAAAAGTTTATACACATATAAACACTTTTCATGACGTCATTAGTATGAAATAATGCACACAAGCGAACTAATGTCTATAAAATATTTAATCTGGACATAATTTTAGTGCATTTGATTGAATTTATAAGTAATAAAGGTAATTTTCACAGAGTTTATTGCTCTGTAATATTTACCGACTTACTCACAAACTTTATAACGTTATTAATGTGTAACACTCGGCACTTAAATATAATTCACACTTCGGACTTTATTCAGTTATAATAACATTTATGTTTCATTTAAACCCGTAATTTTGATTGGCTGACAACAATCCAAGGCACTTTACTACCATGTGTTTCCCCCGTATAGGATACAACGGCTATGACTGCACGTGCTATCCGTGACAAGGTTAAACATTACATAGAGAAACACACGAAAAGCTTGATATAACTCTTAATTTCATGGTTGTAGCATCAAAATGTAACTATAAGAATTGAATGCTCTTTTTTTTTTATAATTCATAGGGTTGTAAATTCAAAGCGTTGATCGTGCGCATATTTTTGGTATGGGGCGCTCCCGCCAACGCTTTTTTATATACGCTCCAATAAAATTCTAAAAAGAAGCATTCAATTCTAAAGTAAGCTAGTCGGTCGAGTCTTATTCAGATAAACCTTCATTACCAGAATAAAAAATCTGGACCAAAACAATTTATTCAATACATTTTTGGACTAAGTGGGAAGGAGTGGCAAAAATTACAATTCATCTATGGCAAAGAGTACACTCTATTCATGGCAAAGAGTACAATCTATTCATGGCAAAGAGCATAATCTATTCATAGCAAAGAGTACAATCTGTTTATGGCAAATAGTACATTATATTCATGGCAAAGAGTACATTATACTCATGGCAAAGAGCACAATCTATCTATGGCAGAGAGCACAATATATCTATGGTAAAGAGCACAATCTAGTTATGGCAAGGAGCACAATAAAGTTATGACAAGGAGCACAATAAAGTTATGGCAAAGAGCACAATCTATTTATGGCAAAGAGCACAATCTAGTTATGGCAAAGAGCACAATCTAGTTATGACAAAGAGCACAATCTATCTATGGCAAAGAGCACAATCCATTTATAGCAAAGAGCACAATCTGTTTATGGCAAAGAGCACAATCTAGTTATGGCAAAGACCACACTCTATCTATGGCAAAGAGCACACTCTAGTTATGGCAAAGAGCACAATCTATTTATGGCAAAGAGCACAATCTAGTTATGGCAAAGAGTACAATCTATTCAAGGCAAAGAGCACAATCTAGTTATGGCAAAGAGCACAATATATTTATGGCAAAGAATACAATCTATTTATGGCGAAGAGTACAATCTAATTATTGCAAAGAGCACAATCTATTTATGGCAAAGAGCACAATCTATTCACGACAAAGAGTACAATCTAGTTATGGCAAAGAGCACAATCTATTTATTGCAAAGAATACGATCTATTTATGTCAAAGAATACAATCTATTTATGGTCGCAAAGAGTACAATCTATTTATAGCAAAGAGTACAATCTATTTATGGCAAAGAGTACTATATTCATTTTCATTCAGAATTATAATTTGCAATGGTATTTTTAAACACGATGTCTATACAACAGCACCTACATTTCTTCATGATGTTCGTTGAATTATTTTCCCGTTGTCCTTTGTTTTCCTTTAATGAAACCACAGTACATATTTCGATCAAATATTCTTCGGGCGTTGACTTTAAAACGCATGAACTGAATAAATTTTGAATAAAGTTTGATTAAAGGGTGGATTTTTAAAGCTACAAGGGTTTTTTTTACTTTGAATTACAGACCTAAAGGGTTTATTAAAAAAAACTGAAGCATTACTAATTTTGTGCTTGTATAGCAATATTCTATCAAATTCAACATCAAATTGAATACTTGTGGTTTCTGTAATTTCATTACTGGTAACGTTGACTTGTATATACCATAGACCATCCCAAGGCTGATTAAAAAGGATAAATTTTTGTGCTGTCGAATTAGAGGTATATGATGGAAGTTTTGAGGTTTTCACTTCGGAGATCCCAGAGATAAAAACGAAGCTGAAAGTTTAATCTTGTTTAGCAGATATCTTTTACTGAGAGAACCGAACTCCAAAGTACAGGAAACCTACGCGTGGATAAAACACGTGGTATTACTTGTAAAAATCGTGATCATTACCTACAAACACTTCAAAGAAACATTTGCTGTAAATACATTTTTAAAGTGTTAATCTGATCTAATCTAATACAACCGAAACAACAGATACTTGTGTAAAATAAAGAATTTCATTGTAACACAACATGACACGGAAACATTCCAGTGGAATAATTTTCCGGTAAATTAACATCAATGAGCTATATAAATGTTAATTTGTTAACTTGATGTTCTAAGGCGTATAACATTTTAAGAGATATTTTGTGACTTTTATCTTAAAATTACATATTTATCATTTCTTTCAGAATATTTATTCAATTTGTCTGTTTTTAGAATTTGGATCAAAATCAATGTTACATACTCCATTAATGTTAAGTCATGTGGTATCTTAGTTCGCGTGTAAAGTACTAATTTTGTTTAAGAATCGTATTCCTAAAAGCTGTTTCATGTTCTTTGGTGACGTTGTTGTTTTAGGTAATCGATCTGATGACGGGATGTCGTTCTATTGCCATAACCCGTCCAACAAGTTGACTGTTGTGATTATAAGCAAGGCTATTTACCGGAAGCGTTAACATAAAAAGAAAAAAGTCTGGATATGTGGGGGGGTTCCCTAATTTCTGTATTCTTTAATTTTTTAGGTAACTTATCTGTATTCTTCATTTTGTTTGTCCATTATTCTCTATACTTTATAATTAGCACCCCATTATTATAGGATTAAACGCCTTTATTGGTGTATAAACTCGACCAATTCACTCACAAACAAATAAAAGTGACTTGGTCCAGTTTATACACCAATAAATTACTTTAAAAAGGCGTTTAATCCTTATAATTCTTTAAAACTGGAGATAAGGAATTTATTTTTCCACACTCGTAACCTCTATCACATGTAAATTGTATATTTGTGTTATTGAATTGGCCTGGCGCATGAATATATTTGTTGGTGAACGCAAAAATGTGTACTCCATGACATTTGCTATATGATAAAAAAATAAACTACAAAAACATCTTATTATCATTCAAATGAATGTTTTATGTTTATTATTTGATATAACGATTAACGCGAAGTGAAAATAAAATATTTTCAACGTCGATCCGGATTGTGTTATTATCGCCGCCATCTTGTTTACATTGGTAACAAAAAGTAGTCTGGTCAAGGTCGTCTATCGAAAAATAAACAACGTCAAGAACTACTACCGGAAGTCCTCTCGACCAATCATATAAACGTATTCCCTAATATGCAAATCATATAAGATTTATTCTCTATTCTTTATTTTTTGCCCTATTTTACTCTATTCTTATTTTTTTTGCCAATTATTATCTATCCTGTAAACCCCATCCAGACTCTCATATCACGAAAGGGAATTTTAAACAAAGTCCTAATTAATTCACAAATTTTGTTCTCGTAATCTGCATTGCACAGTCGTCTTCGTGAATGACGTCTGAACCAATCAGGTTCCCATAATGCAGCACCATTTCCAGATTGGTCTATTGCATGCATCTTTTTGTAATCTGTTGCGTGGCGTGTGAAAAGGACACTTAGTAAACATTAGTTAACGAAAACGTTTAACCAGGCTTACAGGTTAATCATAGTGGTGAATCTGACCTGAATCGATCTTACGCCAGGTTGAAGTTGATTTGTGATCTTTTCTAATCATGATAGCCTTTTTTTCACTTGTCTTACAGTGGCGGATTTAGTGGGTTTTCAAGGGGCGGGCCCGAGACCCCCCTTTTTTGGGAAAAGTTTGGTTATTTAGGGAATCACTGAAGCATGACTGGAGCGGGGCCCCCTCTTAGGCAGTCAGTAGGGCCCCCTTATGAAAATTTCTGGATCCGCCACTGTCTTATCGTTATAATGCCAAATTGAACTGGCGACTTGAAAACAGTCGTCAAAGATACCCTGGCTTGTCATTTGTATATACTTTATCATATACCTCAGGTAAATGGTTTTCATAAAATGCGTAATATAGATTATGGATTTGATAAAGCCTTTGCAACTTGTATTTACTAATAAGTATACATTATAAAGGTCAATATTGCATGATTAATTTCTAATGCTCTTCAACTTCATACTTAGTTCGAGATTACTCTGACGTCCAACGGCTGTTTTGTCAGACAAGCTGGGGTCCCACGGCTTTTTTTAATGGTTTTTATAGCTTTAGAAAATAAGAAAAAACTCGTCAAAGGTACCAGGCTTATAATTTTGTACGCCAGACCAAATCAAGTACCAAGTTAAATAGCATTGAGGACCAACATTTTAGAAAACAAACATGATTACTATCTTAACAGATTCAAGTACATGTATATCCATGATTGCGTTGGATAAAAACCGCAATTTTTATACGTGTGCATGCAAAACAAATTTCTTGTTAGAGGGGTCTAAATACAGCACAAACAACATTTTCCAAAAGACCAAAAAAGTGAAAAAGTATATTTTAACAAAACGCATTTGACTAACAGGTCGAACAACAAATGTTCTTAAACCCTGCTGACTGCCAATGGCGATTGCCAAATAAACGGATCACCGATGTAATAAATGGATCTTAATTATAAATTTAATACTAAACACAAAACAATAAACTTGCGGAAAAGATGATATACCGCAAACAAAAGGTGCAAAGATTTTTGTACACCATATCCGGATTTCGACAATTAATGTCTCTTCAGTGATGTTAGGAATCGAAACGGTATTTGGAAAGCCATACAATTTACCTCAATTTAGGATAGACTCTTTAATTTTGAGGAGTCAAAATAGGATGAACGGATCATATAAACCCGAAGGCAAATATAATACTAGCCCAAACGAAAAATATAAACAAGTCTAAATTGAAAACAACGTTCAAACCTATGATTGTGTTGGATAAAACCGCAATTTTATACGTGTGCATGCAAAACAAATTTCTTGTTAGAGGGTCTAAATACAGCACAAACAACATTTTCCAAAAGACCAAAAAGTGAAAAGTATATTTTAACAAAACGCATTTGACTAACAGGTCGAACAACAAATGTTCTTAAACCCTGCTGACTGCCAATGGCGATTGCCAAATAAACGGATCACCGATGTAATAAATAGATCTTAATTATAAATTTAATACTAAACACAAAACAATAAACTTGCGGAAAAGATGATATACCGCAAACAAAAGGTGCAAAGATTTTTGTACACCATATCCGGATTTCGACAATTAATGTCTCTTCAGTGATGTTAGGAATAGAAACGGTATTTGGAAAGCCATACAATTTACCTCAATTTAGGATAGACTTTTGAATTTTGAGGAGTCAAAATAGGATGAACGGATCATATAAACCCGAAGGCAAATATAATACTAGCCCAAACGAAAAAATATAAACAAGTCTAAATTGAAAACAACGTTCAAACCTATGATTGTGTTGGATAAAACCGCAATTTTATACGTGTGCATGCAAAACAAATTTCTTGTTAGAGGGTCTAAATACAGCACAAACAACATTTTCCAAAAGACCAAAAAAGTGAAAAAGTATATTTTAACAAAACGCATTTGACTAACAGGTCGAACAACAAATGTTCTTAAACCCTGCTGACTGCCAATGGCGATTGCCAAATAAACGGATCACCGATGTAATAAATGGATCTTAATTATAAATTTAATACTAAACACAAAACAATAAACTTGCGGAAAAGATGATATACCGCAAACAAAAGGTGCAAAGATTTTTGTACACCATATCCGGATTTCGACAATTAATGTCTCTTCAGTGATGTTAGGAATCGAAACGGTATTTGGAAAGCCATACAATTTACCTCAATTTAGGATAGACTCTTGAATTTTGAGGAGTCAAAATAGGATGAACGGATCATATAAACCCGAAGGCAAATATAATACTAGCCCAAACGAAAAAATATAAACAAGTCTAAATTGAAAACAACGTTCAAACCTATGATTGCGTTGGATAAAAACCGCAATTTTTATACGTGTGCATGCAAAACAAATTTCTTGTTAGAGGGGTCTAAATACAGCACAAACAACATTTTCCAAAAGACCAAAAAAGTGAAAAAGTATATCTTAACAAAACGCATTTGACTAACAGGTCGAACAACAAATGTTCTTAAACCCTGCTGATCGCCATTGGCGATTGCCAAATAAACGGATCACCGATGTAATAAATGGATCTTAATTAAAAATTTAATACTAAACAGAAAATAATAAACTTGCGGAAAAGATGATATACCGCAAACAAAAGGTGCAAAGGTTTATGTATACCATATCCGGATTTCGACAATTAATGTCTCTTCAGTGATGTTAGGAATCGAAACGGTATTTGGAAAGCCATACAATTTACCTCAATTTAGGATAGACTCTTGAATTTTGAGGAGTCAAAATAGGATGAACGGATCATATAAACCCGAAGGCAAATATAATACTAGCCCAAACGAAAAAATATAAACAAGTCTAAATTAGAAACAACGTTCAAACCTATGATTGCGTTGGATAAAAAACGCAATTTTTATACGTGTGCATGCAAAACAAATTTCTTGTTAGAGGGGTCTAAATACAGCACAAAAAAACATTTTCCAAAAGACCAAAAAAGTGAAAAAGTATATTTTAACAAAACGCATTTGACTAACCGGTCGAACAACAAATGTTCTTAAACCCTGCTGACTGCCATTGGCGATTGCCAAATAAACGGACCACCGATGTAATAAATGGATCTTAATTAAAAATTTAATACCAAACAGAAAACAATAAACTTGCGGAAAAGATGATATACCGCAAACAAAAGGTGCAAAGGTTTATGTATTCCATATCCGGATTTCGACAATTAATGTCTCTTCAGTGATGTTAGGAATCGAAACGGTATTTGGAAAGCCATACAATTTACCTCAATTTAGGATAGACTCTTGAATTTTATATATATATATATATATATATATATATATATATATATGTGTGTGTGTGTGTGTGTGTGTGTGTGTGTGTGTGTGTGTGTGTGTACTGAAGAAAGACGCCGCGGTCAAAATAGAATAGAAAATAATACAAACAACATTCCACAAAACACCACAGAATACTTAAGATTGAGCCACACAAACGCCACCAAAAACCGGAGTTAATTCAGGTTTTTTTTTTAAATTTCTATGGCACATTGGTTGTAAGCCTTGGTATTATCTTTGTTATAAAAGCAACATCTAAAACGTTTTCGATTTTATTTTGTAGGGATAGGAAAATGCAGACTGGATTAGTAGTATTTGTTTTGGCCTGTTCCACCGTCTCCACCTATACATTATATGACAGATGTGTAAAACAGTGCGACACGTGTCTGGAGTTCTGGGGAGGCAATCTATTTGATGCAAGGGTGTGTAAAACATATTGCGCTTTAACGAAAGGTGGGAGTGGCAATAGTTCTAAATGTACATTCGGAGCCAAAATGCAGAAACGAGTCAAATCTCATCCAGGGACCACGGAATGTCAGAAATATTGTGTTGGTTGCATAGAGTTATATGGAAAATCAAACTATGATGGATACAAATGTTCAATACAATGCATTGAATCACAAGGGAAGACAACCGATAATGATTGCATTCTTTATTCAATGTTTGGAAAATAAAAAAAAAAATCTATATATGTAATGATCCATTATGGATTTATCTTTTTTTTTTCTTTTGCATCATTTTTCTTATGTGACAATTAATTAAAATGATTTTGATTGTCGATTGAAATATGATATCGAACTAATTGCGAGAGTGTATGAAAACATCTAGGATTTTGACATTTCCCATGTGTAATAGTTTATAAAGGAACTCAAAGATGACGGAGGAAGGGACATACTGCTTGTTTATCATTTCATCATAATTGAGCTATTAGATCCTACCTACAAAAGATTTTTATTGCTTGAAATAGCACAACATATCATTGATAGTTGATTGTTTGATTATCTGTCAAACTGAAGACCGAAATAAAATATAATTTACAGGTTTTAATCTAAAATATCCCACATGATTTGAATAATATATAAGTTCATTCCACCCTATATGAAAATACATTTGTATTGAGTTAAAGATATGAAATTGACAATGCTGTAATAAAGTATTTACGATTTTATTTATGGGTATTATTTGTATTCTAATTACTTTAAAACCCACAAAATCTAAATAAATTATTCAACTCTAATAGATTTTTGAGATTTTTTATCATTAATGTCTTTAAACCAAAGCATTCATTCACATCTTCTGTAAAATATCATAGTAACGTGTCAAGAATGATTAAAATTATAGAAGTGCCAAAGCGATCTAAAGAAAATCTTTTAAAGCTTGAAATTGAGTAGAATTTCTTGTCTAAAAATTATCAGAAGTTTGAACAAATATATAAAACATATTTTACCCATTAGTTGCCTATAGCTTAAAAGTTCACTGAACGAGCCGACGAAGTAGTTCTATGGAAGAACCGGTAAGTTAATTTGAAAGAAAGAAAGATAGAAAGAAAAAATGAAATGATTATGATGACAGTACATTGAATGTGATTCTTCCATGGAAACGTAGTTGAAGATGCGGAAATCATTGCATACCCTTTATAGTTTTACCTTCACAAGAAATATGCGAATTCAACATTATTCCTGATTTTTATTGTCTAACTTGATATAGGAAGATGTGGTGTGAGTGCCAATGAGACAACTCTCCATCCAAATAACAATTGTTCATTTATCTATTCCATTCATTTCAATATATATGTGAATTCGTATAGAAATGTTGTGGTATGTTTTATATATCTGTAAAAGGACTTTGACCGATTCAAACCTTTCGATAATTATCGGTCACCGTACTATTCTAAACTAAGGAAAAAAAAAGGCTCCTTCCATAAGTTAGGCAATGACATGCAAAAAGGTGGAAAACAAAATGTAAGGTTTCAACTCCCTCAGGCAAAGTTGGCCTAAGATGGATTTGGCTACTATTTTTATGTCCTTTTTGGCCATATAGCTCTTCAACTGGTTCGGTTCTTGTACATCCTTTGGCTTTCAGGTATTCGCCAATGAGCGTTCCTGGTGAAATTAAAATCAGAAAAGCGCTTTGAACTCATGCAATGTATATTTAAGTGTTATTTTCATATTTTTTGTAACATAATATTCATAAATATGCGGCGATGGTTCTTGAATTTTTACAAACTGGCTTTCCGGTTAATTATATTTGCTGTCTCAGTAAAATTGACAGACTTATCGCTGGAAAGATTTATATTTGCTTCTGACATATATATTTATTTGAATCACGGACGGAACAATTAATTTTTGATAGCCTGTTACGTTACCCCTTAATTCACTACGTCAATCACAGCTGTAAAACAAGATCGCACTAAATCGTGGGACAAATTCTCTCGAGTGTACGCTTAAACAAATTTCTTAGCATGTTATTTATTACTTCTGTTCCTTAAGGATTTATTCCGTTAGGTTTGTCACCTTAATATAAACATGTCTGACGGATTAATTACATATATCATCATGGGTCTTCATTTATCTAATCGCAATCTGAATACTTACACGTTTAATCCTATAAACTGCTAAATAAGGTTAATTCTGTCGATCTTCAAATACCAAAGATTGCCTATAAGAAGCTAGGTGTGGATGGGGGTTTACAGAATAGAGAATAATGGGCAAAAAATATAAAGAATAGAGAAAAATGGGCTAAAAAAATAAAGAAAGAGATTAATGAGGTGCTAAAATATAAAGATTAGAGAAAAATGGGCAAAAAGTATAATGAATAGAGAAAAATGGCCCAATAATAAAAAATACAGAAATGAAGGAATCTCCCCAGACCCTCTTATAACCGTGACTGTCAATGTGTTTAAATTATTTGTATGCAAGTTTGACATCTTTGTTTGTTATCGTGCTACTTATTCTATTTATAATCCCTTTTAAAACACAGTACATAAAACGAAAGAAAAATATAACAACACTTGTATAATTTGAGAAACCAAAAGAAATATGAACGACGTCAATGTGACAACAATTCAATGACACAAAAACTAAAAGACATTTTGAGATCAGCATTCGGTATTTAACAAAAGACATTTTTTGGCCAATATGATTTTCAAATGATGTGAAATCGTAATGGCTTTTGATTTAATAAGAGTAGCAAGGAAACTTTTCCATCAAACTCCTGTTAATTCTTACATAACGTTACAAGGAGACGTGACAAAAAGGTGGGTGACTTTTGAAGCAAATAAAAGTTGATGGAATATGCTATATACGAACAAAAACAAAGATCTCCATTTAAGATCAGAAAGCAACTGATTTATCAAAAGTACAACACTTGTTAATGCTTTTTCATCTTGACAGTTGTTGGAATGTCTTGATATGAAAAGATCACACCTTGTAGCATGGTCTAGACGTCCCCATCTTTCTATATATATATATTTATTGATAAACGCGACATATGTAGGAATAAATGTGGGAGTAATTATTGGACTGCATATCAAGCGGAAGTAGTCTTCTAACAAATTCTATACTTAATTGCCCCAAAAAAGACTATAATCTTACAACTACTAACAAAACAAAATTACACGGAATTATGTCAAAACTATTGGAGGAAGCCGTTAATGACACAGAGATAAGATACACATGGGACTATAAAAACAAGTTGCTTTCTTTTAAAAATAAAGAAAAGCAATACGTGAAAAGTAAAATAACAAAAATACCGGACTCCAAGGAAAATTCAAATCGGAAAGTCCCTTATCAAATGGCAAATTCAAAAGCTCAAACACATCAAACGAATGGAAAACAACTGTCATATTCCGGACTTGGTACAGGCAATTACTTATGTAAAAAAAGTGGATTAAACCTGGTTTATCTAAACCCGAGACCGCTGACTGGCCACCAAAAAAACGTTGCCGATTGAAATTAATATTTATGCATGCACGTGTTTTTTTGCGCAAGAAATGGTAAATGAAGAGCATACGCACCGATACTCTGGATTGGAATACGCATTTGCGTCATCAAGTACTAGTATATTTATTCGAAGCTCAAATCTAATGTTAGTTGAATTCGGATGTCAAACTACCTACCTCAAGTGTTTTGACTCCGGATTCATTGCCATTTAATCCGGAATTTGTGTGATATCAAAGAATTGTATATCTAAAAGGAATGGAAACGCGGCTCGAGATCAATCGGGACTCCCGCGGAGCGAAAATTCATGTCTGTTTCGGTCGAAAGTGTGATAAATAATATGAAGAATAATAAAGGTCTATTTCCCGTTATAGTTATTAGTCATCTAAATTCACAGGGTCATCTTCCTTGAGAAGATATAAAGGAGGAAAAAAAACCAAGACAAGTAGAAACTAATCTTCCATGTAAAAGAGAACCCCTTAGGTATCATTTTACTTTAATGCCTTTTCGACCTATGTTTGCAATAAACTTTTAATAAAAAGTCATATCAAAATAGACCTCGTTCGTCAAATTTGAGAGTGTTTCATCCGGATTACAAAACAAAAAATACAGTGTTTTGATTTATTCTAAAGGCTCGACAACTATGAAAGGCAAAAAAAAAAAAAAAAAAAAAAAATAGTTGATATCATTATGAAGCTGAAACCTTATTCTAGAACTTGCACTCTTTTTTTATATTTCTGGTATAATTTCTGAATTTTTCTACGATTTTCCAAAATTTCAGTTTGGCATTTCAATATTCTACCAAAACGTGTCTTTCAATCTGGCGGTGTAGTACGAATTTTCAAAATGCTTATAGCTGTGAATGTTGAAAATAGAAAAGAAAACAAAGTGTAAAAATGAGATGTTATTTGAAAGAAGGAATATTTTGCTACAATTTGGTGTAAATTACGAATGTTAAGTGTATTTGTTATATTGAAAATGATTTTCTTTCGAAAAACGCTGAAAATGTTAAGTAGTGCGTAAAAAAATACACCCACACGCTATATTCTGGTAAAGGTTAAATGACTACTTGAACTAGACATGTAAATGAAATACAATTTAAAAGCTTAACCTTTGTTCTACAATATCGTGTTGGTTTTATGAAAATGGTAATAAAAATGAATTTTCTGTGATTTTTCAAAATAACATGTTAATAGTTTACATTGGTGCCATTTTTTCAATCAAGTTCGATACCGACGAAGTATGAAAGTACAGACAAAATGTATATAAATATAATAGATTTTCCCTTTGGAATTCATGGTTTTATTTTATACACGATTCAATTCATTTTTTTTTTAATACTTTTTTTAGAACTTTATCATTATTTAATATTGCAGTTTGTGTCACAGTTAAGCGTTGCTGTAAAATTATCACAAGGCAGCACAGTCTACATGTCCGCAAATTAATTCCTAAGTGTTAAAAAAATGTCAAATTTGTGAATGTGTGATAGTATCTTGTCTTAGGGAGGGATAAATCGTACTTTGTAAAATATCACTTTGATTCAAACAAAAAAATCTCTGAAACTGGCATTATCAAGATGCTTGATTTCTTGATTGACAACATGTTTGTTGCGTTTGGAGGACGTGTTTTTCAACAAACAATCGGCATTCCCATGGGAACCAACTGTGCTTCTCTTCTTTCCGACTTGTTCCTTTATTCATATGAGGCTGACTTCATACAGATACTACTTAGGAAGAAAGAAAGAAGTTAGCAGTATTCTTTAACTTTAATTTCCGCTATATAGATGATGTTCTCTCAATAAATAATTCAAAATGTGGTGACAATGTTGAACGCATCTATTTCATCGAACTTGAGGTAAAGGATACATCAAATACAGTTAAGTCTGCCTCATATCTTGATTTACATTTAGAAATTGACAATGAGGGTCGGTTGAAAACAAAACTTTACGACAAAAGAGATGATTTCAGCTTCCAAATTGTGAACTTTCCATTTCTATGTTGTAACATTCCAGCAGCGCCTGCATACTGAGTATATATCTCCCAATTGATACGATATTCCAGGGCTTGTATTTCCTATCATGTTTTCTTTGATAGAGGGTTGCTGCTCACGAGGAAGCTATTAAACCAAGAGTTCCAAATGGTGAAGTTGAAATCATCCCTTCGTAAAATTTACGGACGCCATCAGGAGTTTGTTGACCGTTATGGAATATTCGTTTCACATATGATAGCGGATATGTTCCAATTGTCGTAACTGCAATCCCGCCCCCTTTTTCCCGAATGTGACATTCCGAACTAGACTTGTTACCTGTTTTGTACTGACATGAGCAACACCCAGTATTTGGGGGGTTCGTGTTGCTCAGTCTTTAGTTTTCTATTTTGTGTTTTGTGTACTGTTGTTTTTCTGTTGGTTTTTTTTCTTTTTTAGCCATGTCGTTTTCAGTTCATTTCGACTTTGTGAGTTTGAATGTCCCTTTGGTATCTTTCGCCGCTCTTTTAAACTGTTTCTGGTGAAAATGCATATTGCACCAAGGCATTAATTAACAGGTGTGCTCGTCGCAATTCGTTTTTCAAATCTTAAATATACGACACGAATTAGCAAATCAATGATACCTGTTTTTCGTATAAATGTTAAGATTATACCTGCAAATTGGATTAACCCATACCGGTGTTTATTATAACACCTCTGTACTCTTAAGTTCTTTTATCTAGAACATTACATATATTTACGATCATCTTCCTTTCAACTGATTAACCTCTATTTTACACCAGTCATATGCCAAAATAAACAAATTTTTAAAGAGTGCATTCTTTACACTTTTTGCATTACTTTTGTTTCGGATGAAACTCGTATGTCTGATTTCATCCCATCATATTTCATACCTCCACAAAATATCAAGATGAAAACAAAGATAAAAGCGTTTTTCATAAGTGATTTTGCATGTGGTTGCATTGTTGTTTTTTAAATTTTTTTGGTGTATTTCATTTATTTTCATGTTTGTTCATGATTAATTTATCACCCAATATACTCCTTTCGGACTGGACAGTTTAAGTACCAATAATTTACAAAGTCTGACAACTGCTGTCAGAGGAAATGACCAAGTTCGATAACTGATGCAAGACAAGTAATTAGCCAGTTAGAGCTACGGAATGTAATTCACACATTGCCCGAAACAGAGATGCATGATATAATTTTCTTTGAAGGTAGCAAGGTAGTATTTGCATTCCGGAATTTAGGTTGCTCTTTGTGTACCCTACTTAAGTCAATGTATCTGAACGGTGTGATTGGACAAAAATACAGTATCAACTGAACATACTTTCCCAAACTGAGGGATGAATCAGGTGTAGAAAAATATGAAATAATTTTACACACAGGTGAAAATGAATTTTTGAGAATTTTTAAAAATTTTGTATTCACTGCATGATAAAAGACCTAAAAGCACTAGTGTCCTTAGGTTTTTAAAGATAGCAAAAAAAGTAAACGGTCATGATACATATTTAGATTCATTTCTGAAAATTATAATGAAAGTACTTCAGTAAACTGTGTACGTAGAATTTTGGGCAGTACAAGAAAGTGGTGAAAAGTCTAAAAGGCTATCATTATTCCTTATGGTTCAGGAAAAACTACCGTGCCACCTGAAGTCGGCCGCGTTTCCATTCCCTTTAGATATTTAATTCCTGGAAGAATTCAAATATTTTAACAGAAATATCGTTTTGTTTAACTTCTGCTTTCCGACATATGTATTTCCGACCTACAGATGAATATTTATAACAGAAATACCGTTTTGTTTGATTTCTGCATTCCGACCTATGTGTTTCCGACCTAAGATGGATATTTATTCAGAAATACCGTTTTGTTTAATTTCTGCTTTCCGACCTACTGATGAATATTTATAACAGAAATACCGTTTTGTTTAATTTCTGCTTTCCGACCTACAGATGAATATTTATAACAGAAATACCGTTTTGCTTAATTTCTGCTTTCCGACCTATGTGTTTCCGACCAAAGATGAATATTTATAACAGAAATATCGTTTTGTTCATTTCAAGTCTTCTTGCTTTCCTACATTTGCTCAAGCTATGATTGAAATGCTAAATATCACGTGATAAACTTTCAGAAATAATCAGTTTATTCTGGGACATGATAATATATTAATATACTTTTCTCAGACAGATTTATTCAATGTCACAATGCACAATAACACGTTGAATCAAATACAACACACACAACGTATACAGGGACCGCGTTTTATAGCTAGCTAAACCTCTCACTTGTATGACGGTCGCATAGAATTCCATTATATTGACGACAATGTGTGAGCAAAACAAACAGACATAATAGGTAAAAAATGTCAAAAATTGGGGTACAGCAGTCAACAGTGTAATATAATCTTAATCTAAATTAACATGCTGAAGAATTAACAAGAGGTAGAAAATTGTACTGACATGAGCAACACCCAGTATTTGGGGGTTCGTGTTGCTCAGTCTTTAGTTTTCTATTTTGTGTTTTGTGTACTGTTGTTTTCTGTTGGTTTTTTCTTTTTAGCCATGTCGTTTTCAGTTCATTTCGACTTTGTGAGTTTGAATGTCCCTTTGGTATCTTTCGCCGCTCTTTTAAACTGTTTCTGGTGAAATGCATATTGCACCAAGGCATTAATTAACAGGTGTGCTCGTCGCAATTCGTTTTCAAATCTTAAATATACGACACGAATTAGCAAATCAATGATACCTGTTTTCGTATAAATGTTAAGATTATACCTGCAAATTGATTAACCCATACCGGTGTTTATTATAACACCTCTGTACTCTTAAGTTCTTTTATCTAGAACATTACATATATTTACGATCATCTTCCTTTCAACTGATTAACCTCTATTTTACACCAGTCATATGCCAAAATAAACAAATTTTAAAGAGTGCATTCTTTACACTTTTGCATTACTTTTGTTTCGGATGAAACTCGTATGTCTGATTTCATCCCATCATATTTCATACCTCCACAAAATATCAAGATGAAAACAAAGATAAAAGCGTTTTCATAAGTGATTTTGCATGTGGTTGCATTGTTGTTTTTAAATTTTTTGGTGTATTTCATTTATTTTCATGTTTGTTCATGATTAATTTATCACCCAATATACTCCTTTCGGACTGGACAGTTTAAGTACCAATAATTTACAAAGTCTGACAACTGCTGTCAGAGGAAATGACCAAGTTCGATAACTGATGCAAGACAAGTAATTAGCCAGTTAGAGCTACGGAATGTAATTCACACATTGCCCGAAACAGAGATGCATGATATAATTTTCTTTGAAGGTAGCAAGGTAGTATTTGCATTCCGGAATTTAGGTTGCTCTTTTGTGTACCCTACTTAAGTCAATGTATCTGAACGGTGTGATTGGACAAAAAATACAGTATCAACTGAACATACTTTCCCAAACTGAGGGATGAATCAGGTGTAGAAAAATATGAAATAATTTTACACACAGGTGAAAATGAATTTTTGAGAATTTTTAAAAATTTTGTATTCACTGCATGATAAAAGACCTAAAAGCACTGGTGTCCTTAGGTTTTTAAAGATAGCAAAAAAAGTAAACGGTCATGATACATATTTAGATTCATTTCTGAAAATTATAATGAAAGTTCTTCAGTAAACTGTGTACGTAGAATTTTGGGCAGTGCAAGAAAGTGGTGAAAAGTCTAAAAAGGCTATCATTATTCCTTATGGTTCAGGAAAAACTACCGTGCCACCTGAAGTCGGCCGCGTTTCCATTCCCTTTAGATATTTAATTCCTGGAAGAATTTAAATATTTTAACAGAAATATCGTTTTGTTTAACTTCTGCTTTCCGACATATGTATTTCCGACCTACAGATGAATATTTATAACAGAAATACCGTTTTGTTTTATTTCTGCATTCCGACCTATGTGTTTCCGACCTAAGATGGATATTTATTCAGAAATACCGTTTTGTTTAATTTCTGCTTTCCGACCTACAGATGAATATTTATAACAGAAATACCGTTTTGCTTAATTTCTGCTTTCCGACCTATGTGTTTCCGACCAAAGATGAATATTTATAACAGAAATATCGTTTTGTTCATTTCAAGTCTTCTTGCTTTCCTACATTTCTCAAGCTATGATTGAAATGCTAAATATCACGTGATAAACTTTCAGAAATAATCAGTTTATTCTGGGACATGATAATATATTAATATACTTTTCTCAAACAGATTTATTCAATGTCACAATGCACAATAACACGTTGAATCAAATACAACACACACAACGTATACAGGGACCGCGTTTTATAGCTAGCTAAACCTCTCACTTGTATGACGGTCGCATAGAATTCCATTATATTGACGACAATGTGTGAGCAAAACAAACAGACATAATAGGTAAAAAAATGTCAAAAATTGGGGTACAGCAGTCAACAGTGTAATATAATCTAATCTAAATTAACATGCTGAAGAATTAACAAGAGGTAGAAAAGTATTGAGAGTTTTCAAAAAATGGAGTCCATGAATTTTATTAGGTTGCAAAATTAATTTATTCGCAAGGATAATATTATATATTGGCAAATATAAATTATGAATTAATGTTTAAATTATTCAAAATTTAAATACATAGATGTTTCATAAGAATTACATAAATTCGATTCAAAAACAAAAACCACGTAGTGTTTTAAAACATGGTTATGCTATGTTTGGTTATAATACAAATGTCGTCTCATGGTAATCTGTTTAAAGTTTGCTTTTTTATCAAAGACAATCAGTGGGAAATCTAGTGACAAAGTATAACCTCCCCTGTTAACACTGACAAACTAGATCTTTTCAATGTTTGTCCCGTTTTAACAAGGACGCTATCAATTATAAATTCACGGATATACGGTCTGGTAAATAGTAAAAGTAGAAATAATTTGAAATAAAAACAAAACTTCCATTCAATATTATCATTTTCCTCCTTACATAGCAAACGACGAGTACAGCAGGCTATAGAAGCTTGATGTAAAATTGGTTTAAAATCTTGTTATTCGAATAAATTCCTAGAGTACCAACTTCAATTTATTTTTCTACTGGCTGTATACCTCTCTGGAACATGCAAATTATCCGTATATATATGCAGCTAGATCAGATAAGAAAGTCAGGGAAAAAATTCAAAAGGAAAAGATTGTTATGCAAAATGTACAATTATTATTTAGAAATAACTTTTGATCAGTATCGTTACCGGCATTGTTTTATTATTGATTTACTCGACTGTATCATAAGAAGAGTGAATTTTCTTTTGTTCCCGTTCTCTAGATTTTCCACTGCAATGTGCATCCGTCAGTGTTAAACTGCAGTGTAAAAATATCTATCTACATTGGAAAATATTATATTTAATTGCATTCGCCACATAACAGGAGAACAGATTGACGAGTCATTCGCCACATAACAGGAGAACAGATTGACGAGTCTTGCTTACCTTCATGTTTCTAAAGCTTATGCAAATTACTTGATATTTGACAAAGATCCCATTCTTGCAATTTATACAGTCAGGAATCTGTTGTTCAGTGGATGTCGTTTGTTGATGTGGTTCATAAGTGTTTCTCGTTTTTTATATAGATTAGACCGTTGGTTTTCCTGTTGAATTGTTTCACGCTAGTCATTTTGGGGCCCTTTATAGCTTGCTGTTCAGTGTGAGCCAAGGCTCCCTGTTGAAGGCCGTACTTTGACCTATAATTGTTTACTTTTTACACATTGTGACTTGGATGGAGAGTTGTCTCATTGGCACTCATACCACATATTCTTATTTCTATATACAGAGTTTGATATAAGATATATTCTACATCTTGTTAATTCTTCAGCATGTTTATTTCTCAGTTCTAACGAATTCCACTAAAATTTATGGCAAGGGTCAGTTTACGGTTAAAGATAGGTTTTGATCTGTTTAAGTTAGTGTTAGGTTTAATGGTTAAACCATTAGGGTTAGTTTAGTTAGCTCTATAAGGGTTAGGACCCCTAAAGTTAATGAAGTCCATGCATTCTAGTAGGTTGCGACAATAAGTTATTCGGAAGTGTTGGATTATAAATTATGTTTAAATTATTCAATGATTTAATTACATAGATGTTTCATAAAAATTCCATCAATTCGATTCAAAAGACAAAAAACGTTTGAAACATATTTTTTTGTGTGTTTTTAAAACAAAAAAACATGTTTATGTTTGAAACATCATTTCTTTTTTTGTGTTTTAAACACGAAAAAAAATGTTTTATAATTCATTAATCAGATAACATACATCGGGTATTCAAATGCTGTCCTAGTCATACTTAGCGTCTTATTATAAAGTAAAGCAAGGACGACACATATATGTATATGTAGTACATTAACCTGATGCAATGAGAGTAGGGATTAAAAAACTTCTACGCAGCCAGACCTCCAATGGCACACAAGGGAAATACAACTTAGCACTTATATACATTTTATGGTTATCTGACCTTATCAAATAGTCAATTTCAATGAATGTTACTAAACCATTCACGTAAAATCCAATTTGGAACAAATGAATATAGTACAAATAAAATACTGAATGCACATCTCGTGTGAAAAAATATCATTGCAAAAGAGGTGTTTGAACAAACGTTGGGGGAATATCTTAAAAGCTAGCTGTTTAGAAATTTCAAAGATAAACGATCACCACCATATATAAAATTTGTTGGTTTTTAAACCACTGAAAGCAATTTTTTTCTGAAGTTCTAAAAATAAAAACAAAAACAAACTCACAAGCTAAACAAATGACAAATGAAATCACAGATCAAAAGTATTTTTCCCCGACATTATAAACCATGAAACTATTTAAAAAAAATTATCTTCCTATAGGCTATATCAGCTGAGAATATCATATGCTAAGAAAAGAGGATATAAAACCAAAGTTACTTTAATTCTTATCTTTCGCCAGGCGGGTGATAGCAAGACGGAGTGTTCTTAATATAGCAATCCTAAGGTCGTTGGTTGAACAGCATTTGTATCAAGGGATGACATGGTCCTTATAGGCTATAGCAGCTGAGAGTACCACATGCTAAAGAAAGAGGATATAAAATTAAAGTTACTTTAATTCTTATCTTTCGCCAGGTGGGTGATCGCAAGACGGAGCTAGTGTTCTTAAATTAGCAACCCTAGGGTCGTTGGTTGAACAGCATTTGTATCAAGGGATAACATAGTCTTATAGACTATACCAGCTTAGAGTATCACATGCTAAAGCAATAGGATATAAAATCAAAGTTACTTTGATTCTTATCTTTCTCCAGGTGGGTGATCGCAAGATGCGTTGATCGTTGGTTTAACAGCAATGATATCAAGGGATTAGAATGTAGGACAGAAATTCACAGGACAAAAAGTCACAATTCAATTTTGAAATTATTTTTCTTTGAATAAAAAAACACTTACTTTTTAAAAACACTTTTGTAAATATATAAAGCAACTTTGTTAACAAAATTTATTTTAAAAAAATCAATAACTATAAAATAAATGTTAAGAAAACAATTTGTCAAAATGGCTTGGTACGTAAATGGCTTCATGGTGCCAAGAAATATATCCTTTGTAAGATTAAAATGTGACAAATCTTCTTTTACCAATGCTCATGAACATTTTTCTAAACTGTAAAAAATATGTGTAATAAAAAATATTATTTCAATATATATATTCAAACAATTATAAAAAAATTATTTGTGACGGTTTGTTCTGTGACTTTTTGTCCTATCAAATTTGTGACTTTCTGACCTGTGAATTTTTGTCCTGTGACTTTCTGTCCGCTTACCATGCAGGGATGAAATGGTCCTATAGGCTATAGCAGCTGAGAGTACCACATGCTAAAGTAACAGGGTATTAAATCAAAGTTACTTTGATTCTCGTCTTTCGCCAGGCGGGTGATCGCAAGATGGGGTGTTCTCAACATAGCAATTCTAGGATCGTTTGTTCAATAGCAATATGGTATCAAGGGACGACATGGTCATATACAAAGTAAAATAACAAAAATACCGAACTCAAAGGAATACCTTATCAAATGGCAAAATCAAAAGCTCAAACACATCAAACGAATGGAAAACAACTGTCATGTTCCTGACTTGGTACGTGTTATAATCTAAATCTCTATAAAAACAAACAACTATGTCAATAAAGAAAACAAACTGGCATACAGACACTCTATAGACAAAGCACATAAGCAAAAATGAAAGACATGACTACAAAAAATGACCATATCACAATAACACAGCGGTGAGATGTATAAATACCGAGCCACGCCGAAAGGATAAAACTAAAAATGGACTAAAAGTATAGTTTAAAAATATACAAAAACAAATAAAAAGAACACATAATCAAGACCCCGTTCACATTAGCACTTTTCTTTAATCGATCTAATTTGAATCGATTTAAATAAAACCAGTGAGCGTTCACATTATCTTTAATCATAACGATCTCTATCGGTCTAATCTGACCCAGTGCGTTCACACTACAATTAAAAATGCAATTGATCTGACCTTATTACCCGTAAAACTGTAAACATTGTGTATAAATAGAACTAATTTATCAAATTGAAGTGTTGATACACTGATATACACACTTGAAAAAAAAAAATTGGATGAAGTAATTGTTTCTCTTGAATCACAAGTTCAAATTTTGATACTGGTGTTCTTGCAGTTTTCTTTGATTTTGAAACAAAAACTGTAGCAACGAAGTTACAACACGACGAAATACTGCGGTTCCTGAAAAGAAAAATAAACAAAAAAAAGAAGACACAGATTTCGAAAATTTATGATACGGCGAAGACAACATGTTTTCAATTTGTTTTTACGTGCATGTACACAAAGGTCTGTTAACAGAGAAAAAAAACCGAACCATTGATATAGTTGTGCCGCTATACATGCGCATACATTATTTTCAATTCAATCGTACTAGTTTAAACCGATCTCTGCGTTCACAATTAAAGTAAGATCGGTTCACTTTAGATCGATTCAAACTAAACTATACCTCTTTTGGTGTGTTAGTTTAGACCGATTGAAGATCGATTCAACGCGTTCACATTGGCCCTTAAATCGATCTAGAGTGAACGGATCTAGTTTAAATCGATCTAAATGTCCTAGTGTGAACGGGGTCTTAGATGATAAACAACGTCAGTACCTAGAATTTATACTTCAAGACCAACATGTATTATTTGTAAAGTTAATACGTAATATTTATCAGCAAGGTCTTGGTATATTCCGATGAACTTTTTTTTATAAAAAGGAAGAGCTATATAGCAGCTGAAAATATCACATGCTAACGCAAGAGGATATAAAGTCAAAGTCATTAATGTTGAAATTATTTTACATTGATGTTTCAAAGATCTTTTATTGATGTCATAATACTGCAGTTGTTTCTTTTGAGCAAAATCCACTTTTGTTGTTTTAATTAGATAATAAAACAATATGAACATGAAAAGACTCCCACGAGACAGTCAACATACAAATGTGGGAATTTTATATAATTAAAATTTTACTATTTCCTCGTCGTCTTTCAAGTAATCCTTTCAACAAATATAGCTCATCTGGCCAAAATGGTGTTATTTTTACAATTAACCATGAAAAATGGATCTATCTCATTAACATGTCTTATTATATCTATAGATATATGACAATCAACTGGCAAACCTTTGGCTCCGCTACTAGAGACAAAATATATAACTGTAAAATTGCCAAATGGTAATATAATTATAGTTATGGACAATCTGTTCAAATATTTATTGTTTTTATACGCCCGTTGACGGGACGTATTATGGTATACCGTTGTCTGTCCGTCCGTCCGTCCGTCCATCTGTCCGTCCGTCTGTCCGTCTGTCGTCAACATGTCGGACAATAACTCAAAAATGCTTTAACTTTCACCAATTTGCAAGAAACTTTTGGTGAATTGTTTATATCTATTGACATGAGCTCCCTTTCGATTTTATAAATTTTACATTTTCCTCTTCCGAGTTATGGGATTTTATTCATTAAAAAAAGGTCAGTTTTCGGACAATAACTCAAAATGCTTTCAGCAGTTTTCATGAAAGTTTGGTTAATTGTTTATATTTATTGACATAAGCTCCCTTTCGATTTTTATAAACTTTAGATTTTACGTTTCAGAGTTATGGGATTTTATTCATAAAAAGGGGGTGATTTTCCAGTATTCGGACAATACCTTTAAAGTGCTTTGATAAGTTTTCATGAAACTTTGGTGACTGGTTTATATATATTAAGATAACCTCCCTTTAGTTTTTCATAAATTTCTGAAATGACATTGAGAAGTTATTGAACTTTATTCTTTAAAAAAGCGACGGGCGTATCATGCGCTCATGGCGCAGCTGTTTATTGTATAGTTGTATGAAAGATTACATGTATAGTTCGGTTTTGTTGACATATACTTGACCAATTACTTCTCACAGAGCTTGCAAGAATGTCATAACAATAATTCCCTACTCTCAGTCGTCTTTATTACTTAGCATAAACTTGATGTAATGAGAAAAGATGGTTCATTCCGGATTGCCATCAGAATGAAAGAAGAATGTTGAAAGTGCAACAGTTTACTTTAAAAAAGAAAAATAATTATCTAAGCCCGGTCATAACAGTATTCTTGTATTATGCCCACATCACACCATTAGGAAGGAAAAAAAGAAAAGAAAGAAGACACCAACAGGCAATGAAATAATCATAGGTCAAACATAGATATAATAGCCATTATATCTATGGGTCAAAGAAAGACACTCTTAAAATAAAATATTTACTTACTTACTTACTTACTTACTTACTATAGACAGAAAACACCATGATTGTCGAACGAAAAAGACGTAAAGCCAAATAATAGTTCACCAAAAAATACACAAAATGTAAAAATTTAGCAAAACAACCCCACAAAAAGCGGACTGAACTCGTGAATTGAGGAAGGCATGTGACATCCGTTAAACATTGACTTAATCAAAGAGTTTTTTGTTTGCTTTGCATCACGGTGGGAAGCTATTAATTTCATACAATATTCACGCCATCTTGAAAATATTACGTAACAAATATCGTTTCTCCATTGTTGCCTTATTATGTTGGAAAGATAATATTGGCTTGAATGAGATATAGAATTGGAAAGATTTCAAATACAGACACAAAATTACAGTATGCGGATTCAAGATCCGATCAGACGCCCGATCAATGAATCATTTTTCCTTTTACTGGTGTATATAACAATAAGAAGATTTGGTATGACTGCCACCAGAGATCAAAATGAACGGTAGAAGTCAACAATCATAGGTCAACAAACGGCCTTCAACAACGAGCAAACCCAATATCGCACACGTTAAGCTATAAAAGACCCCGAAGTTATCTATGTACAAAACAATTAAGGAAAACAAATATGATATACAACAACAAACGACTACCACTGAATTACAGGCTCCTGACTTGGGACAGGCACATACAGAATGTGGCGCCAAACCCTCTCCCTAACCTGGGACAGTGGTGTAACAGTACAAAATTTACCTTGCTTTATGATGTCAATTCATGCTAATAAATAAAAGAAGAGACTAAAATGAAGAAGTTTCTTAGTGCTCATCGGAATATTTGTATATACACCAACACTAGAAATACATATTACTGCTGATGATCTTCAAGAATTTTGTCAGAATACATGTATTCCGTGTTGTAAAACCAAATGTTATATAAAAAAGCAGATACTCCAAGACAACATGGTACTCCCGGTTTGTGCATTATAATTGTTGTGAGAATGATCTGGAATATTTAGGTGGCATCTATTAGCAAATTAGAATTACTGTGTAGGAAAACATGCATGAGGATATCCATATGCAAATAATCATTGCGCTAAAAAAGTCAAAATGTTAAAATACCACACTTAGTATATGCACAAAGGAGATAAATAACACCTTTCCCATACTTAAACTACCACATCTTACTTAAAAACATAATACAGCGAATCACTCCAAAGCTTTTAAGAAAGCTAAAACTTGTTCACATTTAGTGTTCATCTGCCAAAATAATGTCGTTATCTACATAATAAAGCAGTTATAACGGAAGAAGTATACAATTCCAAGACTTTGTTCCAATTTGCATAGCAGTTATATTTCTTTATAAACTAATAGAAAAACCAAGGATGCAGGGTAGTCATCCACGACACAGAATCAGTACATGTACGACAAAAAAAACCAACAAAACAAAACAAAACAAAAAACACATACACACACACACAAAGCACTGAGAGACAAGAATAAAAAATGAAAACTGACAAAGAATAATAAAGACACTAACAGGTCACTATTTGCATCCTATCCTTGAGATATACGGTAATTAAAACAAGTCTTCAGATGTAAGAAACCTGCTTTGCTAAATGTTCATATTTTACATGTCAATGTCGGAATATCAATTTAAAAAATCATAATATGTAATACTATGATTTCAGAAGCAATTTTAAAAGATAACAATCACCTTATAGCTGTTAAGTTGTTATAAACAACTATATATTCTATATGGCAGTCAACAACAGTTTTAGATAGAAAACACTGAAATACTTAAGGACAATTTCGGTTCCTATTGTGCCAATTGTTTCAGAAAATATTTTTGAAATTAGTTATATACAACTGATACCAAATGTTTGCATCAGCTACACGTAATACTACTTTTTAAGGTCAAGTCCTAGTAACCTTTAAAGAATTTTTTTATATTCAAGCAATAGTACCTACCATGCCTATTACCAAATCAATATTATAACTAAGAAATATCTTAATGAACAGTTTTCCAATTGGTATCCATAAAAATATAAAAATTGAAAGCTTTAACATGTATTTCTATAAAGAGTGGTAGTTAAAACTGACCATCAATAATGAAGAATTGCCTGTGCACACTAACGTTTCTATCAAACTGAAATAATAATAAAAAAATGTTTCTATAATACCTTCCAAAGATTTTCCGTGGAAATTGTTTGTATTCACTCAGATTCTTTTACTGGTTGCCCGATGATTTGCTTTAAAAAAAAAAGAAGAAAATTGTGTGCAACCACGTCCGTTTTCACCCTGATAAATATAAAATTAGCATTTTTATGTATTATTATTAAGCATTTTAAAAATCATGATATGCGGTATGATTGCAAATATGACAGCTATCCACCAAAGATGAGAGTGTAAACAACTCTAGGGTACTACACGGCCTTCAACAATGAGCAAACCCCATATCGTATGGTAAGCTATAAAAAGCACCATCATCATAAAAACGTAAAACAATTCAAAAGGGAATTCTTAAATACTAAAAGAACGAACATGTTTATTAAATGTTGGTATCCAGACACCAGCTAGATGTCATAACAATTACAAGTTTTCTGGTTAATTTTTTAGATGTCTCGATGTCGCACTCCTTTGTGATCTTATTTTTTACCAGTTAGTCAACCCACTGTATCTCAGCAATCTTCTTAAGTAAAATGACGATTTATGTATACAAGAGATTAGTACTTCATCTTATCTATGATATATGTATTGTTCAGAGTACTTAATTATTTAGCCGAGTGTTGTTTAGTATCTCTAAATATGGATGATATTGCTCTACTACTGTACATTGACTGAAAGTGTAAAAAGTGAACTTTGCAGTCACAAAATGAAGAATTGTAACAGAATAGCCCCTATTTGAGCCTTTAATCCAAAAGTCTTTTATTAATCATATTAACATATTCCTGTCAAACTTTGTTGCTGTGGGCGAATACATTGAATATTGAAAATCAAGACTCGCCATATATCCATGTTTTACCCTCGGCTTAGAACTAAAATGAGGAATTTTTGTGAAGGGCCTTCCATAAATGATTTGAGGTCAGAATATGGAACATAAAAATATCGTATAAAGGTGCAATATAATTACATAAGTTACAGCTTTTTGGTAATATATATATAAGCTCATCAACCGTGCCGGTTCTTATACATCATTGGCTTTCAAATATCCGGCTTTGCGCGTTCCTGATGAAGGTAAATCCAGAAAGGCGCTTTGGATGAATGAAATTTATAATATATTGTCTTCATTCTTTTTAGTGTATTTCTAGGATTTTGATTTCCTAATGACACGTCGTTAAAAATCCATAGCCCCGGGCGTTGCTTACCCATATACCCGAGTATTGCTTTCCATTACCCCTGGGAACTTCATGCACGTTTTCCTTAGTTCCGTGGTTGTTCTTAATTGATCACTGGATTAAAAACGTCTTATATTTGAATACCGGTATGGTTCTACCAAAAGTAGTACACTACATCCCGATAAAATATGTCAAATTTCCAAGTTTCACTTACACTTTTCTAAATAATAAAAAATACGTTGCTTTCACTTACACTTTGTGTCCGAATTTCCCTAAAAATAGCCCAATTCGGATTAAGACCAGGGATAAATTCGTTATTTACGTTTATATCCGTAGATATGGGTATTTTAACACCCTTCAACCAAAACAATAGTACCGTATATCCTACTTGGGCCCTTCTCCTGGGTATACTGGGGTACTTCAAGGTGTTAAAATACCCATATATTCGGATATGAACGCAGGTAATTTATAATAAAGCTATCATAGATACTTAGATCAGATGAGCTAGGAAAAATCAAAGAGCTTCAGTGAGGTAGCTCACATATACTTCGTCTCAATTTATTTTTAAAGAAATCTATTATCTGCTCAAATTCAAGTCTATTTTTAGTATTGGCCTTGGTATTAGAGCTGTTGAACTCTAAACCAATATTAATCTTTCTCTCATCAAATGCCCTAGCAATATACCCATGTTTGGTTTCAATCATAATATTCTTGGGTTATCATTAATAACCACTTTTCCCCACTAATTTCAGTACCTGTGAGCCTGATCTACCATGCACAAACTTTATAATCAATAATTGTTCCTCATTATGTAAATATACAAATTTGGTTCCAATCCAAAAACAGCTTTTGGGTCATCATCCATAAACCACTTTTCTGCACTTAGTTGGATCTTTTTAAGTATCTGCCTTTATCTTGGTTATGTTGAACTAATTACAGATCTCCACGTATTATGCAAGTTTTGTTCAGGTGCCTTCCGCAGGTTACAGAGAAACCCTTTTTGCAATAAATTTGGTCTATATTTAGTATGTGTGACCTAAACCTATGATGACCACATACTGGATACAGATCTTCCTCTTGTTTTGTGCCATTATTTTAAAAGAATCACTAAAATACTGGACAGCATATGATACCTAACTCCTAAAAATAACATATGTTAAAAACATGCACATCCACTTCATTTGAACTTTGGTGGATAGTTGTCTCATTGGCAATCATACTACATCTCCTTACTTTTATATGGTCCAGATAATATGCTTATGACTGAAAGTTTTTCAAAATATATAGGTATATGTTACCACGTAAAAGTCACTTAAGTGTTAAAGCAAGGTTAGGCAAATTAAATTCAATATCATTAAAAACAAATTCTAACAAGCATTCTGTGAGAATTGCATGGCAATACATAGTCCCCTACCAGTTAAAAATTCATTGTATTGGAACAAAATTCAAACTTGATCGATAACTTGTCATGGTGTAAACTATATAACAAATATCAAGTCAATACCTTCAAGCATGACGAAAAAAGTGTTTAAAACTGATTTTTTAAGTGAATTTTCTAAGTCCAAGGACTATAACTCTGCACAAAATCATCAGACCGAACAAAATTGAACTTGATCTGTAACTTGTCATGATAAAACTATATACCAATTTTCAAATCAATACCTTCAAGCATGACGAAAAAAAGTGTTTAAAACTGATTTTTTAAGTGAATTTTCTAAGTCCAAGGACCATAACTCTGCACAAAATCATCAGACTGGAACAAAATTCAAACTTGAACTGTAACTTAGCATGATAAAACTTTATACCAATTATCAAATCAATACCTTCAAGAATGACCAAAAAAAGTGTGGAAAACTGATTTGCCGGACTGACAGATGGATAGACAGACAGAAAGACAGACAGACGGACGGTATGGGAATAATAATTGCACAAGTTGTAAAAAGTACACACCACAAGATTCGAGAAGATTGACCATATATCCAACAACCCACCTCCTATTCAAACAAAGGTTATTGAACTTTCTAACAGTACAAAAACAATTCCAGTATATTTTTAGTATCTATGATCATAACATTCAACATCATGAATTATAGTCAAAAGGTATCTCTCTCATATTTGTCAAACAAATTTTGATGTCAATTCCAAGAATGGTTTCCCAGTTTTCACCTAGAAACCAAAATTGACTGACATATTGGTCAAAAACTATAAACTCCTAATAAATTGACAGTTTGGCAGATCCAGCCATTTTTAAAGGGGGGTTCCAACAATATGTCCCCATTCAAAAGCATTGATCGTCAAAAAAGGGGTTGAACACCCCCTCTGGATCCGCCAATGGTTTGTTGGTGTTAAACACCATTTCCAATGGCCTTGGCCAAATCATGGCAGCCATTTTTATTGGTGGAAGCAGCCGGTGAATCCAGAGAGAACCAGGACATTTGGCAGGAAATCTCACTATACTTGTCGATCATTATTGGAGTTGATCACACCTTACAAGACCGGGGTTCAAACTCACAACCCATAATACTTGTAAAAATTTGCTTAAAACAACCATTCAAATCACTGTTAAAATTTATTTGAAAGACATTTTATCAATAGTACTATTATCCTATACATAATCATTGCATACACAATATCTTACAATATAATAATATACATAATGAGACATGGAAAATCATACAAAAAAGCACCTTCTATATATATTATACTGTTGTGTGAAAACATCCCTCCTCAATAATAAAAAATCTGGTCTTATATACTGGCATTTAATTTTCCTTTGCCATCAACATGAAGACTAAAAGGATAAATTTTCTATATCTAGAAATAAACCAAAAGGTGCACTTGATTCGTTGAATCTTGAATCAAAAGGTTTATTCATTTAATTCTTAATTTAATATTTTTTTACATTCAACAAACTCATACCTTTAAATATTTCATAAAGGAAAAAACCAAAGTTAAGATTCCATCAGAAAGAAATGAACTTATAACATTTTTTTTCATGTTTTTAGTTATACTATGCTGCTTTTTCAGGTGCATATAAAAAAGATTACAAAAAAGAGGTATATGTGCTCTCTTCAAGAAAGTTAAAAGTGATTTTACCAATCAAAGAAATAAATTAAAGACTTACATGGAACATCATGTAATTTTAAAAGAACACATGATTCAAACAATTACAAGACTTAATTTTATAAATAATCAACAGAACAAATATACATTATAAAAATATATAAAGGTCATAAAATAGATTGCCAGAGAATATTTGTAAACTCCTTGGAATGGTAGCATCTTATAAAAGTACTTTCATTCATTTCAATTTTAGTTAACAAGTTTTAAATGTTTCAAAAGCAATTTAAAAATTGCGTTTCTTACTGCTTGATATTCAAAATTTTTATCACTATTAATATATCAATCTTCTTTATTCTGAATTTCTTGTTACTTGAATATTTCAAACAAAAGTGCTGAAGTTCTTTGAAATTCATAAAAAAAAAATGTCAGACTTCTATTATAGAAAGCTTTCATCTAATTAAGTTATGCCATCCATCCATAATTGTACAAAAATACCAAGGAAAATCATGCAAAACATATTCAAATTCATTCATACATGTATCAGGGTTCACCATGGGCAAAAAAATAAAGGTCATAAAGGACCAGACACTATTACATCCTTGAGTAAAACTTTCACTAGTGACCTGAAATTCAAACTTGTCCTTTTGCAGTTTCATATCATATCTCAATTTTCAAGGGTCACACACATTTTCAAAAGGTGAAACAGAATGGACATGGCTAGGAACAATCCAAGCGGAAAACCCTGTGATGAACCCTGATTACTATTGAGTCAATCAGTCTCATGAAGTATGTGTGAATTAATATCATATTTTCAAAAGATACCCAAAATGAAATTGCTATAGTAGTAATAAGAGTATACTTGTTTCTTCCTAGACAGTGTTCTCTCCAACACCTTACAGCCTCATGGTACCATAGTGTTATATTGTTACCATGAGGCTATCTGCTTAGATTTTGTAACATAATGTATTATACATGTTATGCTTTAATTTCAAAGAAACAATGCTATTTGAAAAACCCAGGAGAACACTGTCCACCATCAATTTTTGTTATGATAATATACCTGCTAACTTTTACACGATTCATACATATACAGTGGATTAATTTTTTCTTTGGATACCATTTTTGTGGATTCAGGAAATATTGTAATTTTGTGCATACATGATTTCATGGTTGTCACAAATTCTTTTTGAACATGTTGAAAGCCAAAATATTTTTTGCATTTGGTTGAACATTTAAATTTGTGGAAAAACTATACCCACGAAATCTACCAAAATGAGTACCCAAAGAATAATATTGAATCCTAAGTATTATTTAAAGTCATAATCAGAAACATTTTTTTGGAAATCTGCACCAAGAGTGACAATGAAATACATGTACCAATTTTCATATCAAAGTATTAATAAAGCCAAGCAAAGCTGATTGTATGTTAGATGTATATAGATGAAATAATGCTGTATAAAATATAAGCTTCTTTCTGCTTTAACAAATAACTTGAGTTGCAACAGAAATTCATTAAATTTCAGAAAGTGAAAAATGTTTTATGATCCAGCTTATCTAAAACCTGACTGTAAAACATTTTCAATTCCACCCTGCAACTAACCACATATAAAATCTAACTATCACATAAACAAACATGGAAAAATAGTGTTCAACATGCTTAAAAGCATGTAACTCTTATGTCTGAAGCAAGCAGATGTAGCATAAAATGTACATGATGCTTGCAAATGACAATCAACCTTGCTCAGCTTCACTAAATGTCTGGTATCTCTATGATATGAACTTTTGATCGTTTATTTGTTGCTAAGAGATGATTGGAATGTTTATTTCGTTGGTCCTGTAAGTTTATTCAGCACACGTAGCCCCTCTTCCTGATAGTCAGCTCTAGTGATCCAGAAATTATCTTTATCTTTCATAATGTCTGCTAATACTGCACCACCAAGAAACACCATGTGTTTTCTTCTTGGAGGATCTTCAATTCTTATTTTGAATTTCTGAAATAAGATTTTTTTTTTTAAAAGGAGTCTTATTTTTTAAGTAGGCACTTACCCCCAAGCACCTGAGAGCTCATAGTGTGAACTTTGGTATCATCTTAACTTTTTTCCTTTTTTTTTTTTGATATTCAGACATTTCCACAAAAAATACTTTAAAATAAAATGCTTCACTAAGCGCAGCCTGATACGACCACAGAGGTCGAACCCTGAACAGTTGGGGCAAGTTTGGACACAATATTCAAGCTTGATACTGTCTGAATTTGGATTGTGATTAAATTTTTAACATAATATAGGTTTCTGACACAAAATAAATGTGGTCAAAGATCTTAAAAATTTGAAATGGGACATTTAATTTACCTAGAATGGTCTGATATCCAAAATCTAACACCATGGTTAGATTCAGCATATAAAAAACATCAATAATTTAATTTTAGTTGAAATCAAACAAAGTTTAATTTTGGACCCTTCAAACCTTAATATGAATTTATTTGAAAACAGGGCCCAAAATAAAATCTAAATGCACAATAAGATTCAATTCATTCATACATGTATCAGGGTTCACCATGGGCAAAAAATAAAGGTCATAAATGACCAGACACTATTACATCTTAAAGTAAAACTTCACTATATAGCTAGTGACCTAAAATTCAAACTTTTCCTTTTGCAGTTTCATATCATATCTCAATTTTCAAGGGTCACACACATTTTCAAAAGGTGAAACAGAATGGACATGGCTAGGAACAATCCAAGCGGAAAACCCTGTGATGAACCCTGATTACTATTGAGTCAATCAGTCTCATGAAGTATGTGTGAATTAATATCATATTTTCAAAAGATACCCAAAATGAAATTGCTATAGTAGTAATAAGAGTATACTTGTTTCTTCCTAGACAGTGTTCTCTCCAACATTTACAGCCTCATGGTACCATAGTGTTATATTGTTACCATGAGGCTATCTGCTTAGATTTTGTAACATAATGTATTATACATGTTATGCTTTAATTTCAAAGAAACAATGCTATTTGAAAAACCCAGGAGAACACTGTCCACCATCAATTTTTGTTATGATAATATACCTGCTAACTTTTACACGATTCATACATATACAGTGGATTAATTTTTTCTTTGGATACCATTTTTGTGGATTCAGGAAATATTGTAATTTTGTGATACATGATTTCATGGTTGTCACAAATTCTTTTTGAACATGTTGAAAGCCAAAATATTTTTGCATTTGGTTGAACATTTAAATTTGTGGAAAACTATACCCACGAAATCTACCAAAATGAGTACCCAAAGAATAATATTGAATCCTAAGTATTATTTAAAGTCATAATCAGAAACATTTTTTTGGAAATCTGCACCAAGAGTGACAATGAAATACATGTACCAATTTTCATATCAAAGTATTAATAAAGCCAAGCAAAGCTGATTGTATGTTAGATGTATATAGATGAAATAATGCTGTATAAAATATAAGCTTCTTTCTGCTTTAACAAATAACTTGAGTTGCAACAGAAATTCATTAAATTTCAGAAAGTGAAAAATGTTTTATGATCCAGCTTATCTAAAACCTGACTGTAAAACATTTTCAATTCCACCCTGCAACTAACCACATATAAAATCTAACTATCACATAAACAAACATGGAAAAATAGTGTTCAACATGCTTAAAAGCATGTAACTCTTATGTCTGAAGCAAGCAGATGTAGCATAAAATGTACATGATGCTTGCAAATGACAATCAACCTTGCTCAGCTTCACTAAATGTCTGGTATCTCTATGATATGAACTTTTGATCGCTTATTTGTTGCTAAGAGATGATTGGAATGTTTATTTCGTTGGTCCTGTAAGTTTATTCAGCACCGTAGCCCTCTTCCTGATAGTCAGCTCTAGTGATCCAGAAATTATCTTTATCTTTCATAATGTCTGCTAATACTGCACCACCAAGAAACACCATGTGTTTTCTTCTTGGAGGATCTTCAATTCTTATTTTGAATTTCTGAAATAAGATTTTTTTTTAAAAGGAGTCTTATTTTTAAGTAGGCACTTACCCCAAGCACCTGAGAGCTCATAGTGTGAACTTTGGTATCATAATAAAATGCTTCGCTGAGTGCATGCCCTGGATACGACTAGAGAGGTCGAACCCTGAACAGTTGGGGCAAGTTTGGACACAATATTCAAGCTTGATACTGTCTGAATTTGGATTGATTAAATTTTAACATAATATAGGTTTTGACACAAAATAAATGTGGTCAAAGATCTTAAAATTTGAAATGGGACATTTTATTTACCTAGAATGGTCTGATATCCAAAATCTAACAACATGGTTAGATTCAGCATATAAAAACACCAATAATTTAATTTTAGTTGAAATCAAACAAAGTTTAATTTTGGACCCTTCAAACCTTAATATGAACTTATTTGAAAACAGGGCCCAAAATAAAATCTAAATGCACAATAAGATTCAGCAAATCATACAGCCATAATAATTCAGTTTTGATGAAATCAAACAAAGTTTAATTTTGGACCCTTTTGACCTCAATGTAGACCAATTTGAAAATGGGGCCCAATATCCAAAAAAATATAAAGGTTAGAACCCCAAAAATTAGAGACTTAATTAATCCCATCAAAATTGGTTAAAACATTTGTATTTGTTTTCAACTGAAGATTTGTTGCTATTGCGCAATACTGTGCAATTGAAGATTTCTGGCAAATTTCAATGAAGTTTATTAAACTAAAGTTATTTGCTAATTTCCAATTGAATTTATTAATAATAAAGTTTTGGCAAATTTCCAATATACATAATTTAAAAGCAGTTTAGGTGAGATAAACAAAAACTTCATCAGCAACATTTTATATTGGCAAATTTATTGGCAAATTTCCAATGGAATTTATTAATAATAAAGTTTTGGCAATTTAATATACATAATTTAAAAGCAGTTTAGGTGAGATATTCATTTGAGTTTCAATTACCAACCTTACACTGCCTTTTAAATTATGTTTTGTACTAGTAATTGTCCATTAACCTGGAAACCCTTTTTCCCTTTTTGCACCTTATTCCTTAATGGTTTGAGCCATAACTCCCAAAGACAATTTACCATCCCTTTGTGGTATTCCAATATCCAAAATCTAAATACATGGTTAGATTCAGCATATCAAAGAACCCCAAGAATTCAATTTTGATGAAATCAAATAAAGTTCAATTTTGGACTCTTTAAACCTCAATGTGGACCAATTTGATAACTGGCCCAAATATCAAAAATCTAAATACATGGTTAGATTCAGCATATCAAGAACCCCATATATTCAATTTTTGTTGAAATCAAACAAAGTTTAATTTTGGACCCGATTTGGACCAATTTGAAAACTGGGCCCATAATCAAAAAACTAAGTACATGTTTAGATTCAGCATATCAAAGAACCCCAAGAATTCAATTTTGTTATAAATCAAACTTAAGTTTCATTTTGGACCCTTTGGACCTTAATGTAGACCAATTTGAAAACAGGACCAAAAATTAAGAATCTAAATAAAAACACTGTTAGATTCGCATATCAAAGAACCCCAATAGTTCAATTTTGATGAAATCAAACAAAGTTTAATTTGGACCCTTTTGGCCCTAATTCCTAAACTGTTGGGACCAAAACCCAAAATCAATCCCAACCTTCCTTTTGTGGTCATAAACCTCGTGTTTAAATTTCATAGATTTCTATTTACTTATATTAAAGTTATTGTGCAAATACCAAGAAAATGCTTATTTGGGCCCTTTTAGCCCCTAATTCCTAAACTGTTGGGACCAAAATTCCAAAATCAATCCCAACCTTCCTTTGTGGTCATAAACCTTGTGTTAAAATTTCATAGATTTCTATTTACTTATATTAGAGTTATTGTGTGAAAACCAAGAAAATGCTTATTGGGCCCTTTTTGGCCCCTAATTCTTAAACTGTTGGGACCAAAACTCCCAAAATCAATCCCAACCTTCCTTTTGTGGTCATAAACCTTGTGTTTAAATTTCATAGATTTCTATTAACTTATACTTAAGTTATAAAAGGAAACCAAATGTCTTCGGATTCATTTACGACGTGACGCCAACGTATCATGAATATACGACCGCAAAAGTTTTAGCGGTCGATAAAAATCAGGAATGAGACAAGATTCATATATTGAGAGTGTTAAAAACAATGAAGTGAACTTTTCTTGTTATTCAATATTTATATATTTTTAATCTTTTCTAGCCATTTGGAAATATAACTGTCATTAGAACATATAAACTGCTTCCAATGTACTAGTTTTGTTGTAGCAAAACACACTCGATAAAGCCAAAATAAAATATACTTATTTATTAAATAATAAAGAAATTTCTTTTAAAACATTTGTTGCACAGAAAAAAAGTGGGCCCATGCACAAAGCACATGCAAGTCCATAGTGTGGACATTGATATCATCTTATTTGTTTTCATAAATCTTTTAATTTATTTCTTCTTATTTAATGCATAAAATAATGAGTATAGAGATGAAATTATATAAAAGTCTAAATTGAAAACAATGTTCAAACCTATGATGATTGCATTGGATAAAACCACAATTTTATACATGTGCATATAAAACAAATTAAGATGAAATTATATATATATTGTAAAGAAATTGTTTAGGGATTTTTGGAAAAGTCTTGATTTGGTCCAGTTGAAAAAGGTAAAAATGGATACGTCTGAAGAAATCAAATTGAATTAAAACCCATGTAACAAATAATTGTCCCATTCAAAGTTCCACCTGGTTAACTTTTCTTTAATTCTGTCTTAATATTTTCAAAAGCAGTACACTACAGTCTACTTACTGAGAAAGTACAGGTACGTTTTTATTCCCTGTAGTCATGGTATTATTATAAAGACATTCACTTGTCGCTGTCCATCTGTTGTTTAACAGATTAACTTGCCACATATAACCTTAACACATTTTTACATTGGAAAAGTATTCATTGTTTATGAACATGATGAAAATCCATATCAATAGAGAAAACTAGAGGCTCTCAAGAGCCTGTGAAAAACAGCAAAATTTCCTTAAAATTACCAATTCAGGGCAGCAACCCAACAACCAGTTGTCCAATTCATCTGAAAATTTGAGGGCAGATAGATATTTACTTGATAAACAAGTTAATCCCTGTAAGATTTGCTTTAAATGCTTTGGTTTCAGAGTTACAAGCCAAAATCTACATTTTACCCTATGTTCTATTTTTAGCCATAGCAGCCATCTTGGTTGGTTGGCTGGGTCACCACACATTTTAAAACTAAATACCCTAATAATGATTGTGGCTAAGTTTGGTTGAATTTGGTCCAGTAGTTTCAGAGGAGAAGATTTTTGTAAAGATTACAAAATTTACAAAAATTGGTAAAAATTACTTTAAAGGGCAATAACTCCTTAAGGGTCAACTGACCATTTTGATCATGTTGACTTATTTGTAGATCTTACTTTGCTGAACATTATTGCTGTTTACAGTTTATCTCTATCTATAATAATTTTCAAGATAATAACCGAAACGGAAAAAATCCTTAAAATTACTAATTCAGGGCAGCAACCCAACAACCCATTGTCCGATTCATCTGAAAATTTCAGGGCAGATAGATCTTGACTTGATCAACAATTTTACCCCATGTCAGATTTGCTCTAAATGCTTTGGTTTCAGAGATATAAGCCAAAATCTACATTTTACCCTATGTTCTATTTTTAGCCATGGCGCCATCTTGGTTGGTTGGCGGGTCACCGGACACAATTTTAAACTAGATACCCCAATGATGATTGTGGCCAAGTTTGGTTAAATTTGGCCAAGTAGTTTCAGAGGAGAAGATTTTTGTAAAGTTAACGGACGACGGACGACGGCGACGGACGCCAAGTGATGAGAAAGCTCACTTGGCCCTTTGGGCCAGGTGAGCTAAAAGCCTCATCAGCAACATTTCATATTGGCAAATTTCCAATGAAGTTCATTAAACTAAAGTTATTGGCAAATTTCCAATGGAATGTATTAATAATAATGTTTTTGGCAATTTCAATATACATAATTTAAAAGCAGTTTAGGTGAGATATTCAAATGAGTTTCAATTACCAACCTTACACTGCCTTTTAAATTATGTTTTGTACTAAGTAATTGTCCATTAACCTGGAAACCCTTTTCCCCTTTTTGCACCTTATTCCTTAACAGTTTGAGCCATAACTCCCAAAGACAATTTTACCATCCCTTTATAAATAAATTTTGTATTTACTGTCTTCTGATTGGTTAAAAGTATTACTTTTATTTTCAATGTTGTCAATTTTTATGGCGACACGCCCACTTTGACGTTGTATATTCATACGCCAACATGTGTGTCGTTGTTATTGTTAATATAAATAATATAAAAAGTTCTTTTAGCATTATTTTTGATAGAAATTTATTTATAATGAATGGCATTTATTGAACCATAAATTAATTTTGACATTTTACATAATCGCCGGATTATTTGAAGAGTCAAAAATTAATTTTATGGTAGCCATTCATTAAGTGGTATTCAATATCCAAAATCTAAATACATGGTTAGATTCAGCATATCTAATAACCCCAAGAATTCAATTTTGATGAAATCAAATAAAGTTCAATTTTGGACCCTTTAAACCTCAATGTGGACCAATTTGATAACCGGGCCCAAATATCAAAATCTAAATACATGGTTAGATTCAGCATATCGAAGAACCCCATATATTCAGTTTTTGTTGAAATCAAACAAAGTTTAATTTTGGACCCGATTTGGACCAACTTGAAAACTGGGCCCATAATCAAAAACTAAGTACATGTTTAGATTCAGCATATCAAAGAACCCCAAGAATTCAATTTTGTTAAAATCAAACTAAGTTTAATTTTGGACCCTTTGGACCTTAATGTAGACCAATTTGAAAACGGGACCAAAATTAAGAATCTAAATACACGGTTAGATTCGGTATATCAAAGAACCCCAATAGTTCAATTTTGATGAAATCAAACAAAGTTTAATTTTGGACCCTTTTGGCCCCTAATTCCTAAACTGTTGGGACCAAAACTCCCAAAATCAATCCCAACCTTCCTTTTGTGGTCATAAAACTTGTGTTTAAATTTCATAGATTTCTATTTACTTATACTAAAGTTATTGTGCAAAAACCAAGAAAAATGCTTATTTGGGCCCTTTTTTAGCCCCTTATTCCTAAACTGTTGGGACCAAAACTCCCAAAATCAATCCCAACCTTCCTTTTGTGGTCATAAACCTTGTGTTAAAATTTCATAGATTTCTATTTACCTATACTAGAGTTATTGTGCAAAAACGAAGAAAAATGCTTATTGGGCCCTTTTTTGGCCCCTAATTCTTAAACTGTTGGGACCAAAACTCCCAAAATCAATCCTAACCTTCCTTTTGTGGTCATAAACCTTGTGTTTAAATTTCATAGATTTCTATTAACTTATACTAAAGTTATAGTGCGAAAACCAAATGTCTTCGGACGACGACAACGCCAACTTCATACCAATATACGACCACAAAAATTTTGCAGTCATATAAAAATCAGGAATGAGACAAGATTCATATATTGGAGAGTGTTAAAAAAACAATGAAGTGAACTTTTCTTGTTATTCAATATTTATATATTTTTTAATCTTTTCTAGCCATTTGGAAATATAACTGTCATTAGAACATATAAACTGCTTCCAATGTACTAGTTTTTGTTGTAGCAAAAACACACTCGATAAAGCCAAAATAAAATATACTTATTTATTAAATAATAAAGAAATTTCTTTTTAAAAACATTTGTTGCACAGAAAAAAAAGTGGGTCCATGCACAAAGCACATGCAAGTCCATAGTGTGGACATTGATATCATCTTATTTGTTTTCATAAATCTTTTAATTTATTTCTTCTAATTTAATGCATAAAATAATGAGTATACAGATGAAATTATATAAAAGTCTAAATTGAAAACAATGTTCAAACCTATGATTGCATTGGATAAAACCACAATTTTATACATGTGCATATAAAACAAATTAAGATGAAATTATATATATATTGTAAAGAAATTGTTTAGTGATTTTTGGAAAAGTTTTGATTTGGTCCAGTTGAAAAAGGTAAAAAATGGATACGTCTGAAGAAATCAAATTGAATTGAAAACCCATGTAACAAATAATTGTCCAATTCAAAGTTCCACCTGGTTAACTTTTCTTTAATTCTGTCTTAACTTTTTCAAAAGCAGTACACTACAGTCTACTTACTGAGAAAGTACAGGTACGTTTTTTTATTCCCCTGTAGTCATGGTATTGTTATAAAGACATTCACTTGTCGCTGTCCATCTGTTATTTAACAGATTCACTTGCCACATATAACCTTAACACATTTTTTACATTGGAAAAGTATTCATTGTTTATGAACATGATGAAAATCCATATCAATAGAGAAAAAACTAGAGGCTCTCAAGAGCCTGTGTCCCTCACCTGTATTTACTGATGCTTTGGAAATCATGTAAAATAAGGTTAAAATCATAATTAATAGTATTAGATATTAGATATTATAATGATATCTAAGATAATAACAAACAAGAATGTGTCCCCAGTACACGGATGCCCCATCCGCACTATCATTTTCTATGTTCAGTGGACCGTGAAAATGGGGTGAAATCTCTATTTGGCATTAAAATTAGAAAGATCATATCATAGGGAACATGTATTCTAAGTTTCAAGTTGATTGGACTTCAACTTCATCAAAAACTACCTCGACCAAAAACTTGAACCTGAAGCAGGACGAACGGACGGATGGACACACAGACCAGAAAACATAATGCCCATAAATGGAGCATAAAAACTGCAAAATTTCCATAAAATTACTAACTAAGGGGCAGCAACCCAACAAGGGTTGTCGGATTTGTCTGAAATTTCAGGGCAGATAAATCTAAATCTGATGAACATTTTTGCCACCTGTCAGATTTGCTCTAAATGCTTAAGTTTCAGAGATATAAACCAAAAACTGCATTTTACCCCTATGTTCTAGTTTTAACCATGTCGGCCATGATGGTTGGAAGGTGGGGTCATCTGACACATATTTTAAACTAATAATGATTATGGCCAAGTATGGTTAAATTTGTCTCAGTAGTTTCAGAGAAGATGATTTTTGTAAAAGATTACAAAAATTTACGAAAAATTGTTAAAAATTGACTATAAAGGGCAATAACTCCTAAAGGGGTCAACAGAAAATTTTGGTCATGTTGACTTATTTGTAGATCTTACTTTGCTGAACATTATTGCTGTTTACAGTTTATCTCTATCTATAATAATATTCAAGATAATAACCAAAAACTGCAAAATTTCCTTAAAATTACTAATTCAGGGCAGAAATCTAAAATTTAAGGGCGGATAGATCTTAACCTGATGAACATTTTTACCCCATGTCAGATTGCTCTAAATGCTTTAGTTTCAGAAATAAGCCAAAACTGCATTTTACCCCTATGTTCTATTTTTAGCCATGTCGGCCATGTTGGTTGGCAGGCAGGGTCATCGGACACATTTTTTAAAATAGATACCCTAGTGATGATTGTGACCAAGTTTGGTTAAATTTGGGCCATTAGTTTCAAAGAAGAAGATTTTTGTAAAAGTTAACAGACGAGGACGATGGACGCCAAGTGATGAGAAAAGCTCACTTGACCTTTCAGGTCAGGTGAGCTAAAAAGGGATACCACAAAGACTTAAAAATGCTTACAGTATGTATGTGGACACCCTTTAAAAGTACCTACCGATATTCTAGTTGTATCTCCATTCAGCACTCTTTCCAAATATAATTGTTTAAGTTCTCTCTCTAACCTGCTGGGTAATCCAGGGTACATTGTACTACCCCCTGATAACACAATATGTTTATAAAAATCAGGTCGAGTGTCTATATCTGCTGCTTGAATTGTATTAAATAAAAGTTCGGCCACTCCCACTCCATCTACATTAATTAAATGAGGTTGGAATAATGCTTCAGGAGCTTCAAATCTTTCTCCTCCAACTTTAATTACTCTTCCATCAGGCAGCTGAAAATAATTAATTTAAAAATAAATCCAAAAACTTTTTTTTGTACTTGGTTGAACATTTAAATTTGTGGTTTACGATATCCTCGAAAATTAGTATTCAACGATCTGCCTTAATGATAATTTTTGCTTTATTCAGTTAGAGTCCTATCTACAATAGTTTAAACTACAAGAGGTAAAATGCTAAAATGTTCAGAAATAATTTCTAAACAGAGTCAACTGATGGTTTCAGTCATATTATCTTTCTGTAAATCTTTTGTTCCTGATGATTTTTGCTGTGTATCTATAACAGTTTCAAGATAATAGGTAAACAGACGGACAAGGGTAAAACTTAATGCCCCCTCCACTAAGGCGGGGACATAAAAAGCTAAAATTTATACCAAAAAAGTTGTCATTAAAGGGGAATGGATCATCAATGGAGTGAATTGATGGTTTCAGTGTAACATATTTTTGTAGATCTAAATCAGAATCCAATTGGCCCCATGGTTTCAAATGAGATGATTTTTTTTTAAAAAGTTTTCATGAGACAAAGGATGACAAGAAATAGCAAAACCTCATACAGGCAAGGTGAGCTAAAATGGTGAGAGGTGTTGAATCATTTTGGATTTGTCCTTGATATACATTTTAACAGGAGCAGGTCCTTGGTTTCATATCATCAATCATGGTAAGACAATAATTATGTAAAGGTCATACAATCTGCATTATTTTATATAGGGTAACAAAAATGTGTTCTTTAAACTGAGAGAAATAGAGCATTCTGCCTGTGGAGTGAAATAATTTAAAATAACTTATTAATTTCTGTTCACTTTTTCCCTATAATCGAAAAGCTGTCCAACTTTTGTTTATTGTCGAATACTATTTGTTAACCAATAAATGTTGTTTGTTTCTATTTGTGTCTTTTAGTTACTGGTTCATTGACATAGGCGGATCCAGGGGCCCGGGCCCCCTTTTGTGGGAAAAATTTGGTTGATTATATAGGGAATCACTGAAGCATGACTGGAGCGGCCCCCCTTATGAAAAGTTCTGGATCCGCCACTGATTGAAGTATACCAAACAACTCCTTTAACTCATATTTTTCTCTTTTCCTTTTCCCTCTGTGAATTTGGCGTGGGTCATAATATTAAATAAATGGAGAATGTGTCCATGGGACACAGATGATGCCCCCGCTTGCATATAACATTATAAAGTGACATAACTCAAGAACGGTAAAAGTGACGCAACCCAAATTCGAACTTGATCTGTGTTTTGTGGTAATAAGCATTGTGTATAATTTTGGGACGTACAGACGGACAAGGGTAACACTTAATGCCCCCTCCGCTGGGTGGGGGCATAAAAATAATGTATAAATTTGACCAGCGAAATTACTACAACCCTGGAGTTATACTCACTGTATAGGTTTCTACAAGAACTGTTGTTTCTAAAGCTAATTTTTGTTCCTGTTCTATATCATATCCTACGTAACACAACTTTTCTTTCATCATTCTCACTGTTTCAAAGTCTGCTGAGTGGTTAAAGGCATAGCCTCGCAGTAGCAATAACTGAAATAAAAAGCCACAGCATATATACATTGCAGGATTTTCATAAAGGTAATTTGATCAGAAAACTTTACACTGGAAAATGTCATAACATGTTTTTCAAAATAGGAAGACCATGATAAATAAAATGTTCCGCTGGGCGCAGCTTGATACGACCGCAGAGGTCGAACCCTTAACAGTTGGGGCAAGTATGGACAAAACATTCAAGCTTGATACAGCACTGAATTTGGATTGTGATTAAATATTTGACACAGCAAAGGTTTCTGAAACAGAATGAATGTGGTCTAATAACTTAAAATTTTTTAATTTACCTATTCAAACCATATCATTATTATTTTCTTTTATATATAAATCAGAAATAACCAATTTAAAATGGAAAATCTTAAAGAAATAAAAAGGAAAAAAAACCCTCCCCAAATTTTTGAACCCCCTTATGATTCATCACCCCTAAACTCAATCCAAGCCTTCCCTTTGTGGTATGGTACCTTGCAGTACAATTTCAGAGAGATCCATACACTTGAACACAAGATATTGTCTGGAAACTAGAAAAATGCTTGTTTTTGGCCCCAAATTCCTAAACATTTAGGGCAATTAGCCCCAAACTCAAACCCAGCTTTCCCTTTGTGATATGGAACCTTGTAGTACAATTTCATAAAGATTCATACACTAACACACAAGTCATTGTCCTGAAACTAGAAAAATGCTTGTTTTTTGTCCCTTTTTGGCCCCTAATTCCTAAAATTTTGAGGCAATTACCCCCAAAATCAATCCCAGCCTTCCCTTTGTGGTATGGTACCTTGCAGTACAATTTCAGAGAGATCCATACACTTGAACACAAGTTATTGTCTGGAAACTAGAAAAATGCTTATTTTTGGCCCCTGTTTGGCCCCTTATTCCTAAACGTTTTGGGCAATTACCCCCAAACTCAATTCAAGCTTTACCTTTGTGATATGGAACCTTGTAGTACAATTTCAGAAAGATCCATATACTTACACACAAGTTAATTGTCATGAAACTAGAAAAAATGCTTGTTTTTGCCCCTTTTTTGGCCCCTAATTCCTAAAATTTTGAGGCAATTACCCCCAAAATCAATCCCAGCATTTCCTTTGTGATATGGACCCTTGTGGTACAATGTCAGAGAGATCCATACATTAACACACAAGTTATGTCTGGAAGTTACAAAAATGCTTATTTTTGGCCCCTAATTCCTTAACTGTAGGTACCATAACCCCCAAAATCAATCCCAACCTTCCTTTTGTTGTATTGAACCTTATGGTAAAATTTCATAGAGATCCATTCACTTAAACTAAAGTTAGAGTGCGAAAACAAATGTGTCTTCGGACGACGACTACGCCAACGTCATACCAATATACGATTGGGGTCGTATAAAAATTAGGACTCATTTTATATTAATTTCAATACAAGGCCAGGGTTTTTTAATTTTTTTGTTTACAAATTTTTTATGTGGAAAAGTCTGGTCGAAAAAATTCTTACAAGACATAAATATGTATTTAAAAAATATATCTTTCAGCTTACTAAAATATTTTTGATATGATTTTTTGTCATCTTTTCTTAGTTCCAAATATTATTGCTCAGCTGTTTTAAACATTTAATGCATGTCTTCGTCATATAAGTTTGAAAAAAGGGGGTATGTCAACGAAAAATTTGTCATTTTAAGAACGAAAAAAAAAAACAATTAACGTTGCTTTCAGCAAACATTGTGTATAATTAGCTTCAAACACGAAAACATGTCGCACGAAAATAAGGTGTCCACCGGAAAGACAAGGATATCATTTACATCCTTCGTCAGGCAATCCTGTTTTTTATATCCTAAAGGACAACCACTTTTTTTTCAATTTATGAAATAAGGAAATTCCTAATTATTGTGCATATCTCTTTCTTTTAAGTGGACGTCTATCCTGTTTGGACGGGTCCATTTCATCAATGAGATGAAAAATCTTACAGAATTAAGACAAAAAAAAGGAAAACAAACTTATTGTAATGGGTTTTTTACATAGGTTTCGTTCCGCAAATTATTTGCACAAACAACATTTCAGGTCAGTTTTGAATGTTTATTTTTAGACTTTTTTTTTATAACACAATGTGTAATCATTTCTGATAAAGTTTTATCATGCTAAAATAATGCATTTCATTTCAGGAAAATGCTGCTAAGCAGATATTTTTATTTATATTTCAGTGATAATGCATTTCTTAGGGTCGGCGGGAATCAAAAAGCATGAAATATCAACTTTTTTTTTCTTTCTGAAAATCAGAAAAATTGGATCGGCAGATCTGTAAAGCTACAAATTTAAAAACTCTCGCCTAATATAACTTACATTCAAATTATACAAATAGGCTATTGCAGTTACTTCAAAAAGAAGGCCTGTAAATAATGATTAAAACTTTTTAAAAAAGGGGGTATGGTGTAGAAACAATCAGCTATACCTTGCCTTCATGACATTCATTGCTTAAGAATTGCCCCCACCCCCAACTTTTTGGCAATTTTTTTTCCATTGAAAAAAAAAAATTAAAAAAATTACAGAGTTTATAGTTGGACTTTATTTCCTCCAAATACAAACATTTAATATTTACCTTTATTAAATATCTAGTTATATCTCTACCAGCTATGTCTAAACGTCTTGTTAAATGTGGCAAAGCAAAGCCATCATAAACAGGACATATATGTGTAACACCATCACCAGAATCTACAACAACTCCAGTTAGTAAACCTGAAAATATACAAAATGTTGGTTAAATGAAAGATACATTCCCCAAAATTACTTAAAAGAAGATCTGTTTGACCATGAATGCAAAGCAACTTAAAAATGAACATTGGATGAACACAGACAAAAAAACTTAAACCTTTAATCCAGCAAAGGACATAATCCGAAACAAAATTTAGTCAAGATAATCTGTGATATAACTTTGAAATTACTACATGACATTAAGGTAGCAATTAATTTTGAACCATGTCTGATTATAACCCAAACAACCTATAAAAGAGATAAACAGTTCAGCTTCTGTTAATGACATAGTTTTTTTCATTTATTATTTTGAATATAAAATCAGGCCGTTAGTTTTCTCATTTTAATTGTTTTACATTTGTCTTTTGGGGGCCTTTTATAGCTTACTATGCGGTATGGGTTTTGCTTATTGTTGAAGGTTGTACTGTGATCTATAGCTGTTAACTTCTACCTCATTTGGTTTCTGGTGGAGAGTTGTCTTATTGGCAATCATACCACATCTTCTAGTTTTTATATATATACTAGTATGCAATCAACCAATTGATGAAACATTAAAATATGTCAGTAGTTTATTAACCTTTTTTCCATTTCAGACAAAAAAAAACATAAGTACTAGTCTTTACTATAATTACAAGTTGTTTTTTTAACCTTATCCATCTTCACTCATTGTTTCAAGTTGCATAAATTCTAAAGATCCAAAACATTAAACTTTTTCTTAAATCTCTGTGGGACCATAACTAGAGCAGTAATCTGTTGACAAATTGAAATCTCCAATTAACTCTCAACAGTACATCTTCAAACCCAACAACCTGTCTTTGTAAAAATCAATAACATATTTACAGAATAATCTGTTACTAAATTAGTACCATGGGTCAGGGTTCAAAATTATGTAGGTCAGAAGCCTTAGGGTTTCAAATTTTGAAGGAAAATTACATACATTTATTGTAGAAGTTCCAGGGACATTTACAATTATAGTTTATACAAATTGTTTGCATGATAATAGATACATTTTTTTTTTATATGTACAAAAAAAAAAAAAAAAAAACAAAGACAAAAGATATCTATATATATAAAAATAAAGATTTTTTACATGAACGAAAGAAAATGAAGTCTTATTTACATTTATCTCATACTTTAAAGAAAATGGGTCTATTTCAAAAGCGTTAGTGCTAAGTGAAACAATTTCTTTCATAAGAGTACAATATAGGCCCCAAAGTAAGCACATTTGGTGAACTTGTCAAAACAAATTTATTTTAAGCAATTTTTGGACCTAAAACTTAAAAGCTTCAGAAAAACTTAAGTGTCACCTATTCTCTAACATTAGTTTAATGTACTAACTGTAGATATCTTTTAAAGAATCCACTGACCTCTATGCTAACTTTAGGTAACTTAGCTAACTTTTAATTTATAAACTTTGTAACTCTTAAAAATGAATATCACATTAAGGGTTTGAACTTATATAGTATTTTCTTCAATAATCATCATTAACTTCAGTTTATGCATGATACCACTCCACCGTAACTGCTGACATATGACCTTCCAATTGATATTTTATCATGTTTTTTTCTATGTTGTGATGTTATACTATTGTTTCAGAAAAAGGGAGAAGGTTTGGTACCATTAAAACGTTTAATCCCTCTGCAAATGTTTGCACCTGTCCTAAGTCAGGAATCTGATGTACAGTAGTTGTCGTTTGTTTATGTAATTTATACGTGTTTCTCGTTTCTTATATAGACTGGACCGTTGGTTTTCCCGTTTGAATGGTTTTACACTAGTAATTTTGGGGCCCTTTATAGCTTGTTGTTCGGTGTGAGCCAAGGCTCCGTGTTGAAGGCAGTACATTGACCTATAATGGTTTACTTTTATAAATTGTTATTTGGATGGAGAGTTGTCTCATTGGCACTCACACCACATCTTCCTATATCTATTATGTTTGATAACTTTTACTCTTAAAGTGCTTAATTAATAATGTGTTTCAATAAATGCAAACAAACTGTGTTGTTGAGCTTCTTCCATTTATAAAATACAAAGTTATAAAGTGACAAAACGGACAAACGGCAAAAGTGACGCTATCCAAATTTGTACTTGATCTGAGTTTTGATCTGATCTGGTAATAAGTATTGTGTATAAGTTTCATAACATTTGGTTGAGGCAAACTTAAGTTAGAGAACAGAAATGAAAAATTAAGCAATTTTTCAATTTGTAAAGGAGCATAACTCTAGAACAGTAAAAGTGACACCACCAACATTCAAACTTGATCTGTATTTTGTGATAATAAGCATTGTGTATAAGTTTCATAACATTTGGTTGAGGCTAACTTAAATTAGGGAACAGAAACGAAAAATTCAGCAATTTTTCCTTTTGTAAAGGGGCAAAACTCTTAGAACGGTTAAAGTGACACCACAAAATTCAAACTTGATCTGTATTTTGTGGTAATAAGCATTGTGTATAAGTTTCATAACATTTGGTTGAGGCAAACAAAAGTTCGAGAATGGAAACCAATTTTAGGACATACAGACAGACAAGGGTAAAGACTTTTTCTGTCAGAACAGATCTAGAGATCAGGATTAAAATCTGTAAGCCAGACGTGTGTTTGTCTACAAAAGACTCATCAGTGACGCTTGAACCAAAAAAGATAAATGTTTGTTCTGAAGAGGATCAATCATAACTATACTGCATGCAAAACAAAAAGCACCTTTTAGATAATTTCATTAAAAAAAAAAAATCTTCAAATGAAAACCTCACTTTGATAACAAAATAGTATTTTTGTCATGTTGTACTCAGATGCTAAATGAACAGGAATATACTGGAGACAAAAGGTGATCCAGTTAAAAATCATTCTGGATATTTAGTGAATTTTGGTAATTGTATGCTTTTCACTTGAAATATCTTTCTGTATAATCTATATGGTTACATGATTATAGGTCACATACATTTTGTAAATCAAGAGTATTATCACCTCCAATTACATTATCAGTCTTCACAATAAACTTTTGAATCCACAGGTCCGAAGCTCAATTTTACAAAAATTTTAGTTGGATTCTGTTAGCCTGCAGAGATGATTTTTACAGGTCCTAAAGCAATTTTACAAGCCTGGGCTGGTGGGCCTGTGGTTCAGTGTGAAGACTGCATTATTTGACACTGAATCCCTCAACAGCAGCAAGAGTGAGTTTTAACTGAAAAGTCTAGTTTGTCCTGTTCAGAATATAAGCCTAGGGGAGATAACTTATTTTATTTCACACAATTTCTATCAATTTTTAGATTTTTTTTGTAAATGATACTGATGTAAAGAAAAAAACATAATCTAGTTTTCTACATTATTTCAGTCAAACAGAATGCTTATATTCTAATTAAATTGTAAGTTTAGCACTGATTGATTAAAGAGTTAACTGACAATACTTCAAATACATAATCAAACCAGGTTTAACTGCAGTGTCAATACAGGGGTTTATAGTAAATCTTACCTTGAGCATATAATGTCAATACAGCCTGGATAGCTACATATACACTGTGGAACTGGTATTTCTCAAACATGGTCTGTAAATAAGGAATAAAATTGAAATTATTATATTAAACAGTTGAATCACTTCGGTGAAAAGACAAAACAAAACAGTTTAAAATAAACTGTTAACACAGAGATATGTCTCGCCTATTTGTTATTTTGATAATGCAAATATTTGAAGTCAATGAACCATGACTGAAAGTACAGGGCAACATTTTATCGAAAATAACTTTGAACAGGTGACTGAAAAGTATTGTATGCATAACGAACATGTCATGAGTTTTGTTTCACGGTCGTATTTTAAGCCATTCCCTATTCTCCTGCCAACTTGCAGAAAAAGAGGTCGGATCTTCGCTCCCGCTCATATTGCTTCCTTTTTATTTGTTTGGCTTTATGGGAAGGTTCCACCGCCGATCGCTTGCCAGGGAGGGCTCCGTGAACAAATTTGATAGGCCACATGTAGCTCGCCGCATTGGTTTGTTTATAATATAATTCGGAAACCAGTACCAGAAATTAGCAGCGGTAGATCTGATGACCGATGAAAAACGATGGAAATTAGCGGGTACATCTTACGACAGATGTAAAAACGTGCTGACATAGGCACTGCAACGGCCGTTTTGCATCGGTCATCAGGACCACCTCAAGCGATCAAAATACCGGTCAGAGCCTCATTTTGGCGGTCAGGACCGACGATTTTCGTGAACTCTGTAAACAATCTCCACGGAAATCAGATATGCCAATGCTAATACAACTGCATACCAAATACCATTGACCTCCATGGAAATAAGATATGCCAATGCTTATACAACTGCATACCAAATATCATTGACCTACCACTAGTGGTTCCCAGAAACTGACCTAATCACAAACTAATACATGTAAACTAAGCAAAGTTTCAAAGTCAATAGACAATGACTGAGGGGCGGGCCAAATAATCTCCATGGTAATGAGATGTGCCAATGCTTATACAACCGCATACCAAATACCATTGACCTACCACTAGTTGTTCACCATAAACTAGACCTAATCACAAACTAATACATTATTGACGACGCCGCCGAAACAAGATACCTATGTCTCGCTTTTTGACTCCGTCAAGGCGAGACAAAAACCAACAATTTGCTGTTACGAATATCATCAAAACTGAAATTGCTGCAACTTTAGGCTAAATTAGCCATATACAATTACTACAAAGGATAGTCAGCAAGTGAAATGTCAAAGACACCAAGCTCATCCTGCCAATTTTATGTAAATTAATCTATTATAATAGGACTTATTGATTAAAATAAATATTTTATCGGTTATCCCGTGCAAGAAAGTTATTTGGTCATAATAATATAGTAGGAATGTCAGTCTCATTTAGTTTAAACAAGAACATAAACAAACTGTAAAAGCTTTCATAACCCGCAATAGTAGGGATCTAGAATGAGAGAATGTCTATATACTGATTTACTGTTTCAATCACAAAAGATCAACTAAAGCTTTCAGTTTCCTACAGGCATAAAATATTAATTGAATAGTGATAATTCAGAGTGAATCACTCAAAATCACAGTGAAAATTCACCAAGAGTGAATTTAAAGTGAATCGACTTGTCTGTACAATAAGTCTATTCTATCCCATCAAGTATGGGAGATAACTCTTTTTCACAAATTAGTTGTCATATCTGTTTGATAAAAGGAAAAAATAACAATGGAAATACAAACCTCCACCATTTTTTCTCTGTTTTTCGTTGGATTCATTGGGGGTTCTGTCAATAAAATTTTGCAGTCTTTGGGATCTATATGCAGCTTTTCTGGTCCAAAAGTGTAGTCATACAAATGTAACATATCTTCCCAGTTCCTTACTATTCCATTTTCCATGGGGTAATTTACTTCTAACATTGATCTTAGTTTACTTGCGTCATCTCCAATCATCAGATCCTGAAATAAGTCAGCAAAAACAAAATTACTTATTAAAATTATCTAAATTATTTAGAAAACGACATCTGGATTTTTATATCGTTTGGCACAAAATAATTTGTATAACCTCAATACTAAAATCTAATAATACAAAGGAGTTCATATTTTTCAACTTTCTTTATAATTAATATATATAGATAATTCTACATATATCTACATCATGTACATGTAAAAGGCAAGAGTGTAGCAAAGATTCTTCTGAAGTTTTGGTCCTAAAATTATTGACCAAAGCGTAAGAAATCTCTTCAATGATTATTTATTTGCTGAATTACAGGAAATTACCTTGACTTCTATATCTCCCACTTTAGCTGTAGATCTGATAACTGCATACCAAATACCATTGACTTTTTCATAAATCGTTCCTTGAAACAAACTTTAACACAAACATTAACTTGTAACCATGCAAAAGTTTCAAAGTCAATGAACCATAATGAGGGGGTGGGGTTATATAATCTCCGTGGAAATGAAACTTGCAAATGCCAATACATTTGCATACCAAATATCAATGACTTAACATAAGTGGTTCATCTTAAACTGACCTACAGTAATCACAAACTAATACATATAAACTAAGCAAAGTTCAAAGTCAATAGACCATGACTGAGGGTAAGGACCAAATATACTCCATGGAAATGAGATGTGCTAATGCTTATACAACTGCATACCAATTATCATTGACCTACCACTAACAGTTCCCCTTAAACTGACCTAATCACAAACTAATACATGAAAACTAATAAAAACTTTCAAAGTCAATAGACCATGACTGAGGGGGCGTGGCCAAATAATCTCCATGGAAATAAGATATGCCAATGCTTATACAACTGCATACCAAATATCATTGACCTACCACTAGTGGTTCCCCAGAAACTGACCTAATCACAAACTAATACATGTAAACTAAGCAAAGTTTCAAAGTCAATAGACCATGACTGAGGGGGCGGGGCCAAATAATCTCCATGGTAATGAGATGTGCCAATGCTTATACAACTGCATACCAAATATCATTGACCTACCACTAGTGGTTCACCATAAACTAGACCTAATCACAAACTAATACATTGTTGACGCCGCCGACGCCGGAAACAGCATACCTATGTCTCGCTTTTTGACTCCGTCAAGGCGAGACAAAAACCAACAATTTGCTGTTACGAATATCATCAAAACTGAAATTGCTGCAACTTTAGGCTAAATTAGCCATATACAATTACTACAAAGGATAGTCAGCAAGTGAAATGTCAAAGACACCAAGCTCATCCTGCCAATTTTATGTAAATTAATCTATTATAATAGGACTTATTGATTAAAATAAATATTTTATCGGTTATCCTGCAAGAAAGTTATTTGGTCATAATAATATAGTAGGAATGTCAGTTGCATTTAGTTTAAACAAGAACATAAATAAACTGTAAAAGCTTTCATACCCGCAATAGTAGGGATCTAGAATGAGAGAATGTCTATATACTGATTTACTGTTTCAATCGCAAAAGATCAGCTAAAGCTTTCAGTTTCCTACAGGCATAAAATATTAATTGAATAGTGATAATTCAGAGTGAATCACTCAAAATCACAGTGAAAATTCACCAAGAGTGAATTTAAAGTGAATCGACTTGTCTGTACAATAAGTCTATTCGATCCCATCAAGTATGGGAGATAACTCTTTTTCACAAATTAGTTGTCATATCTGTTTGATAAAAGGAAAAAATAACAATGGAAATACAAACCTCCACCATTTTTTCTCTGTTTTTCGTTGGATTCATTGGGGTTCTGTCAATAAAATTTTGCAGTCTTTGGGATCTATATGCAGCTTTTCTGGTCCAAAAGTGTAGTCATACAAATGTAACATATCTTCCCAGTTCCTTACTATTCCATTTTCCATGGGGTAATTTACTTCTAACATTGATCTTAGTTTACTTGCGTCATCTCCAATCATCAGATCCTGAAATAAGTCAGCAAAACAAAATTACTTATTAAAATTATCTAAATTATTTAGAAAACGACATCTGGATTATTATATCGTTTGGCACAAAATAATTTGTATAACCTCAATACTAAAATCTAATAATACAAAGGAGTTCATATTTTCAACTTTCTTTATAATTAATATATATAGATAATTCTACATATATCTACATCATGTACATGTAAAAGGCAAGAGTGTAGCAAAGATTCTTCTGAAGTTTTGGTCCTAAAAATTATTTACCAAAGCGTAAGAAATCTCTTCAATGATTATTAATTTGCTGAATTACAGGAAATTACCTTGACTTCTATATCTCCCACTTTAGCTGTAGATCTGATAATGGGACGACCAACTAATGATGGAAAAATGTGCTCTGGAAAGTTGGAACCAGCAAAACCACACTTGACAAACTGAAAATACAAAACACATACATGACATATTAAGACTCCAGGAGTTGTCTCTTGAATACATGAAATAATTCACAATTAAGTTCTATAACATGTCCAAGAGAGGCATACATGTACTTCAGTGGAAAACTTCTTGCCTATTTGTGCCATAAAACATGGTAGTGTTTCAAAATGAACTTTGTTTTTGTTCTGTTATATACACTACGTGTAGCTTGGACAATTTGCTACTAAAAAATTCTTAGGCCATATCGGTTTCCTGCTGACTGTCACAATAAATAGAGAGGATATTTCATAATTTCCTGTTTTCATAACTTTTTAATTTTATATTTTGAAGTAGATAAAATTTGGAAATATATGCCATATACATGTACATGTTTTCTCACGGTTTTATCTTCATTTTCACTTCACACCCAACAACTCAAGGTAATTGTAAGTTATTCTTGGATAAGAGGAGTCATGCCGGTTTGACACTGAAATTGTTACAAATAACAATTAAGGAAAATATTGGTTACTCTATAATGAAATGAATATAATAAACAATATATCAGTCTATTCACTATTCCTTACAATAAAATGTAGGAATAAGATATTTTCGATCATGACACACAGGGTTTTTGTCCTGGTAAGAGCCTCTTCCATCATTTAAATTTCATCCATGAACATCTACCAACGAGGCCATATATTATTCAGTACATCATTACCCCTTTACATCTAGCCCTCCTCTAGTTTAAAGCATTGATGATACACTGCTGGTTTGTTGGTAGATGTTCGTTACAAACTGGGCTGATCTTCTTTGCACACTTTCTAGTTTCTGTATGTTAAGGTTGGTAAACGGGTCCAAAACTGAGTATGCATACTTACAAAATGTTAGCAATGGTCTAACTAGTGTTGTGCAGCATACAGCTTTAGTTGTTGTGGACAGTGATGCAAGTTTCTTTAGATGAAGGCCCTTGTTGAATTTGCCTTTTTAAAAGTTTTTAGCTATACTTTCTATGTGTGTGTTCCAATTAATGGTTTTATGGATTGCTACACCATGTAGTACACCTACATGTAGATACTTTGCTGAATCAACTAATTCTAAATTATGCCCATGAATGTTATATCTTGTGGGATGTGGTTTGTGCTTGTTGGTTAGGCTTAGAAGTTGGCGTTTGTCTGCTCTGAGTGGGAATGATGTGTACAAGCAGGATGTTATTTCATGTCTTCCTGCTGACTGGCCATGAGAGCAAAAAAGTTAAACATCCAAGTTAGCATGTCCGTCTTGTACAAAGCAGGTTTCATATCTCATTAACATTTCATCATCTAAAATATTCATGCAATATTTTCTGCTGAATATTTATCAGACATCAATCAATCAATCTGAAGTAGGACAATCCATTGAGCTTCCTTCTGACTTCATCTTAATCGCTATGGAGAGAAAACTGACTGGTATCTACAATACAAAACTTTCATCCATGCATATAAAATAAAGTTTTCAATGCCTGTCCAAGAATAGAAAAGTTCATATTATTAAAAACTAAAAAAGTGGTTGTTGGTAAATAATTGTAATTTCATTTGAAAATTCATAGTTATATGTGCAAAGTGAAAATCAATTACTTGTGTGTGTGTTAATTAATTGTAGATTGCGCATTGCAATTTATATATATATCCATTAAAAATATACAGATAAATAGCAATGAACTTCTTCTACATTGACACTTCCGGGTTTGTTTACATATTTATACACATTAGAACGGCAAAGTTTGAAGTATTTTTTTCATTGTGCTTACTCCTGTGCCATTATCACAGACAACAACTTTCCTCCCGTCTTTATCCATGGCAGATGGTGATGGATTTAGCAGTAATATGCAAACTTTGGTCTTTTCCTCCTAGCAGACAAACCGGAAGTTAACACCCCGGCATTTGACTCACAACGGGAAATACGTTACAATGGCCGTGATTGGTTATTTTAAGATGTTCAATCAATGAAATCTCGTGTATTATTCAACCATTAAACAACAACAATGGCAGCCACCAGTCGAATTCTGACAGCTGTCTTATTTCTCGTTATTTTCTCTAATAGCAAAGGGAAATATCAACAAGTTGTAATTGAAATAGCAGGGAAGAACGAAAATGAACCTGCAAAGATTTTCTCGGAATCTGAACTCAGACAATTCGACGGATCTGATGTACGACTATCAAATATGTTATTTTATGAAAAAGGGGGGAGGAGTTTCAAGGATTAATTGAAACAGAGCCCTTATCGCTTTTTAACCAACTCTTACATAAAAAATATACACTAATCAAAACTTATACCTAAACTGCACATACTGTCAAAGAAATAGCTTTTGATTCACACAAAAAAAAAATCATTCTATCCAAGAAATAGACAACATCTATCCTCGTCTCATGTGTTTTCGTGCTATTAGAAATGCATTGTGACATCACAATTTCCATTAAAAAAGCATGCATAGTACAAATTCATATGAGGTATGAAAACATATGATCTGACCATAACAATAAGGAGATGTGGTATGATTGCCAATGAGACAACTATCCACCACGAATCCGGGTCCGTTCGCCTGATTCGCGTTCGCCCTAGTACCTGTTCGCCCTAATACCTGTTCGCCCTGGGTCCGTTCGCCTAATTCCTGTTCTCACTGAGTCCGTTCGCCCTGATTTCTATTTTCTAAAGTTTGTTGTTTATTCCGCGAAATATTTGGTCTGGTCAGATCATACGTTTCGACGTCATATGAATTCGTACTATGCATGCTTTTCAATGGAAAGTGTGATGTCACAATGCATTCTTAATAGCACGAAAACCCATGAGACGAGGATTTATGTTGTATTGATGCTACCAGATAATGATTTTTCTTTTGATTTGCATTGAATATTCTTGCAAGAATATTCATCATGTTGAATGTGTACAGTATTTTAAAGAAGAAAAGTGTTCAGGAACTGGAGACCAAACAGTTATCTGTATGAATTTATCTTTTTGAAACCTTGTAACAATTTCAAAACAATCCAAACAGGTATAACAAGATCCAACTCACTCAACACCTTGAGATCAAAGAAGCCAATTAAGCGGCGAAAACAATTTCCTTTAATGTCTTACAATTCTTACATCATTGTTTTAACTCATTCCAAGCTAACTTGTTTATTTAAAAACTAATTTCATTATTAATCCACCAAAAATAATAACTACAACAATCAGTTAGACCAAAGACATCGTAATCATATCTAATCAGCATTCTAAATTACAAAACTTTGAATTTTGAAATACTACGGACTTTTCCACCTCAGAAATATATTACCTTAGCTGTATTTGGCAAAACTTTTAGGAATTTTGGGTCCTCAATGCTCTTCAATTTCGTACTTTATTTGGCCTTATAAACTTTTTGATTCGGCGTCACTGATGAGTCTTTTGTAGGCAAACGTGTGTCTGGCGAGAAAGTTTCAATCTTGGTATCTATGATGAGTTTATTTACAATCAACAGTCAATAAAAGTAATTCTGAATAAAACAAATGTAAAATGAAGCCAATTAGCCTGATTAATGCTCCAAAACAAAAACCTTTTTTTTTTAATTTCAATGTTTATTCATGAATTTGGAGATATATTTTTAATATTTACCATTTACATATCTGAATAATATTACAAAACTTTAAATTAAACAATTTATATTATTTTTATAAAAATTAGGCGAACGGACCCAGGGCGAACGGACTCTATGGGCGAACGGACTCAGGGCGAACGGACCCAGGCGAACATGTAATTAGGGCGAACGGACCCGATACCATCCACCACATACCTGTACTGCATGTCTACACCAGGGTTTACACTAAACGTAATAAACACAATTTATATTTCTTCAGATATATCATGTATATACTGAATTAAAACATCATTTAAATTACATAAACAAAGAAAACAAGAGGGGTGTTCTAGTCAATGCTAGTGATCACAGATACCCATGCACATGATGAACACAGCAATATTGAAAGATCATATTATTGGGAAACCACAAAAAAAATTTCCCATAATCAAGTACCATAACTCTGAAATGGTAGAAGTGAAAACAAACAAAATCAAAATTAACCTGTGTTAAAAAGTCCAAAACATTCCATTAAAATTTGAAAAAGTTTAAAAAAAGGCTTTTCCATCTATTTATTATCCAGAAACCACAAAAAATTTAATTACCATAACTCTGGAACAGTATAATTAAAAACAATAAAATCGAAATTAACCTGTCTTTTGTGGTCCAAAAACTTTTCATTAAAATTTCAATTGATTTCACAAATGTTTCAAATTGTTTTTTCATTTAACTAGGTACAACAAATGTAGATTATGATGTGAATATTAAAAATCTCAATTCCCAGGCAGAAAATGAAAAACGCCTCAGTATTCTCTGGAGCATGTTCGCCTTGAGTGCGGGAGGTTGTGGGTTCTAACCCCGGCCGGGTCAAACCAAAGACTTTAAAATTGGTATTTGCTGCTTCTCCGCCAAGCACGCGTCATTAAGGAGTAAGGGCAAAGACTGGTCTGCTCTGAGTCAGAATAATGTGTCCAGGTAAGGTGACAAGTCTTCCTGCAGACTGTTACCTTGTGAGCTAGCACGTTAAAATCCCTCAGCGTGTCAGTCTAGTACTAAGGAGGGTAAATATTCATATTAAATTAACATACTCTTGTCCTGAATATACATATTAATTTGCCGCTGAACGTTAAGCAGCCATCCATCATCAGAAAATGAAGACATAACAAAATTTGTTATATTTCATTTAACATTTTTCTTTACTTATAACTGATTACATTTACTGCTTTCTTTTTCAGTCGGACAAGCCAGTTTATCTTGCAGTACGTGGTGTTGTTTTTGATGTAACAGAAGGCAAAGGTAGATAATTCTTTTGACTGTCATTGCACCAGGTTCTAAAGGAAAATATTAATCAAAATTATGTCTAATAATCTCTTGAAAATCATTTTTCTTGACTATTTCTGAACTAACAATTACTGTTGAGTGGGAAATTTTCAAGAGGAGTATTATTATTTATATTTGCTTAATCACAGATTGAAAGAAAATTGCAAAAAATATTCCCAGTTGGTATAAAAAAATGTAAAAAAAAACTAAAATAGCAAACTCCAAGGAAAATTCAAAACGGAAAGTCCTTTATCAAATGGCAATATCAAAAGCTCAAGCACATCAAACGAATGGAAAACAACTGTCATACTCCTGACTTGGTACAGGCATTTCTTGTGTAGAAAATGGTGGATTAAATCTGGTTTTATAGCTAGCTAAACCCAGGTTTAAGCTAGGAATTTGAGGGCTTAAGTCACTTTTGCATGACAAGAAAATCAACCTTTCTTGTGTAGCAGCTTTCAACATGATACTAGTATTTCTAAAGCAGTTATTACATAGGGTTTAATACAGGGCTTCCAAAATTATTTTTAGCCAGCCGGACATTTTATATATTATCCCGATTTTAATCCGTTAAGACCAGGGTTTCCCTGGGTCAATTTTCTTTTCGCCACCTTTTTCGCCAAAACAATATATTTTTCGCCACTTTTAATTTTTTTCGCCAACTAACAAAAACATATTTTTCGTTTAAAATGTCCATCTCTAACAAAAAATAGTTTGCCACATTGCTACTAGTATATGAAAATAAGAAGATGTTGTACGATTGCCAATGGGACAACTCTTCACAAGAGACAAATGACATAGAAGTTACCAAACTATAGGTCACCGTACAGCCTTCAACAATGAGCAAAACCCATACCACATAGTCAGCTATAAAAGGCCCCGAAATGACAAGTATGAAACAATTCAAGCGAGAAAACTAACTAAATATATTTTTTAATCTCATTGTCATAAATAAACACTCAATAATAACAAACATTTAGTTTTAAAAGATACTGTAAAATTGAAATATAGAATAAGATCATGAAATCATCATGTTGACTTCTGCAAGGGAGCATGGGATTCCTCTATAATAGTTTATAAGATATTTCCGTCAAGTTGAAGGATAAAATCAGAGATTTTCCTACTTTTGAATATTTTTCTTAACAATTATAGATTTCTTTTCGGACCATCATTAAAAAGTTTGGACGTAAATTATGCCTCAAACACGTGTGTTGCTAAACGATTGTAAATTACCAATTTCAAATGAATTATTACTCTCAAAAGTTATAAGATAAAATTTAAAGTCAGAGATTTTCTTACTTTTGAACATTTTGTCATAACAACAGATTTTTTCCAGACCATCGTTAAAAGAAAAAGAGGAGACGTAAAATGTGCGTCTCTAAAAGGATTGTAAAGTACCCACTTCAAAACAATTATTTCAATCAAAGTTGTAAAATATCCTTTAAGGTGACATGTGAAGCCATTTAACTACACCATTTCACGAAACAATACAATCAACACATTTATTAATTATAATCCTTTGTTGCCGATGGCTATAAAATGCAATCAGATGATTATTGTCGTAATGAGTTCAAGGTGAATTCCCAGTATTGTCTGATCAGAGGAACAGTCCGAAAAACACGAAAAAAGTAAACAAGATGGACACAGTCGAACAGTTATATTTCTTTCGCCAATAACGAATTTTAATCGCCACAATTTTTATTTTTCGCAAAATGCGAAAATGGCGACCGCCAGCGGAAACCCTGGTTAAGACTAAATAAACAAAAGGCAATTATGGTAATCAGTTGCGAGTTGGCCATCCCAATGATTGACATTAAAAAAAAACAATATTAAACTTTCTTTGATTCAAATTCGAAGTTTTGACGTAAACTGTTAAATTGGCAGTGCATCATTCGAAGTGTGCAACATCAGCGTACTTATATCTGCCTTAGACTCTTTATTTGTGCCAAATAAGGTTGTCAAAAACTTTACTTTCGTTTTTAATCTAATACTGGATGTTATCTTTACAATGGTAAAACATGGACCAGAGACGGATACGTAAATTCTGTGTACGTTTGCAAAGCATGAATGAGTGTAAATAGCTCTTTCTACGTTTTTTCTTCAAGAAAATATTCGAATAAACGTGAGATAAAGGTATCAATGACAATTTAAGCATTTTTTGAAGAAATTAGGATGCATAATTAAATTTCACACCTGCACACATGCGCACACGTGTACTAGTTCAAACAGAGACTAGAGGGGTGTTCTAGTCAATGCTAGTGATCACAGATACCCATGCACATGATGAACACAGCATTGAAAATTAAAAAAGTAGAGTAGAAAAGTAGATGACCGTTTCATGCTTTGCCCAGCTGGACTTTTACCGGACATTATACAAATGTCCGAATATCTGTTTCGTTTTGAAGCCTTTTTTTTAACTTTTGATTTTTTATTTCCAACAATTACAACATATACATGACATACATACAATATAACACATATAAAATATATACAATGTCATTATCATAAATACATCTTAATTGGAAATATTTTACATTTTCTATTGAAAAAAAAAAAAAAAAAAACAAATATATAAAATTAATAAATAAATAAATAAATAAATAAATAAATAATGATAATTAACAGATTGGAGTTAAGAGTAAAGAAAAAGGAAAAAAATAATAAAACAAATAAAAAAACGAAAGGATTATCCAGTTACATCCCTATCTATATTTTAAATATCAAATATTTATGTTGAAAAATATTTGAAAAATTAACTAGACATGTTTCTTTCGTAACAGCTGTCAACACAGATCAAGTACATAACATGACAATAATATTTTCTTTAAAATAGATTATAATTAAATAGTCATAAGTTATTGTAACAAAATAGACATTAGCTGGTATTCAATAAAAGTTTTTCAAATACATTCCATACATTGTCAAATTCAGTTATCTTTTATTTTTACAGCTATCATACTCTCTAATTTATACATATCTTTCAGCTTTATTATAGCTGCTTGCAATGAGAGATTCTTTTAAAGCATCTAGAATTATACACATATTGTTTAATATAAAGGAAAATCATGTTGTATGGGTTGTTGGGAATATCTTGGATAGGTCTCCAAAAGAAAGTTTAATTTATTCATTGGGAGACTTATTCCACCAGAAAGGAAGTTTTGGAAGCCTTGGTTTAATACTCTGGAAAGACAAACTGAAAAATAAAAAAAAATCACAAGGGAGATTCTTTTTATCAATCCCCACAATAATGTAAAGTTGGAGGAAATCAATGCAGGAATACTGGAGTATATAGTGCGTGATTTGTGAAAAATTGGCTTAAATCTAAGGGTCAAAGTTCCCTAATTCTAGAATGACATAGCATAAAATTAAAAAAAATTGAAATGGAGCTTTCTTCCATCAATTCTAATGTTGCGTTCAAGTTATATGAGAATTTATCAAAGTGAATTGACTGTTCATACAAAGTGTTGACGGACAGACATTGGTATACCATAATAGGTTCAATCTTGGACAGGCATATAAAAATAAGAGAGCGTTTAGCTGAGAAACTGAGAATCAGCTGAAATATAGAAATCTGCAGATAATGGCGAGTAAAACTAGGACACACAATAAATGCAAAACAAGAATTGTCAATATATAGAAAATGCAGAGATAATTAAAACTTCTGAAATCTTAACCTTGTACTTTTAAACATAATTTGTTGTTTTTAAATTTACAGATTTTTATGGAAAAGGTGCAGCTTATAACCAACTAGCAGGAAAAGATGCTTCATATGCCATAGCTACATGGTCATTAGAAGACAAAGATATGCATCATGATATAGTAAGTAAAAATGTTCTTTATATGAAGAAGTTTCTTTTCAGTGCTCTCTGAAAATATTAAATTTATAAAGGAACTGTATTGTACATAAGATGAGTATAAAACATAGCTGGATGCAAAAATTAAACATCCAAATTAGATATTTAGGAATATTAGTAAAGACTGGTTGGCTCTTAGTCAAAAAAGGTGTTGATGTAGGCTCCTATGTGACTGTCTTCTTGAGGACTGTTATCTCATGAGCTAAAAAATTAAAATTTTTCAGTTATTACAGTTCATATACATGTGTTACACAATATACCCTAATTTATACTATAGAATGCTTGGTATATTGCAGTCATATTTTTTTGTCCATACTATGCTTCTATATTAAGGAACAATTTGATATTTGGTCGGGAATTTTATAATATATATTGAGCATGGGATTTGTCAGTGTCCTGAAGTATCAATCCGTTATACTGACCACAAAATATATGATAATGCATTCAATTTCTTGTGTTTTTTTTACAGAGTTCATTGTCAGATAACGAATTAAAAGGATTAGATGATGTATTCGTAGGAACATACAAGAAAAAATATCCTATTGTTGGGTACCTGCAATATCTTATAGACAAACATGCTGACAAGGTTTCTGAAAGATTAAGAGGTGAATTGTAACATTGGTTGTGATTTCTAATATACATGTGATATTATAACTGCTCACAGCTTTTATAAAATTTCTGTTTTTGGCAAACATTTGAAATTTTTAGCAACATTGTCATAGAAATGAAGTTTTTAATATCAAAAATATCCTGGTTCATGTCAAAAATGTTGCCAGGATTACTCTCCATATGCTCTCTAATGCAAAATTTAATTAAAAAATTTTTTTTTTACAAGAAAGTAAAAAATAGGTAGTTTTTTTTTATATTAATTGTTTTTTCTACGAAAAAACCCTACCTATCAGGAGAGAAAATCTATTAAAATTATGCAAATAAAGGATAGAATTTTAAGTAACTTAAAAAAAATCAAAGCCAATTTTTCTTCTGTCACATGATTCTTGCATTTCTTCACTGCTGGGTATTCTAATGCCTGTAGATATGGGTATGTTGTATTTTATAGTATACATTCCATTTTCAAGAATCTCATTCATTAAAGTCTGTCAATTGTTTAAAACTCATATGTGGTGATATTTTGGTTGTATTTATGTATTTTCAGTAGGACAAACGAAAAAAAAAAAAAAATGTGAACTTATAAAACACATCAATAAAGCATTTTATCAGCTTGTATTTTTACCAAAAAATAAAGTAACATTGTTAAGTTTGGTGAATCCTTAAATTAAGATCTGTAGTAGATTTGTAATTTGAAGAAATTGAATCTAGAAATATTTTTGACAGAGTTTTTGTCACAGTCACACATGTTCTTATATTATATATTGCAGGAAATTTTAGTGTTTGCTTTTTCATCTGTTTGACATGACTTAATGTGATAATAATTTATATCAGAATCATGTTTTTGAATGTTTTGACGGTAACATTCCATTTTCTAGTCTTTGTGTGTTATTTATTTTGATCCAGTCCATGTAACCATACAGTATTTATGAAATAATGAAAATGTAACATTTTTTGGTGACATCATATATTCATGGTTTAAAAAAAAAGAGTACTGGTAATTCAAATATTTAGCACATGAGTTAAGTATAATTTTTTTGTCAGTTTTCAGTCACAAGTTGAATATTTTTTTATATTTGAATTCTTAGATCAGTTTTTCTTTTTATAACAATAACTTTTAGATGGATATAAAGTAGAAAATGAAAAGAACTATATCATTTTTGATTTTTAATGCATTCTCAATTTGTTAAAGAGGCTCTAGGAAAAAATGTCATCCACTGTCTAGACTTTACCCATTGCTGCAAGACGTCAGAGGAGTGAAATTATCAATTTATATTTTACTGGACAATCACTGCATTTCACTGCAACCATTGTAATAATTATTCATGTACATGTACTGTTAATGTTTTTAATTTGACATTTTTATGCCCCACGTATGATAGTAGAGGGGCATTATGTTTTCTGGTCTGTGCGTCAGTCCGTCCATTCGTTCGTTCGTCTGTTCGTCCGTCCGTCCGTTCGTTCCCGCTTCAGGTTAAAGTTTTTGGTCGAGGTAGTTTTTGATGAAGTTGAAGTCCAATCAACTTGAAACTTAGAATACATGTTCCCTATGATATGATCTTTCTAATTTTAATGCCAAATTAGAAATTTTCCCCCATTTTCACGGTCCACTGAACATAGAAAATGATAGTGCGAGTGGGGCATCCGTGTACTATGGACACATTCTTGTTTTATTTGTATACTATGCAATGTATATAGTTTGTGTTCCCACTATAAAATGGCATAGTTCTAACTCAATCAATTAATATGTGTACATAAAACTGTCACTGGTATTTGGTGTTGTAGTAAATACTATCTACACCATTTCAAACAAAAGGAAACTCTTTTTTACTATAGAAAAGTAATGCAATTTTAAGGTTTTCCGTGTCAATCCAAATTGAAAAGCAAAAGAAGAGGTTTAATAAAAACCATTAAAATATAATAGCAAAAATTCTAAAATTCTTCAAGCCTTTCAAAATAAGGTTTAGTTTGGTGATACATTGTAAATGAATTGGATGTTTTAATCTCATCATTTTAGTGAGAAATGTAACTTATGATGTCATTGACTATTAAACATGAGCAGGGTTTCCGCTGGCGGTCGCCATTTTTGCATTTTGCGAAAAAATAAAAATTGTGGCGATTAAAATTCGTTATTGGCGAAAGAAATATAACGATTTGATTTCAATTTCCATCCATCATGTTTACTTTTTTCGGGTTTCTCGGACCTTACATGATCAGGCAATATTCGGAATTCACCTTGAACTCATTACGATTTTGACAGAAAATCAATAATCAGCTGATTGATGATTGTAGCTGTAGGCAACAAAAGATTAATTAATAAAGGTGTTGATTGTATTAATTTACGAAATGATGTGGTTAAATGGCATCACATGTCATATAAAGGATTTAATTACAACTTTGCAACGCACACGTTTGAAGCATAGTAATTAGTATTACGTCTCCTCGTTTTCTTTTTAACGATGGCCCAGAAAAGAAAACTGTTCTTATGACCTGAACTGTTCAAAAGCAAGAAAAATTTCCGACTTTAAACTTTATCCTTTAACTTTCAATTGATAGAAATAATTGATAAGAAGTAAGTACCAGTACTTTCCAATCGTTTTTACGACGCACGTGTTTCAAGTATAGTTTTACGTCTAGACTTTTTCTTTTTACGATGGTCCGAAAAATAAAACTGTTGCTACAAAGAAATGTATTCAAAAGTAAGAAAAATCTCTGACTTTAGTCTTTATCCTTCAACTAGACGGGAAAAAATATATCCGATAAACTTATTGAAGACAAATCTTGTGTTCCCAGAAGTAAAACATTATGATTTCATGATCTATATTGCAATTTTACAGTATCTTTTGACAAGTAAATGTTTAGTGCTTATATACATTACAATATAGATTTAAAAAAAGATTTGTAGAAATATCATAGACGACAATTGGGCAAACTGACTTTTTTTTGTTAGAAAGAAGGAAAATTATAAAGAAAAATGTGCTTATGTTAGTTATTAGTTGGCGAAAAAAAATTTGAAAGTGGCAAAAAAAAAATTTTTTTGGCGAAAGAGGTGGCGAAAAAGAAAACTGACCCAGGGGAAACCCTGAACATGAGCGAAAGCCATTACTCAGAAAGATATTTTTCTTACATTAACATCTTTGTTTAAGATATTTTGTAACCAAATATCTTTTTGGGTAATCCTTGGCTCATATATAAATATTAATTACAAGATTTCTAGATGATGCTATTTTGGCAGTTGAAATTGAAGCAATAATACAAATATATAATTCAAAATTCAACAATATGAATACTGATAACTGACAGACATATGTCTTATGAATATTCAAAGGACATTTTTTGATAGATTTAATATACTTTTGATATTTGAATTCAGTGGACTAAAAAGGGGCCTTATCATATCTTCTCCTTTATATATATACCTTTGCTTAAATTTTAACACTTGACATGCAGAGGGAACATTTTATTTTAGCAAATTTTAATATTAGTAGAAAATGATAAAACAATTTTTGTTGGCATATACATATAAGTTTATTTTGTATTTTTTCTATCTTGTATCAATTTTTAAGGGCCGTTTAGAAAGTTTCCAAATTTGAGTATTGAATGCCCCTGGTGCTATTATTTCAGTTATTTAAAGCCTTGTTTAGGATTTTATGGATATCGGAAATTCATCCTTTTAATTATGGCAATGCAATATATTTAACCTCTTCATATTGGATGAGGAAAAAAAACATGTATTTTTGACAAACATGATAATTTTAAATTTTAGGTATATGGAAATAGTTAATTTATTTTGAGGTATTTTAATTCAAGAACTGTAGGAATATGAGATATCTGCTAACCTCTAAACAAGGCTCTTAGTTGGTGCTTCCTGTTATTAATTTGGTGCAGATAATTGCTCATTGATTTGATATTTTTTGCTAGAAGTTTATATACATATCAAATGAAAATTGTTATATTTTCAAATTTTATAGATTTATTGAATAAACAGAATTAAAAACATGCTTGTTTTTTTCTTGCAACATATTTTGCATGAAGCCTTACTTTTTTTTAAAGATTTGAAACCTATATTGATTGATTGATTGCTGCTTGCTAATGGCTCAACCCTGGGTTTCACAAAAAATCTAAGGACTAACATTGACTGAAAGTAAACTATATAAAAATAAGGAGATGTTGTATGATTAACTATCCACCAAGGTTCAAATGAAGTGGATGTAAGCAATTATAGGCAACCGTACGGCCTTCAACAATGAAAAAAACCTGTACCGTATAGTTGGCTATACAAGGCCCCGAATGGAAAAATATGAAACAATTCAATCATGAAAACTAACAGCCTAATTTATAACAAAACAATTGTTCAAGACTGACTACCAATTTTAGTTGTAAGTTTTTTTGTCAAACATATGCCCATGGCACATTCTTCTGTAATGATTTTGCTTATTCTTTGAATATATTACCTATGAATATCAATCCCATATTGCTTCTATTTCAAAATGGTTATGGTATAAAACTTGCATGGTATTTTGTTAGGATACAGGAGACAGCATTCCAAAACAATATGCCAACATGTAACAAGACATCAAAAGAAAAACACTTTTATTGCTGTTCTTCATCTTGATAGTTGTTAGAAGTCTTCAACCAGTAGCTAAGGAACACACACTGATTAGCAAAATCAAGAAGTGTTATACTTAAACAGTACTCTGACATTCTCTGTTATTTGTTGTCTGGTGAATAGTTGTGAATGTCTCATTGGCGATCATATCACATCTTATTTTTATATATGAGACAAACTACATAAGCAACTAGTGAGGCTTTCTCACAAATATTGTCATTTTGTGCCAGACAACACGATAATGGTGTGACAAAATAACATTGACTGCTATATGTATAAAAAAAATAGGAAAAATTAAATATTCATAACTATGCTCTCCTTCTCATACAATAATTTGTGGGTGAGGGAAAAATATCTTATTACTTTCATTCTTCAAATAGTATTCACTCTTTTTATATTACAATATTAGACATGATTTTTGTCGAGCCTGCGACTTTTGTTGCAAAAGCGAGACATAGCGATCCTACATTCCATCGGCATCGTTGTCTGGCATCGTCAGCGGCGTCCACAAATATTCACTCTTTGGTTAAAGTTTTTGAAATTTTAATAACTTTCTTAAACTAACCTGCATTTCAACCAAACTTGGACAGAAGCTTGTTTATGATCATAAGATAGTATCCAGAAGAAAATTTTGTTCCAGAAGAAAAAAAAAAATCCTGTTTATCCTTATCTACTTATAAATGGACTTAGTTTTTCTGTCAGTTACAGCTCTTTTGTAATGCTAGCAAGACAAAGGTTTGTTTGGTTTCATTGTTTGCATTTGTTGTTTGAAATTATCAATGTTTGTTCAAAAAGCATTGTAATTCATTAAGATTGACATCTGAAAACATTTTTACAATAAAAGGCAGATTTAAACTTGTATACATTATATTTAAATTTGATTGGACATTATCAAATAATCAAATTTACCTATACACAGGTTTAACTCCTTGCCTACTTATATTGTTTGCAAATGTCAATCTTAATTATTTAAATGATTGGACATTATCAAATCAAATTTACCTATACACAGGTTAACTCCGCCTACTTAATTGTTTGCAAGTCAAACAAACCTTTGTCTTGCTAGCATTATGAAAAGAGCTGTAACATTACACTCACTCTGTGGTTAAAGCTTTCAAAATTTTAATAATTTTCTTAAACTATCCAGGATTTGTACCAAACTTGGACAGCAAGCTTGTTTATGATCAAAAGCTAGTATCTAGAAGGAAATATTGCAAAAATTTATTTCCTGTTTTTCCGTATATTACTTATATGGACTTAAATTTTATTCCAGTTAACATCACGTTCAGTCTGCAGTTAAAATTTTTAAAACATTTATTAGATTCATAAACCTTCTTGGATTTTTACAACTTAAACAGAACTTCTTACAATCAAAAAATAGTATCTAGAGGAAAATTTTAATAATTTTTTCCCTATTTTTGTTGAGCCTGCCACTAACAGCAAAAGTAGGCGAGACACTGGGTTCCGCGGAACCCTTACAAATTTTAGGATATGTATGGCTACATAAAATGCACTTTCAAAGATTATAACAATTGCAAAACTGATGTCAAGTAGAAATAAATGAGCAATCTTTCAACACTGGACCCTAAAGAAAATAATGAAATTCTCATCTTGTAAATTATTTTGTTGGTTGAATCAAGTTGGAAAAGATTAGCGCATAAAAGGCTTGTTTTCTTGGGATTTATAATTACTTAAATTTTAAATGGCTGAAATTGTGTTTCTTACTTTCTAGTGGGTCTTATAGGAAGTAAATGCAAACAATTTCAGAAACTTAATATACCATTTTTATATAACTGATTTTGGATTTTATAATATCTTGTAAGAGTTATTTCCCTTGTTGTCCTAGTGTTATATATTGTTCAAGTGTTAATCTTGTAAATAAACTTGAACTTATTGTTCTCATCTACTTACTGTCTTAGTACATACAATTAGATAAATTATCAAAGTTAGAAGGTCTCGCTACATTGAAATGCTGTAATGATGGTAGTAAGTGTGTTGTTTGAAGATGAATTTATTAATGTATCTAACATGTTTTAATTAATTGTACTGACTTTGCTGATATTCGTAAGAAGCATTTCAATGTCAATAATATGTATGATTTATTTAATAATGTTCCATTTACAAATATTGTTTCATTCTTAAAAGAAGTTGGAATATATTCTAAAATATAAAATGTTATTATATTTAAAACGATTTTAAATTTTATCACGTTATCTTAATGTTCATTTTATTTGTAAATAATCAATTTGCTTTAATCTAGAATTTTAGTTTATTGAAGGGCCTTTTGTCTGATTTTAAGAATATGCTTTAAATTGTAAAAATATTGAATTAGCTCTCGCCATGATATAGCCTTGTTGTGCTAATGCGCGTAAAGCAACCAACAATCAATCAATCAATTAATGTATCTTTCATGTTCAAACCTTATTAACAATTTTTGTTTTCTATTTACAACAAAATCATCTATAAACAGTTTATTTTAAACTGAGTTTTACTGTACGTATTGCTGTGTGTTTGTTTATTCCACATTGGCTAGAGGAATAGGGGGAGGGTTGAGATCTCACAAAACATGTTTAACCCTGCCGCATTGTTGCGCCTGTCCCAAGTCAGGAACCTCTGTTAGTCTTGTATGATTTTGGTTCATTTATATGTTTCTGAGTTAAATGTGACATTCATTTTCGCTGTACCAGTATACATTACTGTTTAGGGGCCAGATGAAGCCCGCTTCTGGGTGTGGGATTATCTGGCTGTGTTAAAGACCCATTGGTGGCCTTGGGCTGTTTTCTGCTCTTTGACACATTCCCTGTTTCCATTCTCAATTTTATAATTTTTTGCCAAATTGCTGTGATTTAAAGCTTGGCTTTACTTCTTTTAGACTAGTTGCCATTACTTGACTGAGTACCAGAATAGAATGTCTTACTTGAGAGGTAACCTGTAAAAATTATATCTCCCTTCAAACTCTTAAATTTTCAAGCACCACCATCTAATAGTTCTTAGTAGATAGTTTCTTTATAGACAATTATACATTGATTGATTGGTGTTTAAAGCCACTATTGGCTATTTTGTGATGGTCAGTTTTTTGTTGTTGAAGGAAGCTGGAGAATACAACCAGCCTTTGGTAGGAAAACTGAAAATGCTAGTCAGGTAAGATTGGAGTCATACACACCTGCCATATGCGGGATTCTAACTCACATCCTCAGTGTTGACAGGCTAGTTACACAGTAGTAGGACTCGGCCACTGAGGCCCCTCATTAATACAACACTATTAAACCATACCATATTTTTTGTATGATTTTTGCTGTCGACTTTAAAAAGTACAAAAATATCTTCAAGTTTATCAAAATTAAAAAACATAAAAATATTTCTGTATCCTATAAAATCACCAAAATTTTACATTTGCAATAAGGAACCAATGATATGTTTATTTAGCAAACTGGATTATCCAGATTAAATTCATAAAACAATCCACCAAGTAACAAAATTTATTTGAGCAATAACAATTTAACAGTCATGAACAATAAATTGGCAAAAACAGAACTGCAACAAAAATATTTTTTCTGTCATGTCTATATGTCACTATATATGCTTTGAGAAGATTTCACAATTATATCTACATTATATTAAAACTTATATACATCACACAGTGTTTAAAAATTCCACTGTAAGGCCTGCTTAAAGATGAAAACATCTAGATTGTGTTCTAGGCTTACAGTGGATGTCCAACAAAACTGACCTTTAATTAATTATAGACAGTAGAAGCTCATTTAAACTTACCATAAGAAGGACTGATCACGAGTATAGTGTACTAATGAATAAGTACCTTTCAATGATATTTTCAAACACATAGTAATTTGCACAAACTTGCTAAAAAATAGTTTGAAAATCTAATGTTACCACTTACTTCTATACTTCAACAAAATCAAATTACATGTAATTTCAAAAGACATTTATATACTGTGGTCAGATTTTTTTTTTTAGTGGGTACCAATTTTGGTGGATTGAGTAAAACTTGAATTTTTGTAGATATTTTTTTTTGGTTTTGTCAAAGTCTGCATATATGACTGTAGAAAATTTAAAAGTTGTTGAACATTTAAATTTGTGGTTAACATGTTCCCACAACATCCAAGAAAATTGGTATCCCACGAATAATAACGAATCCCCAATATGTAGTCATCTTACAATCAATAGTACCTAATCTCAATAAAGTCACATGATATTTTTCTTATTATCTGATGATTTTTCTTGTTGTAAATTGGCAAAGAAAAGATTAGTTATACATGTACAGGAAAGAATAATACCCTGAAATACTACTAAATAATCAATATATCAAAGAAAGTTAATTAAATTAAGATGATTCAAAACTCATGAATTAGCATAAAATTGTTTTTCTCACATAACTGACCAAAATTAAAAATTGTCATGATGTGCATACAAAATATTCAACATTTTAATTTCAAAGTAGTACATAAACTAGAGGATCTAAAGAGCCTGTGTCGCTTACCTGCATCTTGATCAATGGCTACTTTTAGTAAAAATCATCATTAAAGGGACATAACTCTATTAAGAGTAAACCATCAATTTCTGTCATGTTGACATATTTGTAGATCTTATCCTGCTGATAATTTTTCCTTCTTAAAGTTTCTATTTTTCTATTATAATTTTCAATATAAAAGGCAAAAAATGCAAAAAAATGTTAAAATTATCATTAATGGCCAATAAGGTGTTGACTGAAAATTTAGGCTACTATGGCTTTTTTGTGGATCTTGTCTTGCTGATCATTTGTGCTATTTAAAGTTTCTATCTATCTATAACAATTTTCAAGATACTAGGCAATAAAATGCTTCACTGAGCGCAGCCTGATACGACCGCAGAGGTCAAATCCTGAACAGTTGGGGCAAATTTGGACAGAATATTCAAGCTTGATACTGTCTGAATTTGGACTGTGATCAAATTTTTGAAATAATATAGGTTTCTGACACAAAAAAATGATCAAGATCTTAAAATCTATTGCGCAATACTGTGCAACTGAAGATTTCTTCTTGAAAATTTTCAAAAAATTTGAAATTTCAAAAATTTTGAAGAAAAAAAGTATGAGCCCCCCAAAAAAATTGGAACCCCCAAACTTTTTGAATCCCCCCTTGGAGTAATTACCCCCAAACTCAATCCCAGCCTTCCCTTTATAGTATGGAACCTTGTAGTACAATTTTAAAGAGATCCATACACTTAAACACAAGTTATTGTCTGGAAACTAGAAAATGCTTGTTTTTGGCCCCTTTTTTACCCCTAATTCCTGCATGTTTGGGGCAATTACCCCAAAACTCAATACCAGCCTTCCTTTGAGAATCTTGTGGTACAATGGCAGAGAGATCCATACACTTACACACCAGTTATTGTCCGGAAACTACAAAAATGCTTGTTTTTGGCCCCTTTTTGGTCCCTAATTCCTAAATTGTTGGTACCAAAACCCCCAAAATCAATCCCAACTTTCCTTTTGTGGTATTGAACCTTCTGGTAAAATTTCATAGAGATCTATTTACTTAAACAAAAGTTATTGTCCGGAAACCAAATGTGTCTTCGGACGACGCAGACGACAACATCATAGCATTATACAAACCCAAAAAATTTTGCGGTCGTATAATAATGGGGAAAATTGTCATTAAAGAGCAATAACTTCAATAAGGAGTCAACTAACAATTTTGGTCATGGGGGACTTATTTGTAGAACTTGTCTTGCTAATCATTTTTCGCTATTTAAAAGGAAAATCTGCAAAAAAATAAAAATTTGATATTATGTTCATCCTATATAAGTAAGCATATTTTCAAAATATTAAAGGTCAATTCGACAAGATAAGCGAGTTAATTGATTTTTAAAACCGACTATCAATTCTCAACAAGTCGCTATCTTGACAGCATTTGAAACTTATAATCATGTGATATCTAATTTAAGTAATCTATAAGTAAAAAATTGTGAATTTTCCCTTTAAAGTTTTTATCTATCTAATATAGTTTTTAAGATATTAGGCAAAAAACGCAAAAAATGGTAAAAATTTGTCATTATAGGGAAATAACTCTAATAAAGATTAGACTAAAGATTTCAGCCATGTTGACTTATTTGTAGATCTTGTCTTGCTGATCATTTTGCTAAATAAAGTTTCTGTCTATCTATTATAACTTTCGAGATTATCGTCAAATTTAAAAAAAAATGGTAAAATTCATCATTTAAGGGCAATAACTCCTATAAGAAGTCATTTGACAGTTTAAATGTCAGAGAGGACAAAAGGTAGATTTCATCATTCTTAACATTTTTGCTCCTGTCAGATTTTCTCTATCTTTAATGGTTTTCAAGATAATAGCCAAACATTGCAGTTTACCCATATGTTCTATTTTTAACCATGTCTGCCATGTTGATTAGCAAGCGTGGTCATTGGACACATTTTTTAAACTAGATACCCTAATGAAAATTGTGGCCAAGTTTGTTTAAGTTTGGTCCAATAGTTCAGAGGAGAAGATTTTTGTAAAAGTTAACAGATGACGACAGACACAAAGTGATGAGAGAAGCTCACTTGGCCTTTACGGCCAGGTGAACTTAAAATAAAGATCTACATGAGACTTTGTCTCACATATAACCCATCGCCACAGTTTTTTCAGTTTATAAACAAATTCAATATCTAATTTGACTTCTTAAATCTAATCTTGGGAATTGCAATCACATTGATACCAAAATTTGATGTATTGTAATCAGAAAGTAGTGATATAGGTTATGTTGAAATATATTTGGAGATTTTAAAATGCAGATTGCGAAATTTTCGCAGCAATTACATTTTCATAATAAGCACTCTGGTAGGCACTCCTCTCTGAAAATTAAAATGTTGCAGAAGTTAAATAAAAATAAGAGTAAGTGTAGAATTTCTTGTATACAAGATGTAAAAGCTAAATTATTAACCTGTCTAATCTGAATTTACAAATAAATAAAGGGACAGATCATTTTGATATCTGACATACATATAAATGCTATAACAGATTTTGATGATACAAAAAAAGGTAATCATGCAACTGAAGGGAATTTTCTGAACATGAACATATACTATTTATCGAATGTCAACAATTCCATACGAGATCATACAAAGGGCATCTACTGCAGATTCATTTATTTTCATGGGTACCAATTTCCGTTGATTGAGGAAAACTTACATTTTCGTGTATATTTTATTTCATGGTTTTTCCAAAATGTGCATACAAGCCTATAGAAAATTTGTAATTCATTGAAATCAACGAAAATTGGTATCCAACGAATCCACAGTAATACTAAGATATGATAACTGACATATCAAACAGATCCCTTCTGTATTATGAGCTGCGTCAGATAGAAATCGACCTTATGCAAGTGAACGATATACGTACATGTATAAGACTTTGATTGATTTTGGAACATTCAAATACGAAATAAAAGTTGAATTTTGGTCTGTGTAGTAGGGTTCTTATATCGCCTCAATTTTCAAACATTTACAGAATTTGCATAGAGATTTTTTTCAACCCGAAATGAGTTAACACATGTATTGATATTCATTTGCATAAGGTCTATTTCTAGCCGATGCAGCTCATATGATGACAACATTTTACATTGCATTTTATTCAATGCTTGCTATAAATGTAATACATAAGTGTATTTAGACAAGGGAGGAACATTTAAATCAATGTCTTCTACACTTGAATGTAATAAGTGTATTTAGACAAGGGTAGAGTGGCCCTGTGGTAATATATTGATGTACGGCTGTGGCGTTCATTTCTGTCATAAACTGTAACGGATGAATAATTTGCTGAGGATTCACTAGTTTCCGTGCTACACCTTCTATATTTTCACACATCTGAAATAAAAATCATAAAATATGTATGATGCAAACATCCTTTCAATCAATGAGACAATCTTAAATGCAAGAAAAATGCAAGGATTTATCATGAAGCATTATTACACTTACTAGAATTTAATAAGAAGATTTTCAGTAAAAGAAAATAACTGTGTTCTCGGGCCATATATTCCTTATTCAAATTATCTCTTTACAAGTTTACAGTATGTCTAATATCAAAGTCAAATAACTTTACATGTACAACGAGCAGTCAAATTACACTTATATACATATTTATGGACAGAATTTAAATCATCTGTAGGTGTAATACCACCAAAATATAGTACATCACATCCAGTTTCATACGAAAAAGTGTTGAAAAAATATATTCACTTGAATATGACAGATGTTGTAGGAAATTAACCCTGTATTTCATTGTAGAAAATTTTTCTGAGTCATAAACATATATCTTGGTTGTTTCAAAGCTCCATTCTTTTTTTATTTGGTGTTTCTTTAAAATATTTTGGAAACTTGAGGTGGCATGGTTACTAAAGCTTGTAAACAGGAAAAAAAAGGGGTGAAAATTTGATTGGTTAACTTCAGGAGATGGTTATTATCTTGTATGCAATGAAATGTTAAGTGAAACTTTCACTGTAGTACCGATCAGATAAAACTTTGACTCATGCCAAGTATTTTCTTTATTTGAAACAAAGATAAATTCTTCACATTTTTTGGTAAAATGCCTATTTAACAAAGACTAATGTATGGGTTTTGCTAATTGTTGAAGGCAGTATGGTGACCTATAGTTGTTAATTTCTGCGTCATTTGGTCTCTGGTAGAGAGTTGTTTCATTGACATACAACATGATCATATCTTCTTATTTACTTATAATATAAATGGTGGTATTACCCCTGTACATAACAACCCATTTGACTCAAATTACCATTATATTATAGAGCCTATATCAAACTTACCTGTACATTGTATGGTCCTAATTCAAACCTGTACTTCCTTCTATTTCTAGACAATAATCCACATAAACTAAAACATTGTCCTGAGTTCTGAAAGAAAGACAGATAATCATTATCATTTACTTTGTCAGAAAAAAAAAGCTTGAAATTCGTACCGGTAACTTCAATTTTTCTCTAAAGTTTTTGATAAACGCTATCCCATTAATAACGTAATTCCTGCATCTCCTTAAAAATTTTGTGATTTTTAGATGATCATTTCATCAGGAAGCTTTGAAGTTATGCCATGATATTTGAAAAATGATAATAAATAAATGGATGATAGATGATGCCCCACTTGCATATAACATTATAAAGGAAATAACTCAAGGACAATAAAAGTGACGCTACCCAAATTTGTACTTGATCTGAGTTTTGATCTGATCTGGTAATAAGCACTGTGTATAAGTTTCATAACATTTGGTCGAGGCAAACTTAAGTTAGAGAACAGAAACAAAAAATTCAGCAATTTTTCCATTTGTAAAGGGGCATAACTCTAGAACGGTACAAGTGACGCCACCCAAATTCAAACTTGATCTGTGTTTTGTGGAAATAAGCATTGTGTATAAGTTTGATAACATTTGGTTGAGGAAAACTAAAGTTAGAGAATGGAAACTAATCTTGGGGTATGTAATGACAGACGGCCGTACAGACGGACAAGGGTAACACTTAATGCCCCTTCTGCTGTGGTGGAGACGGACAAGGGTAACACTGTGGTAATAAGCATTGTGTATAAGTTTGATAACATTTGGTTGTGGAAAACTAAAAGTTAGAGAATGGAAACTAATCTTGGAGTACGTAATAACGGACGGAAATACAGACGGACAAGGGTAACACTTAATGCCCTCTCTGCTGTGGTGGAGACGGACAAGGGTAACATTGTGGTAATAAGCATTGTGTATAAGTTTAATAACATTTGGTTGAGGAAAACTAAAGTTAGAGAATGGAAACTAATCTTGGGGTACGTAATGACAAGGGAAACACTTAATGCCCCCTCCGCTGTGGTGGGGGCATAAAAACAAAAACAAAAAGGCTTGATTTGTTTAAATCTATTTAAATCATAATTATATTAACCTTCAGTACAGTTGATTGTCTTTGGTAGTTAAAGAAAACATGATCAAGATCCAGCAGTGCCTGTATTGGTATTTTTCTGTTCAAAATTCTTCGTTGACCTAAATAGAACAAAAATTCTATGTCATATGCAGTATGATATGGTAGTACAACTTAGCATGTCCATAAGACCCACCTGGTAAGTATATACCAAAATCATAGAAAAAATCATAACAAATAAATTTTAAGGAAAAATCTATGTCGCGGTTTTGCAGATTTCATGGTTTTAAGACAATTTTTATCAAAATTTTCTTCACCCATTTGGCGTGCTTTCTATAAAAATGTACATCATTGTTTTGTACATAAATCAGGCCGTTAGTTTTCTCGTTTGAATTGTTTTACATTTGTCATTTTGGGGCCTTTTATAGCTGACTATGTGGTATGGGTTTTGCTCATTGTTGAAGGTCGTACGGTGACCTGTAGTTCTTAACTTCTATGTCATTTGGTCTCGGGTGGAGAGTTGTCTCATTTGCAATCATACCACCTCTTCTTATTTTCTATATCTATTATCTATTTTAAATAAATTCATAAAAATCATTTTGGAAAATAAAATTTTTAACAAAATAAAAAAAAAATTAAAAGAGAGCTGTGAAAGATACCAAAGGGACATTCAAACTCAAAAGTCGAAAATAAACTGACAACGCCATGGCTAAAAGAGTTGCAGACCAACAGACAAATCACAACATAGAAAACTAAAGACTGAGCGATATACAATAAGCGAGTGTAGACACTATTAATGCCTGACATAAATCTGAGTTGTTTTTCTTGTCTGATTTCAATCTACACACACAAGTCATGTGACTATGTCAAACTAGAGACTCTAAAGAGCCAGTGTTGCTCACCTAGGTCAATGTACATCTTTGACAATGGACACTCTCAAACATTGTAGACTAGAATAGAATTAATGACAAAAATATCTTTTTTGTTAATCTTGTATTGATGATAATTTTTTTATTTACAGTTTCTCTTTATCTTCTTTAGTAATTGTCAAAAACACATAAAAAAGTGTCTACTAATAATTTCTGCAAAATTTGAGTTACTTGTAGATCTTGTCTTGCTGATCATCTTGCTACTCAAAAGTGTATATCTATTTTTTTGTAGTTTTCAAGATAATAGGCAAAAACGCAAAAAATATCGTCATTAAAGAGCAAGCACTCCAAAAAGGTTTCTACTGACAATTTCGGACTTGTTGACTTATTTGAAGACCTTGTTTTGCTGATAATTTTTGCTAACTAAAGTGTCTATCTATCTATTATAAATGTTTTCAAGATAATATACAAAAACTAAAATGGGTAAAACCATCATTAAAGAGCAATAATTCCAATATTAGGAGTCAACTGACAATTAAGGACATTTGACTAATATGAAGATCTTGTCTTGCTGATCATTTTTGCTTATTTGAGATGAGCTGACCAAGAATGCACATGGAGTCATGCTAAGCATACCCCACTCAAAATTCAAATTACTGCAAAACAGAAATAGGTGTCGGACAGATCTGATAATCACACACACTTTACAACTCATCATTGTTGAGCTGCAGACCAAATATGAAGTCATTCTGTTCAGTAGAATTGGAGGAGCATATGACGAAAAATGTATGTTCATTCAACATATTGAAGAATACAAAGTATCAGCAAACAGGAAGTCTGACATGTTTGCATGTTACAACTCATTACTGACAAGCTGGTGATCAAAGATGAAGTCATTTTGGGAAAATGTGATGAAATTATTTGTTGGACGAAAACAGACGAACACAGTGTTTGCAAAATACTCAAATAGTGTAACTGGTCCTCATTTTAGAGACTGTACTATATTCAACTTTATACAGTTAACTTTCATTGTCTGGAACTTGGTTGACTTGAAATTTCGGATGAGTCGAAGTTTTCCTGTGATCCTGAAGTTTGTTCCACACAAATATATGTATTTCAACTCCTTATGAGTCGTAATTGGTTGAGTCAAAATTTCACTTGACTCAAACCAAACGTCATTCCCAAGGTTAAAAAAAGCATTCAAATTGCATTATTTATCTTGAATTAATACACATATATCAAAACATGACCTCAGGGATTTAAATGGATTGAAGAGTTCATCTGACAATACACCTGTAATTAAATTCCTGGTCACTGACCACTAAATTGATTTATGACATTCTTTTTCCACGAGTGTTTACCTAAGATTATCTTTGATCACCATGATAAATAATTAGTGATACATTGTTATAGTTTACGAAAAATTATCTAAAATGTTTGAAAAACAATTAACCGTTATCATACAGGAGCTTGGTTGTGTATGCAATAGAGATTAAGCCTAAGTGATCAACTCAAAACTACTCAATCCGTGTCTTTAATCTTTTTGTATTTTCTCTTGCAGAAAAAGATTGAAATAAAAGAAAATGAAATCTAAATTTTTGAAAATCTCTTGTATAAGCGAATGAACAATTCTAACAACTTTAAATCAGGCCGAGTTAGAAATTACTCTCTCGTCTAAAAACCACAGGCAAAAATTTTAACTGTACAAAGAAATAAGTAAGAGACAAAAAATATATAAATTTATTACAGATTATTTAAGAATATCTCACCTTTAGAAGCAGATCTTCTAGCTTTCCTCAATTTCTCTTTTTCTGAGGAAAAATAATAGAATGTAAATCCCCCAAAACGATAAATACATTGTTTACAATAAAAAAAACCCCAAAAAACGATGATTTCCCAGGCAAATAAAAACCATAGTATTTCACTAAAAACCCTGTATTTCAACTTCTCTGTCACTTCTTCATACAACAACAGATGATGTCATGACTTTGTCGATGACATGAATGAAGTGAAAAAAGCTTTGAAAAAATACACTTCCTTGCATTTTCTTCTTTATTTCCATTTAAAGTCAATGTTACTCCAGGCTCAGAGGAACAAGGAGTAACTGGCATTTCATATAAAATTGATAAAATGCAACAGGCTGGCTAGGAATGTTTGTGTTGAATGGAAGCTGTGTGGCCTAAAATCTTGTCTTAATGATAATTTTTGCTGGACAGAGCTTCTGTCTATCCATTACAGTTATCCAAACAAAAGGCAAAAAATGGACTAAAGTTATGATTATGAAGCAACATCTCCTGTTAAAGTCAATTGATGATTTCAATCATATTAACTTATTTGTATCGGTAGATCTAATTTTGCTGATATGTTTTGCTGTTTGAAGTCGATCTATTATCAAAGAAAACAAGACAAATACAAGGTCTACACCTGTGTCGCTGCATACAATTGATTGGGCAAACATGTATACTGAAGCATATCAATATTTTCTATGATCAATCCCTTTCATAGAAGCCAAGAAAAGTTTGACGAAAATTTTCCTTGTACAATGAGTGTTGTAAAATTGCAAACTATTGGCAAACAAGAAGTGGTTGCAGAGCTGAAGTAAAAATTGCTTACATATTACAACTGAACATTATCAAGCTCCAGACCAAATATAATATAATTCCATTCAAATCATAGACAACAAAAGTTTAACAAAATTTTCATTGTACAACAATTGTTGTAAAATTTCAAACTGTCAAACAACAGAAAGTGGCTGCATGGCTTACAGTAAAAATTGCTTGCATGGTACAACTCAACATTATCAAGTACCAGATCAAATATAACTTCATTATCATCTATAGAAGCCAAGAAAAGCTTGACAATGAGTGTTGTAAAATTTCAAACTATTGGCAAACAACAAGTGGCTGCACAGCTGATGTAAAAATATCTCCAATAAGGCATTGACTATCAATTTGGGTCATGTTATAAGAGATCTTATTTTGCTGATTAAATTTTGCAAGCCAACCTTTTTTCATCTGTAAAATTTTTCAGGATTAATACAATAATTGCATTTTACCCCTATGTTCTATTTTAGCTATGGTGGTCATGTTGGTTGGCTGGCGGATCATCAGACATAATTTTGAGCTAGATACTCTAAGGATGATTGTGGCAAAGTTCGGTAGCAATTAATCTGGTAGTTTCAGGAGAGAAAATTTTTGTAAAAGTCAACAGACAATGAGTGACAATGGACACCAGAAACCAAGTGATAAGTATAGTTCTCACTGGCCCTTTGGTCAATTTCAAATATAAACAGACCTTTGTATGGTCCAAACCTTAGCAAATATACTGGGTAATTCTAAAAATTAACCTTGAAAGTTAGGTGCTTATATTTTGTAGTACACTAAAAATCATGTCATGCAAACAACTAAAATTAGTAGACACCACTAATTAAAAGAATTCACATTGTGTGGACATTTCTGTATTAGTAGTGTATATTGTGTTACATAATTAAAAACAAGAATAATAGAAGTTTCAAAATACAAACCTTTCTCATCAACAGAATTCTTCAGAAATTTCTATAAAAAAAAAACCAAAAAAAATATACACATGATATTACAGATTGTCTAGTTTTGACACATGCATATGATTCTGGATCTAAAATACAAATTGAATTCATTTCCAAATAGATTTTTTTGCAGCAAAAATGTCCTAGACCTTTGTAAAATTCCTATTTTTTCTTAATATCTTCTCTGCATACAGAGAATTGACATAATAATTAACGATACTGTGGATTCATTATTATTTGTGGGATACCAATTTTCGTGGATTTTGTGGATAAAAATGAACCACAAATTCAAATTTCAACGAATTGCAAATTTGCCATAGGCTTGTATGCAGACTGGCAAAAATATGAAATCAAATATCCACGAAAAGGCATTTTTTCCTCAATCCACGGAAATAATTTCTAAAAAAGTGATTTGACATTAATGCAATCAGCACGGAATAACCAAGCCCTAAAAATAAAAGTAAATTTTATGAAAACTTTCCAACAAATCGACAGTAAAAACCTATTTGTCAAAGTTAAGGTGATGATTAAAATGAAAGAAATTAAGTTATTTGAGATCAATGGCATCAACAGTCCGAAAAAAGTAAATATGAATAAGTAAATGTTTTGTGCAGAAAGTCATTGTTGGGCTGTTGTCTCACTGACGTTTACCCACACATCTCCTGTTAGTCATAGCACTATTTTACAACTCTAATTCTGATCATATATTCAACTTATGTTTAGGAATTCAATCTAAGACACTTAATTGGTTATTTCTTATGGTTGTTTATTTTAAAATGTTGGGACTTCAAAATTTTCTCAAAAAGGTTTTAACTTATAAAGTTCAGAATATGCATAAGTGCATAGACAAATAACAAAGCATGCTATGACTGTAGAAACAATGTTGATTCATTATTGTTTGTGAGGTACCAGATTTTCAAGTAATTCATTGCTAACAGATAACTAATTTAAATGTTTTTAACATTATACAAGTTGTCTATAGGTTTGGTTTGTAAGTTGACTTTGTTAAACTCCAGAATCCAATAAAGTAAAATTTTCCTCTGGTTTGCATTTGAAGCTCTTCCATTAAGCAAATGACATTTTGGAGTAAGAGTACTAAGAACAAAGACTGGTTAGATCAGAATCAAAATAATGTGTCCCTGTAAAATGATGTGTCTTCTTAGGACTGTTATCTTGTGAACTTGCACATCTAAAATCCAGCCCAGCCTGTCAGTTTAGTACAAAGCAGGGTTCATACCTTTATAATATTAACATTTTCTCGTCCTGATATGCATGTAATATTTGCTGCTGGACACTAAAGTTCAACACCAATCCATCTATCTATCAATAGAGGTTGAAACAATATAATTCAATAATTAATATCTAACTTGTAGTTCTTTCTTCTGCTTTTTATACTGTTCATAAACAAGTTGTTTATCAGTAGAGCCAAATAATTTCCTCTTTACATCATCTGCTCTTCCACTTGTGTCTGAATTATAATGTATCCCCATGTCAGCAGGAGAATCATCTAAGGGGGAGGTAACTGGAGTTATCAACTTCTGATGCCAGGATTTCTATAAAATAATTAGATACTTGAATAAATAACTTTTCTTAATTTGTTAATATAAATGTTTTTTGAATTTTATGTAAAAATAAAATTTTTCAGTTCACACAATCTTCTTAAAATCAGATCTTTCACTATCCTCCTATAGATTTGTATGCCACAGAGGGTAAGATCTGAAGACATTCCATGAGAGATTATATTGAGATGACCTTTTAGCATCCAATCAAATCTATCCTTACAAATTTTTGGTAGTTTGCACTTTTGGCTTTCTAAAAAATTGTGTCTGGTGACCTATGAAACACTTCTGAATATAGTCTGGGATTCAATGTTCTTACCATATAATTTCCAGACATCATTCTAAATTCTATGCATCTTACTGATGGTGAAAATTTCTGAACTAAGCAGAACAGTAATATTTTTTGTTAAATTCATTCAAAATATAATACATTGTAGATTGATAACATATTTAATCAAGTTAATGGAAAAATTTTGATTTAAATTAGTTTTTTTTTTTTGCATTTGGGGGAAAAATTGTAATCGAAGTGCCAGATTGTCACTTCAAATGATTGGCTGATTAAAAATATGCACGATAGAGTCATCTTAAACCTGACCTGATATTACACTGTGCAAACATTTCTAACAGACCATAGCTATAGATTTTAGCTGACAAGTTCAAAAGAAAGAAATGCATTGGAATTTTGGGTCCTTTTCAAGTTATTACTTTAATTGACTTTTTCATCTTTTCTTTTCAAGTGTCACTGATGAGTCTTTTGTAGATTTGTCCTTTGTGTCTTTTTGTTGTGAGGGATGTATAAATTGCCTGCCAAGTCTGGTCTGTGTTTTTGTTATTTGTTGACTTTGTACTGTATTTTATTGAATACAGTTTCAAAAGTTGTGAAAACAATCTGACGTTTATTAGAGTTATTACATTAGTTTCGGCTTACATCTCACAACTCATTTCACAAAAATCTTGTGAGAAAAAATACTTGTGCAAGTCATGAGCATTTTAGTATCACTTATGATCAATTCAAGTTGTAATATTTCATGTGAAAAGAGAAGTATATTCATTTAGCAATCATGTGTTTTATTATGGTAAGGATTCCTAAGTGTTAAAAAAAAAAAATATTACATGAATATTGAGATTTTGTATTCCTGCCAACAATATAGTACAAGTGTACTCACTGCCTCTCTCTTGTATTGATATCTTATATCCAGCCCTGAAACCCTCAATATCAACCAATGTAAACCAATCACCAAGAGGTAGTAACCAAAACATAGGTTCAACAAAAATATTTCTGAGGTAGGGAGAATCTGGACAGGTTCCTTCCTATACAAAATAATAAAAAAAGAGTCAATAAAAATGCTCAAATATTAGGGGAATCTTGACCAGCATAATCCTGAATACAATTTAAAAAAAACACAGAATTAATCAAAATACTCTGTTTATAATATTATCTGGACAGCCACAATTCTGAAAAAATAGAAAAACACAGAATCAACCAAAACATATATAGTATTAAGACAATCTGGACAGGTACAATCCTGAATTGAATAGAAAATAAAACACAGAACTAACAAAAGTACTCTACTATTGGAAGAATCTGGACAAAAACCTTCCAGAATAAGTGATTAAATAACAACCTTATTTCTCTTGATCATAAGTTAAACTGAAAAATATTAATAATCTTCTTTTTTCTACAAGTTAATCTAGGTTTCCTAGTATACATTCAATATGTATAAGTTAACAAACCAATGTAGATAGCCTCATAACCTTTCTAACATGGTATGCAAGATAAACTAACTGTTTTGAATTGTCTCATATCAATCTTTTCATAAAAGTAAAAACTAACTTGTATGGATTGCCATGTACACCTTTCAAGGTACTGGATAAAATAAATAAATATGGATTCCAAGATATTCCTTTCCTACAGTAGTTAAACTATTCATAAAGAACGACTGTGCATTACTTTCTCATTCTTTTCTTCAAATAATTTAACTAATCAGAGTGGATTGCCACTTTCACTTTTAACTAATGTTTGGTACAGTGACTGGTTCCCTTCCTTACATAATTTGAAAACTGTAATGCTTTTCCTGTATACTGTGGATTCATTATAATTTGTGGGGTACCAATTTTTGTTGGTATTGTGACTATAGATGAACACAAATTTAAGTGTTGAACAAAGTACAAATTTTCTTCTATCTCGAGGGTTATTAACTTTGTTCGACTTGTGTAAAGAAAATAATGTCTTGCTAGTTGAGATGCTTTACTTTTCTTATTAATCGCAGCTACGTAACAATAGATTTATGTTATATTCCAATTGTGTGCAATAAAGTCCAAGAAACCCCATAAATGTTACAAAGTATCTTGGTCAATATTCTGGACAGCTTCTATGTTTCAAAACTATTAAAATAAGGTATCCACGAAAACACAATTTTCATCAACCAAAAAATTAGTAATCACGAAACTAAATAAATCTACTGTAAGAGAAAACTTACGTGAGAGGATCGACTGGTATGCCTCTCTCATTGTATATGACTTCATACTTCATCAGTGAGGGTTCATGGTAAGTGGTCAGTACTCTGGTCTTAGTAAAAAGACAAAGTCCAGACTCTCCAATGGATATTGGTGACCAAAGGGACAGCACCGCTTTAACCAAACCTATCATTATAAAGAGATCAAAATTTTAAGATGAAGAACAACAATTAAAGCCCTGTTATTGAATATAGTGTTTCACTCATGGAATTTTTGTCTTGTGTAGTTAGATATATTCGCATATGTGATCCTGCCACATGCAGGGTTCAAACTCACAACTTCAGTTGTGACAGGCTAGTGATATAGTAGATAAACTAGTAAGACCACTCAGCCCCTTCATGTTATCGTGAAATGTCCATAACCACTATATTTCACACCTGAATGACTTCAAACACATGTACCTTGAAGTACTTTATTTCATGAATTTCATTTTTTCATGGCTCTGTTGTTATTGGTTTGTTATCGTTTAATATTTTGAACACAGAACAAACCATCAAGAATATGAATTTGAATGGGTTTTTATGGGTTGATAATTAGTCCAATGAACAAAGGTAAAATCCTGGGTGTCATTCCAAGAAGTTTGTGTTGTCAGTATGCTGTTTCATGATGATGTTGGGAGTATATGATGACATTGAATTGACTGTCCTATATTTATTCAGATGAATGTGGCATATGCAAAGCCAAAACACCCATTTACCTTCTGTGGATTCATTATTATTCGTTGGGTACCAATTTTCATGGATTTCGTAGGTTCAGGTAAACCAAAATTTAAATGTTCAACGAATTACACATTTTCTGTAGGCTTGTATGCAGACTTTGGCAAGTCCACGAAATCTAATATCCACGAAAATGCAATTTTTACTCAATCCACGAAAATTGGTACCCACAAAAATAAATGAATCCACAGTATCAAAATTCGAATCAGGTGACCAATCGAATTTGAACTTTATATTACCTATACTGAACAGCAATATAATTAACACACATAACAGGAACAATGGATCAAATGGTCCTGGAAATATTCCTAGACTGGACATTACTGTATGTCTGTAATAACCATGGATACCACACTGAAATATAAAAAATAATTTTATAAAATATACAAATAATGGACATCGCTTTTTGTACATTAAAAAGACAGAAATTCTGTTCTAAACCAGTAGAGCAAGAGTTCCATATTTTTTTTCCACAAAAAAGAAGTTATTTATAGAAAAGTAGAAATTGCTGTGTTTATTCTCTTGAAAAATAAAAATTCAAGGTGTAAAAGCATCAGAACACTTCTAGTTTCATGAGATAGTAGCACAGAAAGATATTACAATAGTCATGACCAGTTGATAAATTTTGCTACTTTTAAAGTCATTATATTTCAACTCAATCATGCATAACTGACCTTTGACGATTTAACTATTTTTGTATGTGTTTATTGGTTAAAAAGTTTCTTGTGTAGTTATACAGCACATTTGCTTTGTATATTTTTGTAAAAGTGCTTCCTAGGCACAGCCAATTTTGTTTGTCGCACTTTGATTGCATGGGACAGTAAACTAAATAGCTGTACTAATTTGAGATGTTGAAACTGGTGCTAAAATAATTTAAAGCTGCTAGTTATTTATGTACAAGACCAATTTATCAGCCATTTAATTGTTCAAATGTCTTTTAATACCTGCAGAAGGATAAATAATTTGTGTAGCAATATGGTGACGCCTCAAATAAGTATTCAGGAAATTTTAAAGCAAGCTAATTGAAAAGTGGTCAAGATTAATCATTGATTTAACATCAAATTGAACAAGAAGTCTATTTGGTACAGATCCTCTTACTTTGGTCATCATTGTGTTGAGTTATTTTCCAGTTTACTTAAGACTACTCGAGAAAGGATAACAAATACACTAGTAATGTTTCTGTAGTTATCTCACTTATACTTTTATTACACTTTTGGTAGGTTAACAAATACATTTGTGATGTTTCAGTAGAGTCATCCCGCCTATACTTACATTACACTGTCAGCAGGGATAACAAACACATTGGGGATGTTTTGTATAGTTATCCCCTATTCTTACATTACACATTCTGTATCGAACTTGATCTGCATTACGTGGTAATAAGCATTATGTATAAGTTTCATAACATTTGGTTGAGGCAAACTAAAGTTAGAGAATGGAAATGAAAAATTCAGTAATTTTTCAATTTGTAACGGGCATAACTCAAGAACGGTTGTAGTGACGCCACCCAATTTCGAACCTGATCTGTGTTTTGTGGTAATAAGCATTGTGTATAAGTTTCATAACATTTGGTTGAGGCAAACTAAAGTTAGAGAACGGAAACCAACTTTGGGACGTACAGACGGACGTACGTACAGACGGACATACGTACAGACGGACAAAGGTAAAACTTAATGCCCCTCTGCTACAGCGGGGATAACAAATACATTGGCGATGTTTCTGTGGAGCTATCCCTATACTAACATTACACTTTCCGTAGGGATAACAAATACATTGGTGATGTTTCTGTGGAGCTATCTCCCAAAACTTATATCACACTTTCTGTAAGGATAACAAATACATTGGTGATGTTTTTCTGTAGGGATAACAAATACTTTGGCTATGTTTTGTAGAGTTATCTCAAAAGTTTCTGTGCAATTATACTTAGATTACACTTTTGGTAGGTAACTATACATTGGCAATTATGAAGTAATCTCCCTATACTTACATTAAACTTTCAGTAGGAATAAAATACATTGGTTATGTTTTGTAGAGTTTTCTCCTATACTTACATTACACTTTCTGTATGTATAGATAAAAATAGGAATGTGTCCATGGGACACAGATGATGGACACAGATGATGCCCCGTTGCATATCATATAAAGATATAAGGACATAACTGAAGAACGATAAAAGTGATCGACCCAAATCTGTGCTTGATCTGAGGTTTGTGGTAATAAGCATTGTGTATGTCTCATAACATTTGGTAGAGCAAACTAAAGTTGGAGAACGGAAACGAAAAATTCAGCAATTTTATGTTTATAAAGGACATAACTCAAGAACGGTAAAAGTGATGCCACCCAATTTCAAACTTGATCAGTATTATGTGGTAATAAGCATTGTGTATAAGTAACATAACATCTGGTTGAGGCAAACTAAAGTCAGAGAACGGAACAAAATTCAGCAAATTTTATGATTATAAAGGGCATAACTAAAGAACGATAAAAGTGAGCCACCCAATTTCGAACTTGATCTGCATTACGTGGTAATAAGCATTATGTATAAGTTTCATAACATTTGGTTGAGGCAAACTAAAGTTAGAGAATGGAAATGAAAAATTCAGTAATTTTTCAATTTGTAGATGGCATAACTCAAGAACGGTTGTAGTACCCACCCAATTTCGAACCTGATCTGTGTTTGTGGTAATAAGCATTGTGTATAAGTTTCATAACATTTGGTTGAGGCAAACTAAAGTTAGAAACGAAACCAACTTTGGGACGTACAGCGGACGTCGTACAGACGGACATACGTTCAGACGGACAAAGGTTAAACTAATGCCCCTCTGCTACAGCGGGGATAACAAATACATTGGCGATGTTTCTGTGGAGCTATCCCTATACTAACATTACACTTTCCGTAGGCCCATTACTTATGTTACACTTTCGGTAAGGATAACAAATACATTGGCGGTCATTTTGTTGAGTTACCTCCCTGTATACTTACATTACACTTTCTGTAGGGATAACAAATACATTGGCGATGTTTTTGTAGAGTTATCTCCCATTTGTCTTCATCATTCTCACCAGCAACTTGCACTATAAATAAATAAATAATGTTGGGAAATGTACAGGTCATTTGCATATTATCTTAGCCTGCCTGAATTCCAATTTAATTTTCTATATAATATACTGAAAACATGTTTAAGAGAGTAAAAATAGGTACTTTTTGGTACCAGCGACCAAGGCTACATCATTCACCATGCTATAAGATGTATATTAATGCTTTGCAAGCACAGTGGGAAACAGTCTGAAAAAAAGGCACACAACAAACACACTTTCTTTTTGTTATTTTGCAAAAATCAAATGATTTTCACCCAAAAATGACCCACACCCATGTCCAAATATAATACTTTCCTTCCTACCAGTTTGTGTTAGATATTTGATTAATCATTTTTCCATCTATTAATAGCAGAAGCTTTGTAACAAAATCACAGTACAAGGGGAAAACAGAGTTCGAAAAAATACTGTCAAAAATTCAAAACCAATATACATTGTACATTGGTAATCCTAATAATAGCATTAAAATGAAATTTTTACTGTAACAAATGTCTTGGTCAAGTTTTAAAATCTTGTATTTATACATTATTATTCTTTGGATACAAATTTTCATGATTTCCTGGGGAACAGGTAAACAATGAATATAAATGTTCCAGGAATTACAAATATTTTATAGGCTTGTGTGCACACTTTGGCAAAACCACTAAATCAAATATTCTCAAAGTTTTCTTCAATCCACAAAAATTGGTACCCATGAAAATAAATGAATCCACAGTAATCATTTTTTTATTCTTATTGACAGCATAAACTTTTGAACAAAATCACAATATAAGGGGGTCACAGAGTTCCCATAGAACGTGGTCCAACAGTCAAAAACCAGTATGACCCTTATTGGAGCAGTAAAATAAGAGTTTTACTGTACCAAAAGTCCATTAAAATTTTCAAAAATTTTTCATTATATATTAAATTGTTGATTTTCTAATAAATTATGTTCCGACCAGTAAATAATAATTGTATATCCAATCAAATCAATTAAAACTACTGAGAATTCATTTCTTTTGGGGTGGTTGAGGGAACCAATTTTCAGGCATTGAAGAAAATCGAACTTCCATGGATACTCTATTTCGTGGTTTTAAAGATATCCAGATACAAGCCTTTAGGATAGGAGAAGGTCCGGTAAGGGCTAGTTTTGGCCTAATATTCAAAGTACATCTAATAAAAGAATTTTGACATTTTTTAAACACTAAAGTGTCTACTTCAGTCGATTCAATTAGTTTACGTAAAAGAATTGGACTGATTTGGTCATTAAAGACACTCAAATTCAAGCTTAAATATGAAAAATTTATCAAATATGCCATAAAACATCACTTTTCAGATGGTTTTTGTCTAAAATGTAAAAGGCCGCATTCGTGTTCAGTCTCAACCTTTAAATATGTTATGTATTATCATCAAATACAACATATATTTAAATATTAAGACTGAACACAAATGCGGCCACTTCCATTTTAGACAAAATCCGTCTTAAAATTAGCACAAATGCTTAAATTGTGAAGATTTCAGTAATATTGCATGAATTTACGATGCTATCACCTGATGCATGTGCATTGTATTGTCAAAAACAGCCCATATTTATGGAACAGAAGTATTCCTCTTTCCAATAAATAGCTAAAAGTTTGTAAAAATTCTATATTTTGGGGCCAAAAAGGGGTCTTACCGGGCCTACTCCTTTGTACTATCTTGACTTCTTTATTCATGATACATCTGTACCTGTTTAAAAGTTTCTGCTGTTTGTAATACCATTTAGGGCCATGAAATTTAGTACTCCACGATTAACAAAGAGTCACCAGTATCTACTTGTGAGATGATAACCTTACATGTACAAGAAAATACTCCGTCAGGTATCCCAGTCTTGAAGGGCAGTTCTGCATGTTGTGTCTTGTGTGGTGGTAACTGTATTGATTTAGAGACCTCTCCAATGATTGTGACGTTACAATTCTGTAGCTGTACAGAAACATCCTTCATTATATATCCCTGGTTATATAACATGATATGTAATGTCTCTGTCTGACTGTTGTCTGTGTATTCTATCTCTCTAATTACCTGTGTGAACCTAGAAAATAAGATGATGATGATGGATGGCTATTTAAAATCCAGCGGCAAATTAAAATGCATATTCAGGACAACAACATGCTAATGTTATATGAATATAAATCCTGCTTTGTACTAGCCCGACATGCTGAGCTGGATTTTTAACATGCTAGTTCACAAGGCAAAGAAGACAGGTCACACTACCCAGACACATTAAGATGACTCAGAGCCCATTGTCTTGTCTCCTCTCCTTAGTGCCGTTTGACTAGCCAAGAAGCAACAAATACCAATTTTAAAGTCTTTGGTTTGACCTGTCAGTGGTTCAAACCCATGACCTCCCACATTTGAGTCAAACATGCTGCAACCAGACAACCAAAGTAGTAGAAGAGAAGACATGTGATTCATAGGTACATAGATGCCAACCCCCTTTTAGTGCAATCAGTAAATAAGTCTTTATATTTCCATAATTTGTGGTTATTTCAGTAACCGTTTTTTTTTTTGAATAATCATACTAACGATTAGGCAAACAAACAATGACAAGTAAGTGATTTCCTGTATCTATGACAACTACTGTGGATTAATTATTATTTCCAGTCTGATGTCACCCCAAAATCGTGATTTCGGTTATAAGCATAGTCCTTTTATTGCATATTTTTTCTGTTAAGAAGGCTATGCAATTAATCTGAATCCACTGTATTCTTCTGATACCAATTTTCATGGATTTTGTTGGTACAGGTTATCCACAAATTGAAATTTTCAACAAATTACAAATTTTCTGTAGGCTTGTATGAAGACTTTGGCAAAACCATGAATTTCAAAAAGCAAGTTTTCCTCAATCCATGAAAAAAGTACCAATGAAAATAAATTAATCAAAAGTATGACAGAAAGTTAATGGGCAGAGGAGGAACATTGACAATTGTGCTGGATGGAACAGTCTTGTTTTACAATATTTGCAAATGGCAAAATGTTTTGATGTCGATTTTGTTGTCCGAGAGAATTTATCAACTTTTGTTGCAGGCTTAACAAAATTCACCATAATCTAAAACCGTGAAAACCGATGCATGGTGATAGTTACCAATCATATAAATTATGTGAACGAGGAGGACAATATCCAAATTATGTGGAATCAGAACCTCCACTTACTGTTTGAGTACTATAAGAAGGTCATCAGCTGCTATTGATATAGACAGTATAGCCTGGACATTAGATATAGGAACAACTAAAGACCATTGGAATCTCTCGGACTTTATTATCTTTGGAACACCTCTAATTCTATCCTGTAAAAAGTACTTTCTGTCGGTCTTTTTCAACTTTCTTTCCTGGAAAATATAATAAGCTCATTTTAGATGTATAAGTATTAGCAAATCATATACTGTAGATTCATTTATTTTCGTGGATACCAATTTTCATGGATTAAGGAAAACTTGCATTTTTAGTGGATATTTGAATTCATGGTTTATCAAAAGTCTGGATACAATCCTATAGAAAATTTGTACTTTGTTGAACATTTAAATTCGTGATTCACCTGTACCCACGAAATCCACGAAAATTGGTATCCCACGAATAATAATGAATCCTCGGCAAATGTACAATGAAGTTGTGAGAACCTTTGTCATGATCTCTTCAAGCTGTTCCTTTGACACATGACAAACATAAACTATACACATGACAAACATAAACTATACACATGACAATCATAAACTATACACATGACAAACATAAACTATACACATGACAAACATAAACTATACACATGACAATCATAAACTATACACATGACAAACATAAACTATACACATGACAAACATAAACTATACACATGACAATCATAAACTATACACATGACAATCATAAACTATCATCAATAGTGGAAATGCTTAAATGTCTTGCCTGCTTAATTAATTATCACTGAATTATGAAAGGCCAAGAGATCAAGGTCATACTACAGATAAACCATGAAAATTTCTTTTTTTTTAATTTTATTATTTCATTTTTCTATCATATATTTCCAATTATTATATCTGTGAAACCAACATCTTGTGTTAAAATATTGTATTTCTTTTATTAAATATTAAGCTGATAAATTTCTTTGTCTTCTATTTAAAATCTGACTGGTTGTTGTTTAAACATATAACAGGTTATAGTTTTGCAAAATACAGGTTGAGAATTGAGATTACTGGAAATATCATTAAACTGGAATATATATATATATGAAATTTCCATACTTTTTGATCATATGAAATTCACAGAAATAGAATGTGTCAAAATAAACACAATTCATACTTTCTTCAGGCAAATTCTCCTAAAATTTCAATTTATAATGCTTTGGTTTAATAAAATACAGCACTGAAGAAAGAGAGAATATGTCTTAACTTAAATAAATGAAATCAAAATGACAAACAACTTAACATGACAAAAATTTGGTTAAAAAAAATTTGTACTGCAAATGATTGAACAGCAATCAAAAGGTACAAGTGACTTCCTCAAATAAAGAAATTTCTGACTTTTTCAATGTCCAACAGGCAACTTTAATACCCAAAAGTGAACTGTCTTTTCAAATTTTAAAAATAGTATCTAAAAAGAAATGAAGGTGTCTTCCAGCTGACACATATATGATATATTTATACATGTTCGCCTGCCAATTCCCCCCCCCCCCCTCCCATTTCCATTTTTCAGATTATGATATAAGTTAAATCCTCATTAAAATTTGGATCGAAAAACTAATGACAAAATCAAAGTGATAAGGAAATGATCACTTATGTCTTGATGGATAGATGGTCAGACATTTCAAAATCATTATATTATACCCATTGCAACTTTGTTGTTTCGGGTATTATCAAACAAAAGAACAAGATATAAACAACTGCAAAAGAACAACAAGAACAAGATATGAACAACTGCAAAAAAACAACAAGAACAAGATATGAACAACTGCAAAAAAACAACAAGAACAAGATATGAACAACTGCAAAAGAATAACAGAAAACTATAATCCTACCACATCCTCTAACCAGAACTGCATTGGTTGGTTCTCTAAACAGCTACAAATTTTGGAGTATTAAGTATACAAAATGTATGAATCCTCCAAAAAAGACATGTATCTCCTAACATCTCCAATAAAGTAAAAAGACGGCACTGCCAAATGGTGCTCTCTTAGCTACTCATTTATTAAAAAAACATGTTTTATTACAAGAGTTCAAAATACAAGTATGCTTGGAGAGACAAATAAAACATATAGGTACTATGTAAAAATGAAATTTAAAAAAACATTTTTAATAATAGTGACCATGGCCTTTGGCATGTAGCCTTCAAAATCAATAGGCTTTCCCTTATTATATAAGTTTCATTCAAATAAAGCAAGGGAAACTCAAGCTCCATTGGGAAACCATTTTTTCCACAAAAAATTGTTAAATAAAAGTGACCTTGACCTTTGACCTCAAAATTAAATCAATAGGCTTCTTCACTGTCCCTTTATCTTCCATCAGTATAAGTTTCATTTCATTTTTCTATTTTTTAATTTTAGTAATATTGACCTTGACCTTTGATATGTTGACTCCAAAATAAATATGCTTCTTTCCCTTTCTTATATCATTAATCTGTTTAAGTTTCATTGCAATCAAACATGGCATACTCAAGTCATCATCCAGAAACTATTTATTTTGGACACACAGACAGACAAAAAAAGGGATAACTATATGCTCTATTAATTTTTTCGGTGAGGATAATAATGTAAAAAGAAATTGCAAAGGCCATGCTTAAGTACGGGAAACCCCCAAAAAAGACTCAAATAAAAATTACAAAAGCAGCCCTTTGCACAACTTTATGTTTTGTAGAAGAAATTGTCAAGCTGTTTTAAAGGGGTTGGGGATGAATAGAAGGCAAAAAAAGAAATTTTCCCTATGTCTCCCTACAGCTTCACTGTTAGACAACTCAATAATATAAAAATATGGTAAATTTTTGTAGATTTTGTAAAAGGCATTTTTTTTATAATCATGAAATATATATTTTTCGGACAGGTTATACTGTGGATCTATTATTATTCGTGGGATATCAATTTTCATGGATTTCATTGATAGACGTTAACCACAAATTCCAATGTTCAACAATATACATTTTCTATAAGCTTGTACGTGGAATTTGACAAAACCATAAACAAAATATCCAAAAAAATTATATATTTTCCTGAATCTTTTTTCCTGAATCTAATGGTACCAAATTGGAATCCACAAAAATAAATGAGTCCACGGTTATTAATTTAATCTAAGAATATCATGTCAACTATTTTTTTTTCCCCAAATGCTTAGCATTGCAACTTTTATCAGATGCCTTGTAAATAAACCAATTATGTTATATAATACGTTTGAACTTTTTAAGAAACGATGATTTGAAACCAAAATATTACACTACAAAATAAAATATATTCATAAGTACTCACCTCTGTGCTGATTTATGACATTTATCCGATTGGTTATTGAATGCTTCCAGTGATACACCAATCTCATTACACTCCTCCCCAATCCATGTTTTATTTAATAACATGAACTGAGACTTTTCTTCACTAGTTGTTTGTGGAATCAGAAGCATATTCCTTTTGTATTTCAGTAGATCATTGTCAGTATAATTTACTAATGAATACGTGACTGAAATCTGGAAAAAAACCCAAACAGTTGTATTACACATCATGCAAAGTATACATAGACATTTTTATGACCTATGGTCTAGAAAGGCAAAGTAAGGTTTATGTGCATAAAAAACTGATTAAGGATGTTTGCTCCTCTTGTTTTGGATTTTTGCCAGATTTTCGGAATCCTCTGATTTTATCCATTTATTGCCATTAAAAAAATTTGCCCACTAACCCCTACTTTTCTTTTCATAATTTTATTACATATAGTTTAAAAAGCCAGATTTTAAAATCTTATAAAATCCTTGTTATTTTTCATAGTTTTGAAACAAAAAGCGGAGAATGTTAAAAGTATGAGAGGCCAAATTTTCAATGGCTTATATCTCGAAAACAAGCACACGGACCCTTCATTTTTATCTGCCCATTTAGTTCCTTTATTTATATACTATCAATTATAACAGTCTTTTAAAAAGCTTATTATTTTGAAACAGAGTGGCGAACATCCTTAAACCCCCATCAAATTATGTGCCTGTGCCAAGTCAGGATATCTGGACCATGTGTTGTCTATTGTTGTTTGTGCATCATTTTTTCATTTGTTGATGATTTGTGAGGTTTGTTGTTCTGTCCAATATTTTTTGGAAAATCCTGTTATTCTATAAATAAACCTAATTTGATTCTAGTTAGCTAATAGTTATCTCAAGCGAAAAAATACATTTTCTTGGCTTTTTAAATAATAGAAAGTATAAAGCTATTGTTCACTAAAACCAGAGTTTTGATGGAAATGCATCGAACTCGAAAGTTGTCTATTGTTCAGTAATCAGTCAGAGCTCTGACATAAACAAGTCAGAATAAACTGACTTCTTCCAGTCAGAAAGTGTTTTGAAATTCTGACCTGTACGCGTCAGTTTTGTTTTCGTAGTTTTCCATCGAATCTGTCAAACCAGAAGTTATTTTGAAATTGCCGCCGATCTATTTCAAATGCGATCACGTGGTTTTTGCGAGAGTTCACGTGATTGAATGTTGTTGTTTTGGAAGTGTCACGAAGAGAAGTCATTGAGTACTTTATTGATTATTTACGTTTTTAGTGAAAATCTCGGTCATTGTGGGCATTTTCAGAAGGGTAATACATACACCCTCTGTATTTTTATGGCGATTTTATATTTTTGCGAATAAAGGAGTTTCATGCCAGTGATGTTTTGCTGTTTCATGAAGCGCGTGACCTGTAAATACGGGCGCGTGGTCTGTGAGATGACCTGGTGTTTGCCAATTCTGACTTGTTCACGTCAGAAAATGTTGTTATTGTAATGAATTGTTATTTTCGGGAGATAACTCGTGTTGTCTTAAACAGGATTAACCTTATTTTCCTATTCGAAAAGTAAACTATTACTTGAGCAAACGTTCTGACCATCATTACGTAATTTCAGACAGACATTACGTAGTATTTCTATTTTAAACTAAATCATGAATTGATTTTTAACTGTTCTGAGTTGACTTAAATCTTTGTTTTTTTCGTTTCTCTTTTTGTAGCAACTATTTGATTTTCTTTTTGGGGGTGTAAAGGGGGGGGGGTATGTTTTTTTTTTGGATTTTTTTTTTATTCATTTTTTGGAGAAAAAAATATTTTGTTTTTGTTTTAAAGCCTGAGAAAGAAAAAAATGTTTCACCTTCAATTGCCACTATATTTTTTTTGTTTAAATGCTAAAGTTGACAGAAAAACATTGTTTTTGACTTTGAAATTTATACATCTATAATTCTAATCTGTAATTTATAACCGACCATAGATGCTTAGCCACATGAAGCATTCAGCTCTTATTTGTAATACATGTACCGTGTAATACAGATATAGTCTTTGTTTCTTCAGAATTTAGAATAAAATTTGAAGTCAACATTCTGACCTCAAAAAGTCAGAATTTTTTGACTTATTAAGGTCAGAAAAACTCAGAATGTTTTAAACAAATGATTTCTTTATTGTTTAAAGTATTTTAGAATATGAATGCACTTGTTGTGTTAGTAACTTTAGAATGTACTCCTCTGACCGTGGGGTGTCTGGGGGTTGTCTGGATTATTTTGGATTTTTTATTCAGTTTTTGGAGAAAACAATATTTGGTTTTGTTTTTGACCCTGAGAAAAAAGTTTGTTTCACCATAACTGTCAATATACATGTTCATGTAATCATTTAATGTTATGATAAAATTGAAAGAAAAAAATGTTTTCGACTTTGAAATTTATACATCTATGATTCTAAACTGAAATTAATAATGGACAATCACCACAGATGCTTTGCCCCATGAAGCATTACCTCTGGTTGCAGATCCAGGTGCCCCCTCTTTATAAAAAGTTCTGTATCTGTCACTGATCTTTTATTTGAAATACAGATAGTCTTTGTTTCTTCGGAATTTAGAAGAAAATTAGTAGTCAATATTCTGACCGTAAAAAGTCAGAATTTACTGACCTTAAAAAGTCAGAATTTTCTGACTTATTAAGGTCAGAAAAACTCAGGATTTATGAAACGAAACTGAATTCTTTATTGTTTAAAGTATTTTTGATTTTCTTGGGGGGGGGGTTATGGATTTTTTTGGATTTTTTTTATTCAGTTATTGGAGAAAAAAATAATTTGTTTTCAACCCTGAGAAAGAAAAAATTGTTTCACCCTCAACTGCCACTATATTTTTTTTTGTATAAATGCTAAAGTTGAAAGAAAAACAATGTTTTTGACTTTGAAATTTATACATCTATAATTCTAATCTGTAATTTATAACCGACCATAGATGCTTAACCTCATGAAGCATTCAGCTCTTATCATGCTTATTTGAAATACATGTAATACAGATATAGTCTTTGTTTCTTCAGAATTTAGAATAAAATTTGAAGTCAATATTCTGACCTCAAAAAGTCAGAATTTTTTGACTTATTAAGGTCAGAAAAACTCAGAATGTTTTAAACAAACATGATTTCTTTATTGTTTAAAGTATTTTTAGAATATGAATGCACTTGTTGTGTTAGTAACTTTAGAATGTGCTCCTCTGACCGGGGGTCTATGGATTTAAAAAAAAAATTTTTATTCAGTTTTTGGAGAAAAAAATAATTTGTTTTGTTTTTGACCCTGAGAAAAAAGTTTGTTTCACCCGCAACTGTCAATGTACATGTACATGTAATTATTTAATGTTATGCTAAAATTGAAAGAAAAGAAATGCTTTCGACTTTGAAATTTATACATCTATGATTCTAAACTGAAATTAATAATGGACAATCACCACAGATGCTTAGCCCCATGAAGCATTACCTCTGGTGGCAGATCCAGGTGCCCCCTCCTTTATAAAAAGTTCTGTATCTGCCACTGATCTTTTATTTGAAATACAGATAGTCTTTGTTTCTTTGGAATTTAGAAGAAAATTAGTAGTCAATATTCTGACCTTAAAAAGTCAGAATTTTCTGACTTATTAAGGTCAGAAAAACTCAGGATTTATGAAACGAAACTGAATTCTTTATTGTTTAAAGTATTTTTGATTTTCTTGGAGGGGGGGTTATGGATTTTTTTTATTCAGGTTTTGGAGAAAAAAATAATTTGTTTTTCAACCCTGAGAAAGAAAAAATTGTTTCACCCTCAACTGCCACTATATTTTTTTTGTATAAATGCTGAAGTTGAAAGAAAAACAATGTTTTGACTTTGAAATTTATACATCTATAATCATGATAATTCTAATCTGTAATTTATAACCGACCATAGATGCTTAACCTCTTGAAGCATTCAGCTCTTATTTGAATTACATGTAATACAGATATAGTCTTTGTTTCTTCAGAATTTAGAATAAAATTTGAAGTCAATATTCTGACCTCAAAAGTCAAAATTTTTGACTTATTAAGGTCAGAAAAACTCAGAATGTTTTAAACAAACGTGATTTCTTTATTGTTTAAAGTATTTTTGATTTTCTTGGAGGGGTTATGGATTTTTGGATTTTTTTTATTCAGTTTTGGAGAAAAAATAATTTGTTTTCAACCCTGAGAAAGAAAAAATTGTTTCACCCTCAACTGCCACTATATTTTCTTTTTGTATAAATGCTAAATTTGAAAGAAAAACATTGTTTCTGACTCTGAAATTTGTACATCTATAATTCTAATCTGTAATTTATAACCGACCATAGATGCTTAGCCTCATGAAGCATTCAGCTCTTATTTGTAATACATGTACAGTGTAATACAGATATAGTCTTTGTTTTTCAGAATTTAGAATAAAATTTGAAGTCAATATTCTGACCTCAAAAGTCAGAATTTTTGACTTATTAAGGTCAGAAAAACTTAGAATGTTTTAAACAAATGATTTCTTTGTTGTTTAAAGTATTTTAGAATATGAATGCACTTGTTATGTTAGTAACTTTAGAATGTACTCCTCTGACCGTGGGGTGGGGTGGGGATTGTCTTTGGATTTTTAAAATTTTTTTATTCAGTTTTTGGAGAAAAAAATATTTTGTTTTGTTTTTGACCCTGAGAAAAAAGTTTGTTTCACCCGCAACTGTCAATATACATTTGTACATGTACATGTAATCATTTAATGTTATGCTAAAATTGAAAGAAAAAGATGTTTTGACTTTGAAATTTATACATCTATGATTCTAAACTGAAATTAATAATGGACAATCACCACAGATGCTTAGCCCCATGAAGCATTACCTCTGGTGGCAGATCCAGGTGCCCCTCCTTTATAAAAGTTCTGTATCTGCCACTGATCTTTTATTTGAAATACAGATAGTCTTTGTTTCTTTGGAATTTAGAAGAAAATTAGTAGTCAATATTCTGACCTTAAAAAGTCAGAATTTACTGACCTTAAAAAGTCTCAGGAGCCAAAAATTTCCTGTATTAAACTTTATTCTTAATCTGATTTTTGTGTTTATATGACTGTTAGAATGTTATTTACATAAAATCATATGGTAGTGCACTACTTTTTTGGGTGTGCTGCGTTCATTTGAAGTACCCAATTTTTGCTGATTTTCTATTTTTCCTCATATTTTACATATTTTTAGGCTTATATCACAAAAAAAAATCATAGTTCTACTGTTTAACTTTTTTCATACTTTCATGTAAGTTGAGGTTGACCAATTAGAATAAATTTAACTTAAAAAAAAACCAATAGGTTTGTGTTAATCATGTTAATATAAGAAAGCTTAATCAAATTTTATTGTTTTTCGCGTTAAATTGTACATGTAGTCAATTTATTAAATTTTTTTTTCTCATTTTAAAAAATATAATAAAATATCAAAAATAAATTAACTACATGTACATGACATATTTGTTTTCCTTTGAAATTTATACATCTATAAATCTAATCTGCATTCTATAAATCTAATCTAATAACGGACCACAGATGCTTAGCCACATGAAGCATTTACCTCTTACAATGTATTTGAAATACAGATAGTCTTTGTTTCTTAAGAATTTAGAAGAAAATTGGAAGTCAATATTCTGACCTAAAAGAGTCAGAATGTTCTGACTTATTAAGGTCAGAAAAACTCAGAATTTTTTAAACACCTTTCCCAATGTCTTAAGACAATTGTCCATTGTTTAACCTATGGTGGTTCAAATTATGAATCAAATTTCAGTCCCCTGATGCTTATTCATTTTTCCCTCTTGAAATATAAACAGTCTTTGTTAATCATGTTAATCATTGCTAATTTAGAAGTTAGAAGGACAATATAAGAGGTAAGACATTAACAAAGATAAAGAGATCTGAATTTCTGACTTATATTTTTTCACCTTAACCTGATAAATACATGCTTTAAATTAGAATAGTAAACCTGATATTTTGTGTTAATTAACAAATTATAATATTTAATTTTAATTTGACATTGATTGATGGGTAAACATAATAAAAACTTGAAAGAGAACTTAGCGATACTTACTTCAGTCAAATATTTCATAAAACACAAAACATTTTACAGGATAAGAAATACTGGAATTTTGTTAAAGTTGATAAACATTGATAAAGTTATTTGTAAGCAATTAAGAACATGCAACCTGAAATCTGCTTATATTACTTTTTTTTTCTTCTAAAGAATATAATTTTTTTTCTTATTTGTTTCCTTAGAGGTCACATGACACTGCCTAACTTAAAAGTTACAATAAGTTCAGAAGTTTTTGACTGACTCTTTCAAGTCAGAACATAATGCGACTTGTTTGAGTCAGTTTGCATTTTGTTGCTGATTATTTTAGAAGTACAAACAAATGTATTGAGAAATAATTGAGTCAAATAGTTACTAAAATATATTTTTACGACGATAATTTCCATGTGTTAACTTATTGGAAAAGAAAAGTCATGAAAATACAGAAATAGAATAAACTTTAAGATAATTTGAATAAAATATTTGAAAACAAAATATATGTTAGAATAAAAAATTTGTACCAAATATATTTTTGTTTTGTTTATAGTCCTCACTATGGTGACTTTTTAATGGGACCTTATTTCCTGACTTTCCCATACATTCTTTAAGACTGACTTAAAAGTTGCAATATGTTTAATCTAAGTTTTGACTGACTCTTTGAAGTCAGAACATAATGTGAATGAAATGGTCATTAAAATATTTTTAACAATTAACAGTTCCTTGTTTAAATTTATAAGAACATCATCATGGTCATGAATTATGAAAAAATAAGATAAATAATTTGATGAAATCTTTGAAAACAAAATTTCACATTTATATATTGAATTATACTAGATAAACATTTTTACAGTCATTATTATTTGTGATTGTGACTTTTTAAGGGACCGTATTTACTTTGTCTTTTTATCTGATTTTCCAATACATTCTTAATATTCATATGAAAATGCTACACTTAAAATTGAGTGTTTCATAAGGTGAACCTCGACTCAGACCCCCCTTTCTTTCTGAAACTGCCATTGTTTTTATTATTTAAATTTTTTTTTAGAAATAATTAAGTCAAATGGTTATTTATTTTTACAGGATCTTACATGTATTTCCGGTGTCTTTAAATGACGTTTCCCATACATTCATTAATATCATTTTACAATGCCTGACCATCTCAATAAACTTAGTTAAGGACTGACTTTTTAAAGTCAGAACATGATTTGACTTGTTTAAGTCAGTTTGCAGAACAAAGTTTCCAATAAAATCTATTTGTTCTTCTTTTAAGCCCTTTCAGAATCTGCCACTGCTACATTTTGTAGTTGATTATTTTAGAAATACAAACAAATGTATTGAGAAATAATTGAGTCAAATGGTTACTAAAATATATTTTTACGACAATAATTTCCATGTGTTAACTTATTGGAAAAGAAAAGTCATGAAATACAGAAATAGAATAAACTTTAAGATAATTTGAATAAAATATTTGAAAACAAAATATATGTTAGAATAAAAATTTGTACCAAATATATTTGTGTTTTCTTTATAGTCCTCACTATGGTGACTTTTTTAATGGGACCTTATTTCCTGACTTTCCCATACATTCTTTAAGACTGACTTAAAAGTTGCAATATGTTTAATTTAAGCTTTTGACTGACTCTTTGAAGTCAGAACATAATGTGAATGAAATGGTCATTAAAATATTTTTAACAATTAACAGTTCCTTGTTTAAATTTATAAGAACATCATCATGGTCATGAATTGTAAATTTAAAAAAAAATTGATAAAATGTTTGAAAACAAAAATTTCACATTTATATATTGAATTATCTCAAATAAACATTTTTACAGTCCTTATTATTCGTGATTGTGACTTTTTAAGGGACCGTATTTACTTTGTCTTTTTATCTGATTTTCTAATACATTCTTAATATTCATATGAAAATGCTACACTTAAAATTGAGTGTTTCGTAAGGTGAACTTCCACTAAGACCCCCCTTTCTTTCTGAAACTGCCATTGTTTTTATTATTTAATAAATTTTTTAGAAATAATTAAGTCAAATGGTTATTTATTTTTACAGGATCTTACATGTATTTCCGGTGTCTTTAAATAACTTTTCCAATACATTCATTAATATCATTTTACAATGCCTGACCATCTCAATAAACTTAGTTAAGGACTGACTTTTTAAAGTCAGAACATGATTTGACTTGTTTAAGTCAGTTTGCAGAACAAAGTTTCCAATAAAATCTATTTGTTCTTCTTTTTAAGCCCCTTTCAGAATCTGCCACTGCTACATTTTGTAGTTGATTATTTTAGAAGTACAAACAAATGTATTGAGAAATAATTGGGTCAAATGGTTACTAAAATATATTTTTTTCAACCATAATTTCCATGTGTTAACTTAGCAGAAAAGAAAAGTCATGAAATACAGAAATAAAATAAAACTTTAAGATAATTACTATTTGAATAAAATATTTGAAAACAAAATACATTATGAATTGAATATTTGTACGAAATATATTTTGGTTTTGTTTATAGTCCTCACTATGGTGACTTTTATAATGGGACCTTATTTCCTGACTTTCCCATACATTTTTTAAGACAGACTGAAAAGTTGCAATATGTTAAATACAAGTTTTGACTGACTCTTTGAAGTCAGAACATAATGTGACTTGTTTGAGTCATTTTGCAAAACAAGATTTCAATTCAGAAGTCTACTTCCTTTAAGCCCATCTCAATCTGCCACTTTTAGTTTATTAATTGATACTTTTATATTCATTTACATGTTTTAAATGTACAGTTATTTCTTGTCAGTGAATAAACATTTTATTCTTAACTGTTGTTTCTTTATTTATTTATTTTACAAAATTCAGTAAACAAATGGTAAATATACAAGAAATCACTGTTTGTTTTATATATAAATGTATATTTTAAAGTTGTAGTATTGACTGCTTCAAGTCAGAACAACATTGACTTCTGTAGGTCAAAATGCATCTAAAAGGGCATAAATCTTGTTAAAATATTGAGATATAAAGTCACATTTTAATGTGCAAAAGCTGACCTGCTGAAGTCATTTTATGATAAACTAAAGTCTGACAAAACTGACCCGTACAAGTCATATTCTGTTAAGTGCAAGAAGGAGATAACACTTACATCAAATTATATCTGACTTATAGAAGTCAGTTTATTCTGACTTGTTTATGTCAGAGCTCTGACTGGTAATGGTGCCAATCTTAGCAGATTTATGGATTATATTTTTTAAAAGTAAAAAGAATGTGTCCGTAGTACACGGATGCCCCACTCGCACTATCATTTTCTATGTTCAGTGGACCGTGAAATTGGGGTCAAAACTCTAATTTGGCATTAAAATTAGAAAGATCATATCATAGGGAACATGTGTATTAAGTTTCAAGTTGATTGGACTTCAACTTCATCAAAAACTACCTTGACCAAAAACTTTAATCTGAAGCGGGACAGACAGACGGACGAACAAACGGACGGACGAACAAACGGACACACAGACCGAAAAACATTATGCCCATAAATGGGGCATAAAAAGAAGAAAAATTCAAAGAACAATCTGCAAAAAAATATTTTGAATTGGCAATATCAACTATGTAATTATTAAATATTTTTTCCAGGAAAATTTCCAACAATAGAATAACCCAATTTGAAAGGGTGTGGGGGTATCCATATGACCAATTCACCAGTATTTAGTGGTAAAAGACTTGGTTATTGGAAAGGAAAAAGTTCAAATGTGCTTTTTTAAATCCTCCTCCTTATTCTGTTATTACTCTCACCAGCCATGCTGGTTACTAATTATGGTTGTATTTAAAAATGATTCTGATCAAGTTTCCTTCAAATTGGTCCCATGGTTTCAGGAAATATTTTTTTATGAATGGAAGCTGGACACAAAGTCAGATGGCAATATCTCACACTGTTCTTTTTTTGTAAAAAAATTTGGCGCCATGCTCCTTTTCCACAAATTCTCATATCAATGTTAATTTACCTTTGACTCTTTTAATGCATGGTCACTAATAGTATTTCCTACTTTTGTACTGGCTACCTGATGGTTCCCTGTTTCAGTCATAATTATAACAACATCATGGTATAGCGTCGGTTTCTTTAATTCATTCACACTGTACCTAAAAATCATTTTTTCCCAGTGATTGTCATACAAGTAAATCTAAATTGTCAATGTAATTACAATTTTTTTTTTATATATCTGATAAGGTGTAGCTTCAACAGGTAAATAATAGGTGTAGCTTCAACAGGTAAATAATTGAAGAATGTTTTATCTAAGAAAAGGCAAACCTCTAAGAATAAAAAAAAACATATTGAATCAACTAAATAGATTATCCGAATTACAAATCAGCGGAAATTAATAAAGCAATATGAATTTTAAGATGCAATATTTGCAGTAGGTTCTCAATTCATAAAAATGTTGATCTCTAATGGATGAAAGACATATCATTTGATTGTGTCATATGCTTTCAACTTGTATGAGAACTACCAATGCCCTATGAAAGCAACCTGATTAATGATTATTAGCTTCCTCTGCCTAATAAACGTATTTACACTTTTGGTATTAAGCTATATTTTGCCTCCGAATGACCTTAGATCTACTCCGAATCACCGTTTGACGTCAGGCAACAATCACTTTTTAATTGTGACGTCAAATGTTTTGAATTATGATGTCAAAGTTTACGGGAACCTGTGTGATTTTATGTAATGGCGGACAAATTTGCATACAAGTGTAAATACGTCTATTAATCAACACTACTTTTTCACATTGTTCCTGTATTTTGTTCAAACCATTATGCTTTTGAAAAATCACAAATTTTATTGTTTTGATAAAAAACTTGACACTATATCATCATGATCATGTATATCTTAAAATATGGATAATTGATATGAATATATAACAATAAATTATTATCATGATTATACGAGAAAATACACATGCAATAATGATTGAAATTTAATAAAAAATTTTATGAGCTTTCTGCTATGAAATCGACATCTTAAGATGCCAATTTCAGCTTCATAGAGTATTATGATTGATTTCATGTGGAATGATACTGCTTAGTTTTCAGTAGACAATTTCTGTCGAAGTTTTGTGCTTAAAGTATTACTTTTAGATTCATATATTATTTATATTAAATGAAATGCTTTATGCAAAAATCACTTGCTTTCACATAAATATTATTTTATTTGTACATTCAATAAAAGGGCCTGCAATTATATTAAATGAGATGCTGTGTTTAGCTAGTTCATGGCTTTTTAAAATGACATTTGGTTTAAATGATGATGGTCACTACACAGCAAAAATGCGGTTTTTTCATTTCATTTGATAAATTTGAGTTATTTGTAAAATAAAATGTAAAAATGCAATATTTATATAACACATAAATTACATTCACAATCTATAATATTTCTTCTAATATTTTGAGAAATATCTGAAATTTGAACCTCAATTTACTTAGCAATAAGGTATATTTTTATCCTTAAGGGCATACGATACAGTTACAGTGGAGGTAATGACATTGTTAAAGTAAAATGTTATTTTTCGTGACGTCAAACTTTGACATATCGGGAAAAGATGCATTTTTCCACTGATTTTAATCATTAACTTGAAAACGAGTACATTGATCCCTCTTTTTTTAAAATGAGATTTGGTTTATGTATAATGATTATTTGTACATGTACCAATATTTATGAACAAATCACCGATTTAATTTACAAAAATTACATAAATATACAGCAAAAAATTACGTTTTTTTTCTATAATCATGAAACTTTGATAAAAATGAATTAATTATAAAGAATTGTTATGCAATTTTAGAACATATGTAAAGAAGATATTCCAATTGTACTTACAAAAATCTGCTTGTATTCATCTTTTGAAACCAAAAATTTGGGAATGTCTGTCCAAATGATAGAAATGTCCAAGAAACCGAAATTTTTAGTAAATGTCTAAAATTTCAACCCCATTTATCTCTAAAAGTAGCACATGAAGGTATATTTTATTACATATTTGAATTGACTAGGTGAAAAATAGTTTGTATGCAAATTCTTGTCAAAAATTCCCTGTAGGATCAAAACTGTATCTTATGACCTAAATAGGTCCACATTATTAGCTAAAATCTCAAATAAATTTTTAAAAGTTATTATCACATTAATATTGGTAGGATCAAAACTGTATCTTATGACCTAAATAGGTCCACATTATTAGCTAAAATCTCAAATAAATTTTTAAAAGTTATTATCACATTAATATTGGATCATAGTTAAAACAAAGCTTGAAAATATGTGTTTTTTTTTTTAATTTTCATATCAGCATTCATTTTATGACATCAAAATTAGCATCAACTTCGGTTTTCTACCCTTTTTTGTGTCAGTATAAAGCTTTATAAGCCAGCAACTGGTCCTTGCCAATACCAGGTTTTGATTTTCGATGGCAAGATATATATAATAATCACCATGTTTTTGTATCTGAATAACTGTGTCACATTCATTTTCATGGTGTACAACAGTTTAATAAAATATAAGAGTCTTAAGATTTGTTGTCATTTTCGATTGCCATACTATTCACTTTCAAGCATATTGTCTGGTAAGTTGCTATCTTAAAAGGCAAGTAGTACACCTCTTTTTTTTCTCAAGTAATACAAGATCTATTTGGTGACCAATTCATATATATATATAAATGAGATAAATGTTTGAGTTTTTACTATTTTGGTGGCAGCAAAGCGGTGTCAGATGTAAACCACAATAATATTTTTTATGAAACTGGTTTATTTTATATTCACTAATACTGCATATTTAAAATTTACAACTGCATCAACCATCTACTTAATACATACCATAATGGATCATACTGAATACAATGTGTACTAGAAACATTATTACTACACTCCTGTCCTCCTCTCATGTGATAGGGGTAATTATCCTTTCTGTTGTCACAACTACAGCAAAATCCCTAAAATATATGTCATAAAAGCCCTTAAAATTTTTTTATTTGTTGACTGATATTTTTAAGGCTTGTGGTAATTTCTTAGATTACCCATAAAAAATAAATAGCCAAGAGTGGACAATCTTATCTACTGTAAATTCAGAAATTATTGCGAGGTTTCATTTAATGCGATAAATGCGATTGGTTGAGTATCACAATAATTAGACCTCCCATTTTGATATCTGATACATATATCAGTATGCAGATTTTTCTGAAATTGCAATAATTAATCTCGCATTTCTATCCATTCTTCAACAAGAGTGCACACGCTGAAATGTCTCGCCTTCTTTACTAACCATTGATTTTATGTTCATAGTCCTAAATATAAAGCTTTACTACAAGTAACACATAAACTTAACATGATCCAAGAAAATGAGGTCAAGGTCAGATAAACCAAACGAGAAATACATGTACACCTTACAATCATTCAATTAACCAAACATAGTTGACCTATTGCTTATAGTTTCTAAGAAACAGTCTTAACCAAGAAAACTTAACATTGACCAATGAACCATGAAAATGAGGTCAAGGTCAGATGAACCATGCCAGACAGACATGTACACCTTACAATCAATGTATGCATTAAATATAGTTGACCTATTGCTTATAGTATCTAAGAAACAAACTTAACCATGAAAACTTAACATTGACCAATGAACCATGAAAATGAGGTCAAAATCAGATGATACCTTCCAGACAGACATATACACCTTACAATCCTTCCATACAACAAATATAGTTGATCTATTGCTTATAGTTGAAGAAAAACCGATCAAAACACAAAAACTTAACACTGAGAAATGAACTGTGAAAATGAGGTCAAGGTCAAATAAAACCTGCGAGACTGACATGTACATCATAAAATATTTCCATACACCAAATATAGTTGACCTATTGCATATAGTATTAGAAAAAAAGACCAAAACTCAAAAACTTCACTTTGACCACTGAACCATGAAAATAAGGTCAAGGTCAGATGACACCTACCAGTTGGACATGTACACCTTACAATCATTCCATATACTAAATATAGTAGACCTACTGCTTATAGTATCTGATATATGGACTTGACCATGAAAACTTAACCTTGTTCACTGATCCATGAAATGAGGTTGAGGTCGAATGAAAATTGTCTGATGGGCATGAGGACCTTGCAAGGTATGCACATACTAAATATAGTTATCCTATTACTCATAATAAGAAAGAAATAAACATTACAAAAAATGTTGACTTTTTTTTCAAGTAGTCACTGAACCATGAAAATGAGGTCAAGGACAATGGACATATGACAGACGGAAACTTCATATCATAAGGCATCTATATACAAAGTATGAAGCATCCAGGTCTTCTAGCTTCTTAAATATAAAGCTTTTAAGGAGTTAGCTAACGCCGCCGCCGCCGGATCACTATCCCTATGTCGAGCTTTCTGAGACAAAAGTCGCAGGCTCAACATAAAATTGCAATAAATGCACACAATAATTCCTGAATTTACAGTATATGGATATTTTTTTTCCTGTTTAGCTTTTTTCAGCTGACTTTGCTGCAATTCATTTTATGTTGCTGTGGATTCTTTTATTTTCATGGGTATCAAATAAACTCATCACAGATACCAGGATTAGAATATTGTACGTTTTGTCCATAAAAAACTAATTAGTAACACTCGAATACAAAAAGTAGGCCAAATAAAGTATGAGGCTGAAGAGCATTGAGGACCCTCCAATTTTGATGGATTGAGTAAAAAAAAAATCATTTTTCCAAAGTCTGCATACAAGTCTATATATAACTTGTGCTTTGTTGAACATTTGAATTTGTGGTTTATCTATTACCACAAAATCCATGAAAATTTGTATCCCATGAATAACAAAGAATCCACAGTATTTTTGAACTTTGTAGATGTATTTATATATCTTATATATATATATTATAAGTTTAACACCATTGCGCAATTTTATATTTACATAATTTTTCTAGTCATACATTCAAACCTGCCATACCAGCAGGGCTTCTAAAACATATTTGAGCCAGCCGGACATTTTATATCTGATCCCGATTTTAATCCCTTACGACTAAGAAACAAAAGGCAATTATGGTAATCAGTTGGCCATCCCAATGATTGACAATAAAAAAAAGACGATATTAAACTTTACTTTGATATCAATTCGATGTTCTGACGTAAACTGTTAAATTGGCAGTGCATTATTAGAAATGTGCAACATCAGCGTACAAATATCTGCCTTATACTCTTTATTTGTGCTAAATAAAGTTGTCAAATACTTTACTTTCGTTTTTAAAATCACATTTTCCTAATACCGCATGTTGACTTGACAATGGTAAAACATGGACCAGAGACGGATACCTAAAATCTGTGTACGTTTTCAAAGCACGACAGAGTGTGAGAAGCTCTTTCCACGTTATTTCTTCAACAAAATACTCGAAATGAACGTTAGATACAGGTATCAATGATAATTCTAGCATTTTTGAAGAAATTAGGATGCATAATTAAATTTCCAACCTGCGTGTACTAGTTCAAACCACGTGGTTCTGACGATTTTTCATTAAAAACCTTTTTAAATTTTTCATCAAATCATATTTATAAACGTATCTCTTATAATTTTAATCTTTTGGACTAAATTTATTAGATGCAAACCGCTGAAATGTAAGAAAATAACTTTGATTCGTTTGAATCGACCGATCAATGTATACAATGTCAGGTACAAAATAGTTTATCTGTCACCTGAACAGGTAGATTTCAACTAATAAGCCTTGATTTAAATGAGAAGGTATTAAAGTAGGGGTTGTTTTGATAGTACTTAATCATCATGTCACTTTTATGACCGGAACTGTGTGGTTGTTTAAGGCAAAAGGTTGGGTCAAAAACATCGCGAATTATGTTAAAATGACCGTCTCTGAAGAAAGCCTTGAACACCAAAAAGTAGATGTCCGGTTCATGCTGATCCCTGGCGGACATTGTCAGGTAAAAATGTAAATGTCCCGAATATATGACCGTTTTGGAAGCCATGCTTAACAGTCACCTTGTTTCAGTGGTCACCTACCTCTAATGGTCACTTTCAGACCCTCCCAAACGTTTTCTCTATATAATTTAACTCAAATCAGTGGTAACCTGTCTAACGCGGTCAGCTGTCACCTATTTGTTCCACGAAATCTTCATTTAAACTTTTAACAACAGTCATTCTTTTATTCCACTGACCCAAAAACCATAACTTTACCGAGTGAAAAGACTGAAACAATTTGCCCCGATACCGACCATAGGCGATCTCGGAATCAATTTTTTTTTTCGTAACCTCATTTAAAAGGTCGCCTCTCTTGAGCGAAAACTTTTGATACTTCCCAAGAGTGACTGCTTAATACAGGTTTGCCTGTATTTAATCACATATCAATCAAAATACCTTGAATCCTTTCTCACACTGTTGATCCAGTGAATTAACATCACATCCAGGGTAATTATCTGTGTTGTCTTTGTGGTAAAATACTTCATATGGCTTACTGTTAACTATCTACAATCATATAAAGCTGAAAGATACACAAAGTTGACAAGAAAGGCTAACAAGTTGAACTGTGAGCTATTGCCCACTAATGATTCCAAAGCTATAATTATTCAGATAACAGGAAGTTGATGAGCGAAGGATGTGAATACAAATCACACAGTATAGCATGCTAACATGAATGTAGATACCAAATTTCAAGGTGCTCTGATTCGTTGTTCCCAAGAAAAATGTGTCGAAAATTTCTTAAATGGTAATGATGTGTAATGATATAAGTATTTGGGAATCAGGAAGTTAAAAAGGGATGACTTTGAAAATGCATCACAAAGTAAAGCATATTTTGTATGTAGCCTGATAACACCAAGAAAAACGTGACAAATATTTCTTACATGGCCATTATGTGTTAGACTATAAATAAATGTTATCGCAAAACAGAAAGTTGGTGAGCTAAATGTGTGAAAATGCATCACACAATATAGCATATAAAAATAAGGAGATGTGGTATGTGTGCCAATGAAACAACTATCCAACAAAGTTCAAATGAAGTGGATGTAAGCAATTATAGGCAACCATACGGCCTTCAACAGCATGTTCACATTAAGCCTTCTAAAAGTTAACAGGGTAGTGGATGGGTGATATTAAACATCAAATCTTAAATTAATTGTAATAAATTGAAAAAGTGGATAAAATTAAATTTAACATAATTGTATTCAGTTGATAAATAGGAACAACATTAAAATTTAACATAATTGTATTCAGTTGATAAATATGATAACAATAAATTTTGAATATTACATCGGTAAAACGAAAGCTTAATTAAAAATAACAGTTAATATGTCACTAAAGGACAATTATTATCAATACCGCTTATACCCTGAATAAAAAAAATCATTTTCAATCCAGTTGACAAGATCAAATGAATTATGAATTTTGCAATTTGAGCAAAATACAGTTGAAGTGGTTAATTGAAACGTCAGAGAAAAGAGATCTTTAATTAGTGGATAAATTAATTTGGATTGATAACTGTGAGTTTTACTGAAGCACTATGGTTGAATAATATACAATTACTGTCTTTTGATGAGGTAAATATGTGGTTTTGTTGACTTTTGAAAAACTGATATTCATTGAGGCCAACAGCCAAAGTGAATATCAGTTTTTCAAAAGTCAATTTAACCTCATATTTACCGAAACAAAAGACAGTAATTGTTTTATTCCACATTCCGAGAGAGTACCGAGAGAAATGTATGTAATGACAATTATTTACAAAAACTAATTTTACATCACGATTTTAACATAATTATACACGTAAAAGCACACGACATTTTGCGCGGTGAATATACTTTTCCGCAGGTGAATATGCTTATTTATTCAAAAACCTACTAAATTTCTATCAATATGGAATAACATTTATTATTGTGTATAAAAATGCAAATCAAGGTAAAATGAACGGGCATCTAATGTATGTGATTTGTAATTTACCGGTGGTCTTGGAATGAACTATATCTGGATTTATCAGAATTGTATCAATATATCGTTTGATGTTATAAAGATATGTATCTGCAAAATTGGTCAACAGCATATTATTTTGAGAAATAAAGTGTTTATAGAAATGTAAAGTTTGAGAATTATTTAAACTACTTTAAAAATGTTAATCTACTTTCAAAAATATGAGGTGGTACATTGGAAATAAATATTGAAGTTGGTCTTTTCTCTAATATACCAAGAGAACACCTTTTATGTACATGTTGTAATATTTTTCTTGGCCAACTACTTTTTAATTATTATGTTTGACGAAAGCTACGTCTAGATCACTTACAATTAAGCTTTGGTTCTATTTGAAAAATGCACAGAAAACTAGATTTTTATAATTGGTTAGTTATAATATTATTGTGTTGTTCTCTGCTATAAGTCTTCTTTTTTTTCATAACATTTTTTTATTGTTACCATATGCATGTCCTAACTTAACACAATGGATTCAAGTTTAAAAAACAAAGGGAACATCTAAATAATACAGTGCAACAATCAAATCATTAGACACAGAGATTTTAGAATATTGTCTGCACAACATTTCATATTTTTATCAGATTTGTTTAACCTGTGCGGTATTGTACCTGTACTAATTTGAGTGGATATATCAGTTTGGGTGGATAGCTCTTTATCTTTAGTATAACTGGGTTTATCAGGGTGAAATTTTTTCCATTTACTTTATCTGTTATCCTCAGTATCTTTAAATAGTCAGGTTTCATTTTAAACTGAAAAAGAAAAATACATCATAGATTACTGAATTAAACAGGGAATCATACAGGATACATCATGGGTCCTATTGGGCCCAAAATATAAAGACCACTATCTCAAATGAAAAGTGTTTAAAGTTGATGCATAAACATGAGAGAAAGCAAGATTTTTGGTGAGCTTTTTTTAAACACTTTTACATTTAGGCAATTTATCATTCGAAATGCTTCAGATGCTATTTTATAAATCATGAAGAGAATTCTGTCCAAATTTCATAAAATTCTATGAATGCTGTGATAAAAGTTATTAACAACGTGAATAAGAAAAACTGAAACCACAGATTTCAAATGTTGACGATGACATTCAGAATTGCAATGTTTCACCTTCACAAATTTGTTTTTGTAGAGTGAGAGACCCATTTTCGCCGCATAATTCGTTCATTTCTACTTACATCCGACCTACATTCGAATATTTGGAACTTTTTATGAAGGTTTCAGAAATTTAACTATATGAAAAAAATATTTGATAAAGAAATTATCTTCAAAACATTGGTTAATTGTTCTAAAAACGAACGCAAACTCCAGAGGAAATCAAGTTGTTCGTGTACCATGGGGGACACATTTTCGCCGCAAGGTATGATATGACCATCCTCATTATTCTGGTATATTATAAAAACGAATGTTTGCAATTACATGAATTAGCTTGAGAGATCATTCCTATACGATTTTTCTCACAAATATTTACTTGAAGACTGCGCATGATTGCCATATAAATCTTACATAATTGCCAAAATCATTTAAAAAACACCTGCATATTTCTCAACATGTGCGAATAACCTTGGAAATGGGGTAAAGATGAATATCAGCAATTGTAACATTACAAACAGCCTTTACCATCTATTTAGGCAAGTATTGGGTAAAGGCACACAAATTTTACAGAAAAAATAGCAAAACGGCGAAAATGTGTCCAAGGCGAATATGCGCCACCCACTCTAGTTGAGACTAAAATAGATTAAACTTATCTGGTAATAAAAAGTTCAGATTCTGATGAATCCATAAATATATAGTGTTTGTCTCTGAAATTCCTCTACAATCAGCTTAAACAGTACCTATTTCATAAATTTTCTGAGATACATATCCCCTTTCTAAGGTCCACCTGTTTCACCTTTAACAGAAACTTGATGGAAGCACAGTAACTATAGTTGTTTATAATGGAAATGACTAACCTGTGTATTAACTGTTACATTAAAAATAATTTTCTCCTTGCATTTTCTGTTTCCATGACATCTGTTGATAAACACATCTTGCCCCAAACAAATGTTACACCATATCAAGAGTACCAAAATCTGTTTCAAGGTCATCGCAGACTCAGCATCTAAAAATATAAATTTTAAAACTATATTAATTAGAGATTTTGTGACTACAAACATATACTTTGATAGACTATAAAATAGAATAATTCATATTATTATACTTCACCTTGAATTGCTAGTTTTTAATTGGTTAATATGATGGTGACATAAATTAAATAACACATGGCTGAGAAGGCAATAAAGCAGATCTAGGCTTTGCCTTGGCTGACAATGTTTTCTCATGGTTATAATCTGCTCTTATACTCTCTTAGCTATGGTTTATTCATATATTACCATAGGTTGGTGTTGCTCAGTCTTTAGTTTTCTATGTTGTGTTTTGTGTACTATTGTTTGTCTTTTGGTCTTTTTCTTTTTTAGCCATGGCGTTGTCAGTTTATTTGCGACTTATGAGTTTGAATGTCCCTTTGGTATCTTTCGCCTCTCTTTTACCATACATTCTCCTTTTCCAAATGTGCTGGGTTTATTTGCTTTTCCAGCTTTCATTACATTGTAATACAAATGTATTAAAATATGCATTAAATGTGCTTGCCAACATATGGGTCTTAACAATAGACAAGTGCCTATACCATATGGCAAGATAGGCAATATGGCAAAATTTGTTGAAGGCAATAAGGTAAACTATAGTTGTTCTCTAATTCTTGTCTTTTGGTCTCAGTAGGAAAGTTGTATAATTAATTGGCCTTCAAGCCCTTCATACATGTACCACATATCCTTTTTTATATCTGGTATATTGCATGACTTCCAGAAGTGTCAATTCATAGTAAACATTTTAAAACATTTTTGGCAATATTCATACCTTTTACAGACTCCCTTTGGGATTTAATCTGCCAGTTATTAGCACAATAATTATATAATAGTTATTGAAGAAATGGTCATTATCATGATATATGGACTGCCCACAGGACAGTGGTATTGACTAAGACAGCGATAATGACTGAGCCGTAGGCAGTCCATGTATCACGATAATGACTAGTTCTTCAATAACTATTATGTTTATTTCATTGAGGAACCATGTTTTTAAAAATTTTCATAAATTCAAATTGTTCAAAGCAAACTCGAGTTATTGTACGATTTCTATAGGAAAGAGTGAAGACCAGTCATAGTGATAACTATTAGCCACTGCCATTCAATTAAGTGCAATTTTTCAGTATATGAATACAAAATAAAGTTTTCTATAATTTTATAATTCTTGTTGCTGAGTAGTTTGTCTCTATCAGCATCGGAAAGTACGGCAAAACGATCATTTGAGTTGTCTGTAGCAGACATGCCTTCCAGTTCAGCCATGTTCCAAACGTCTGAATCACGATTGCATTTTATTAAAGGAACATCACTCTCAACAGAGAAATCACGCCCCACTGGTCATTAACATGTAAAAGTCCATTAACAACCGGTTTTCTGGACCCTTTTTTTCTGTTCAAGACCGATGGAATTTTTAACTAAAGAATAAAGAATGTCATGTGGCCCCTTGTTATCCAATAAGAGAAGCTAATTCTTAACCGATATGAAATAATCTGATATAATATGTGAAATGTAACAGGACATTCTTTTCTACATTTAATCCAGTGCTGCCAATCAGACAAAAACAAGAATCAAGTTTGTAATAACTGGATGTGTAAAATAAAGGAGTAAGTTTGGTAAGGGCTTTATTTAACCCTGTATATTAAGTCCATTCTTTCGAAATAAAAAAATGTTTCAATTTGATGAATAAACATGCTAGAAAATTGAGTAGAAATATGTTTATCTTACATTACACACAAAATAGGCCAAAAAATACAGATTTTGGTTAACGAAAAGTAGTCTTGATTTCAACTCATTTAGGCCTAAAAAACATGCAGCCCAGCATTCAACAGATGAATATTAAAGTCAATATATGTAGTTTGTTATAACAAACATAATGTCAAAAGATATTTTTAGCAGACGTATGTGCTTTATGTTTACAGTCCTAAAATCCAATGAAAATTGAATTGAATTTCGTGAAAAATCAAAATTAGTGCTATTTGAGATGTCATGAAAAGAATGCTGATTTGTAATTTTTCAATACCGGTAAATAGAGCTGTTTTCCTGTAAAAAGAAATTCTTTCACTCATTATGACAAAGTATTGAAATTTCAGCTAGAAAAAGGGGCCATATTGGTGCCTTATTCAACCTACAGGTCTTCCTTTGTTATCATTATATAATTTCATTCTAATGTATCCACAGGTTGCACATTGTAAATATAGCTGATTCACAAACCACGCCTCTTTTGGGGAGATATCTAATATTTATAGATATTTTGTTTTGTTTACCTACTCGTTCCCAGATATGATCTCCATGTTTCATCTCATAGAGACACAACTTGGGAATTTTACCAGTAAACATGCATTTGGATAGCGGTCAAATTGAATTCTCAGGAAGACTCAAAGTAGAGAGAGGGGTAGTACAGAATGTTAGTGTAGGTTTAAACTCTTAGAAGTTCGAGGGATATAAATGTTGAAAATGTAACGCACAACCTCAGATTTTGACCTTTGCAAAAAATGTAGTGCATGTGATCTTTCCATTCCATTCCAGGATATAATTTTTTACGAAGCTTGTAAAAGTGGCACAGTTTTAGCCTTAAAAAGAGTTATTAAGGTAAATTGAATTGTCTATATTTACAGAAGTGCAACCTATATCATATATTTTTAAATATAACTTATAATATAAACATGATAAATGGGATAATGTCCTTTCAATACCATGACTGTCACAATAAAAAACGACAGAAATGTGACAAAATTTCAAAACTTTGACTAAATTTGCAATTATTTTGATTTTTGAAACATAATTCATTATAGGCATAGTTTAGCTTCCAAAGATGGAGAATTATAAAAGATCATATAAGATTACTGTTTCAACACTATAAAATTCATGATGTGGGCACTCTGGTCCCATTGTCCTAAGTGCTAGTCCACTTAGCTATTTTACTGATTTACAAATCAAAAATATTGCTTTTAATAAACATGATGAATTAAAACATCAATTTTTTAAATTGTTTCAACAAATGATTGGGGTTATTCTTTCAAATGCTTTATTTCGAATTAATAATTGTTGATTTTGCAATTTAGGGTGTTGATTCGGGAAAAACTGTATACCACTGAGCTTATGTGTAATTGTCAGTTTTATTGTTTATATTTCATGTCATAACAATTAATGTACTAGTAAATGTATTTGCGCAAATAAATATTGTCTTATGTCATGTTTGTCTATTTACTTTGTTTTAAAATACAGGCCTTTAAATACTTCAAAACAAAACTAACATTTTTGAACTATGTTAGAGCTATTAGCACAAATTGTAGTTAAACAAAGAAAAATGATTTCAGCGGGCATTTATAGCTGTCAAATGTATATTCACCGATTTGACTCAAGTTTTCATATTTGATTTTTAACATACTAAAATATATATCTAAATTACATAACGTCTAAAAGAAACAATAAGAAATGCATTGACATTATAATGTATCAGCATTTCATGTGTATTTTAGACTAGACAACATTTAAATAATCGCTACTTCAGATGACCTCTGAACAATGCTGGTAGTCATATGACCCGATGTGAACATATATACACAGACAAGCACATGCAATTGTATAATGACAATTTTTCTAAGTCTGTTTCATTATGAATTAAAAAAAATATGTAAATCATCATTTTACCTGTATAAGAATTTATTTTTGTGGGTAGAATTGGTCAATGAAATGGTTCTTCCTGGTTTCACTTACAACATTTACAATGTTTTAATAACTGAACATGCTTAGCACATGCCTATATAGATATAGGAAGATGTGGTGTGAGTGCCAATGAGACAGCTCTCCATCCAAATAACAATTTATAAAAGTAAACCATTATAGGTCAATGTACGGCCTTCAACACGGAGCCTTTCACACCGAACAACAAGCTATAAAGGGCCCCAAAAGTACAACATTTACAATGTTTTAATAACTGAACATGCTTAGCACATGCCTAACCTATCTCAAGTTAAAGGTCAAATTGAAGGTCGCATAAATATAGATTCAAATAAGGTTGAATCATTGACTTGCAAATTTAAATAATCATGATAATACATCAGTGATGTTTTTGAGCTTATATTGACAAAATTGAACCAAACTGATTGCTAATAGCGAAATATTATTAAAGGCATCAGCTATTGTAAAAATTTGAAACAAAACAAATTATATATTTCAATTCTTTGTCTTCATCGTAGCTAATGGTAGTACAAAAATGTTTAACATTTGGGGTTCTGTGCTTTCATATGTATGGAACAGTACATTTTCATTCCCTTTTTGAAGCACATTTGAATCCAAAAGATATTCAAAATCAGTAATATCTAATGATCTACTAATACACACCTGTAAGTCAGGAGCCTGTAATTCAGTGGTTGACCTTCATTGTTGTCTTTATCCTTTATAATTTTTTTAATCAGATTAATTGCTTAATCATAAATCAGGCCATTGTTTTTTTTGGTTTGAACTGATGTCCTTTTATGGCTTTAGATACTGTCAAGTCTGTATGCTATAAAGGGTACAGAACATTTGTTCCAACAGGAACAGGTATTGACATTCACTTATAACAAAGTTTCCAGGGGAATTTCTGTTAGGCAGAACAAATATATGTTGACAGTTGAAGGCCCGAGGTAAACTATAGACTATAGTTGCTTGCATCCATATGTCATTTGGTCTCCGGCGGATAGTTCATTTTTTTAGTTGCCTCACTGGCAATCATACCATATTCCATTCTTTTTATATATACAGTACACACAAAGTCATAAAGGGGATGCAGCTAAAGCTCACTCATGGTGATAACTTTTCACAGTGAATGCTCTGAATTGCAGTGTCAGACGGCCAAGTCAGAAAATCGCTTCAGACACAGAATCCAAAGGTACTTGTTTCTATCAATAGGAAGGTCGACTTTCAAAGTATAATATGACTCCTATGATACACCTACACTGATAGTCGACTTTACTATTAATAGAAACCAGGCGTTACAAGAGCCTGTGACAGAATCCAAAATGGATTATCAATTCACTAATTTGACCTTATTCAGGTCAATATGGTAGCAAGACCAGAGTGATATTTAAGGACTTGCTTGTTGACAATAAAATTCAAACCAACTGGCATCTGCTTACATTCACATTTAAAACTTTTCATGAGTTTACGCATCGCATGTTGGCGGTTTTCTAACTTTGAATATCAGTACGGTAAGGGGAAAGAAACTTGTTATCATCTGTCAACTATCTAATCAAATTCAAACATTAGCTTTCAAAAAAGCTAAATCCGGGCTCCTTCACGGCTCAACAGACTCAACAGGATTACATGCTAATGTGACACAAGCGGTTCGAACAGATAGAGGTTTCTAAGGGGACGACTATTAGATATTCTGAAAAAAAGGGGGAGGGTCTGAAAGAAGATTCATTTTACATTTTGGATCATTTATAATAATAATAATAACACATTTATGGATCATTTATAATAATAATAATAATAATAAGGCTGCATTACGTCATTTGAAATAATAAGAATAATGAAAATGAATTAGATAAAATAATAATAATAATAGTAATCATAATAATAATAATAAATACTTTATTTACAGACTAAAACGTTCAAACAATGACAAGGTAAAATCGGTTAGTACAATATTAATCACCCTGATGCCCTCTGACTAACTCAAAATATAATGATAATATATTTAAAGGTAAAATCACAAAAATAATGAACTATAATATATGCATATATACATACATATACATACATACAACTTTTATGCAAAACAAATGGTGAAAAACATACAGATTTTAAGTGTTAATGTTTCGTGAACATATGTTCTTAATGATGTACAAAACAAATAGTTATATGGTTTTTCAGACTATAGATAAATATCTGTGATAATCATTATTTGGTTGGTTTTACATGTTGTATATGAATCGATAATTTGCTTTCTTGTTCTAAAACAAGAAATTATGATACCTTTGTTTTAACTGTTTTATCTTTTCTATCTTTTTTTATTTATACAGGAATACTGTTCCAACGCCACTTTTATAGCCCATATGTTTGAAATTTGAATATTTACGAAATGGGAAAGATTAGATTATCATGCTATTAAAAGAATTTGGCCAAAAAACCAATAAAGAAGGTAAGATAACACTTATTTATCTGAAAATGCAACACCACAAGGTGTTTCCTACATGCGGACACATCATGAACAATCTCTTATTGTATCCTTATTTTTATTTTGAATCTGGCTTTTTTGTGAATTATTCCTATAAGTTATTTCATACAGCAATTTCACTACGGTTACGCTTCCGATTTTCAAAATAGAAGATTTTTGTAAGATGACAATGTTGATTTGTACATGAACAGAAGACAAAAGCATGAACAGTTCGCCTATATGCGACTAAGGAACTAGCATATTTGAATATCTATTTTAGGGTCAAGTATAATCCTAATGAAATGGCTGTCGTTCTGATGAAGCAATATGGCTGCTATGCAAATTAGTAAAGTACTCAAAATTTTGCCATATGCATAATTTTTGGGGTAAAATATAATTAATTTTTATTCTGTTATGTGCAAGGTTCTCTGAAGCAAAGTTATTTATTTTCAGTTCTTATCAGGTTGCTAAATGGTCTTCCCCTAAAAAGGATACAACACTGAAGATAAATCCGCCATGTCGAATTTTACGTTCGACTTAAATGAGAAAACATTATAACTTTAAATTTTCGTAATACTCAGAATTTTCTACCCCACGAATACATGATCTTAGCTGTATTTACCAAAACATTTCGGAATTTATAATCTGGTCATCAAGAAGAACCTTTGACAAACAAGCTGCTGGTAAAACTGCTATCTGTACACCTTGTAAAAAATACTTTTTTTCATTTGCCTTGACATTGGGTGTAGTGTAAGGAAACATGACTTTGCCCTCAAGTTCAGTTTTAAAAAAATGAAGTTATATCGAAAATGAAGTTCATGGTTTTACCTGCAAATGTGACTATACTTATAAATGGAACAAAAGATAAAAGCATATCGTTTAAAAGTAAATAATTAGCAATTTCAGATAAGTAAAATTTGTAATTTTTGTTTATTTTGGTATCCAATGATAAAAAGATGATCAATGGGGACTAAAGCTACTAACATCAGAGGGTTCAATAGTTGAAGTTACTAGGGTGGCTATTGATTTTATACAATGGACATAGAAGCAATCAATGATTTAACCCATGATGTCCTTTAGTTGTCACGTTTAAAGTGTTTAGCGGGACTTTTAAATCTACTTATAAAGCTGAAGTCTGTGGAGTTATTACAACTCTCGGTATTTGAAATTAAAACAGTCTTGCTACACAGGAAGATTTTTTAACTGACGAAAGTTCCAACCATGATTACATTGACAAAAAGGAAAGCAATAGCCGAAATATCTGCTAAAATTGCCTGGACCAATGAGGACATTCGGAACACAAATGATACTGTGCATACGTTGTACTGGTATATTATGGTAATGTCCTGGCTTGGCGTGTTTTATCCGTTTCACATTTTCAAAGAAACAAAACCAAAATTTAAGAGAACAGTGATACGGTTTGGATGTTGCTTTACCCTTGCTCTTCTACTAGGAATGAATTGTGTCCGAATAACAATTGGTCTTTTTGTTGGGGACTTCGTAGAGGAAACTAGAGACTTTAAACTTGTTGCTTCGCATCACGGTGCGGAGCTATTAGTTTCAATCGAAATACACGCCATCTTGAATAAATTACTTTTCCCGTATAGATTCTGATTGGATGCGGCTGAGATACAGCAACAGCTATTGTCTTAAATGAGATAAAGAATTACAGACTTTTCTCGGCCAGGATAAGACATTAAATGCCGGAAAATTGGCTATGTGTATTTCAGTTCCGATCAACTGTCATTAATTCATGTTCGTTTTATTATGCATACATTTCACAGATGAATTCAATATTGAAATATCAATTATTAATACGTGTTTATTTGCTTTGTTACTCTGCAATTTGTACGATTTGCTTTGCTAAACAATGTTCATATACAATGTTTACAAAAATGCATTATCTGTAGTTTATAACTTCTGACAATCTAGGCACACCTCCAGAGTCGTGTCTATTTATAATTGTTTTAATTTTCAACAAGAAATTAAGATTTTTTAAAAGCATGGGTATAAAGAACATCAATTTTTTATCAATCAATATCTAAAAATACCACATTTCCAATACTAATTAACAACCACATGCACACATATTACCTTAAATTAGGATAGAGCGAAGCAGTCCATAGCTTTTTAGAAAGCTAAAACTTGTAGCTGTTACATGGGTGATCCTCTGTTTTGTCAACATGGCATCTCTTTTATATGTTTCTTACAAACCAGACGGAATAAGTGTTTTCTTTGATCAGTGGAACAAGAGCCGAGAATTGGCATTTACTTATTTTAGAATAAAAACAAACGAAAGAAAAACAAAATTAAAAGTAAAAGCATTTTTGATTGCAACACTCATTACACTAGCATCTAACGTCGTAACGGTCGGCGTGATATTGTTTGTAGATCTTGGATCTGCATCAGAAACCATATTGTTAGTCTACTCAACTCCGTTTAAACTAACAATAACCGTTAAAGTGTGTGCTTTCTTATTATGTATTATTGACATCATAGCTTGGATATTTCCAGTAATATTCTTTGTTCTGCTCTGTTTTACTCTTAAAGATGACTTTGAGACATACAACAGCTTCCTCACCAAGCAAGCTATTGATAGCAATGGCAAAATAGGAAAAGACATTACTCAGCTTCGGTTAGTGCACTTAGAACTGTGTACGGTAAAACTATCAGCAGTCTGGATAGCTCAGTCAGTTGGCTTTTGTTTACTTGGTTTGTACTGAACATTGGGAATGGCTATTTTACAGCCTTTTTACTTCTGAACAGTTCGTATGACGTATTTAGTACCATGATACTTGTGTTTTGGCTAGTTTCCAGTTGTGTTTACATAGGTGGAACCTCAATCTCAGCAGCTACTCTCCATGAAAAGGTAATTCAATATCGATAAATGATACTAGTAATTCAATATCGATAAATAGTAATTCAATATCGATAAATAGTAATTCAATATCGATAAATAGTATTTTAATATCGATAATAAGTAAATCAATTTCGATAAAAAGTGGATGCAGGAAAACAAACTTCTTCGCAAAACCAGATTCGTTTGCCTGCATGACCTCAGCAAATCGATCCACAAAACTAAGTTTTTGGTCTGTTAGAAGACGGTTATTCTTTTTGTTGATGCTTGAAATGAAATTGGGAACAATGCAACGAATTGTGGCCGTTGATATCGGCACCACAAGATGGAAAAAGTGGTGAGGCCAATTTTTTTTTATTATTTTGACACTGAATTGAAAATCCGTTAATTCTATTCGCCAAGAACATTTTTTAGAAAGTCAAAATGATACGTTCCATTGAAGTGAATATGTTTACCACCTCTAAGAACTCCTATGAAGATTGATTATAAACATTTCTTCACAAAAACAACTTGAATTTACTACCACTTATAGTTGATTTGATGTTTTGGGGATTGTTTATACGAATACGAAGATGTGATATGAGTGCCAATAAGACAACTCTCCATCCAAGTCACAATGTGTCGGCAAGGATATCGTCCGTCATGAACGGACTCCATGCCTCTGAACGTATGTTAAATTAATGAATGATTGATTGATTGGTTGATTGATTGAGCGTTTGTTTGCTTAATATCCAGTGATAAGTGTTTTATGGAAATAAAAGAACTCAGAGAGGTAGGATATACGTCAATGACACAGCAACCCAACGACACACAAATAACCAGCAGGAAAAAGGTGGATCAACTGCAATGAAGGGCGGAAAATTTGACTGCCATATGTATTTTGAAAATTTATCTTTGATGGATTAAATTATTTTGTCCATAAATATAGAACTTTTAGGAAAATTGTGTCTCTTCTTTTAAGGTCAATTTGTTTATAGGTAACTCATGTGCTTATATATATTTAGAGTAATTATGTATATATATATATATATATATATATATATATCGCTGAGTCTTACCACTGCCTTCGAACTTTTAGCTTCTTTGATTCCTGCCGGCTTGATTATTCATGGTATTTGATTTACAATAAATAGTTTACTAGATCTACAACAAAGATGGGATAAAACTTTCTTGATTCAAGCACAAATTAGTTCTCTTAATGTTTATGCATTTACATATTGGGATTGATTGCATGTCACTGTAATTAAAAATATAATTATATAACTAAGAAGTAATAACTTTTTTAGTAATCTTTAAATTTGTTTTTTAATCTGTGCTATGGTATTCTACCTTAAATCCCACCACAAGTCAATATTTGTCAAATTCGTTGCAAAGCAAGCACAAATTAAGGTAGACAATTTTACTATTGTTTCGATAATGAAAACTGGTAGGTGCCCAACTCAAGCTAAATTACCGTTACGGATATTTGCGACGGTAGGATCAAATATTGTCACGGAAACTAACGGTTATTGCAATTTTATGAATCTTTGTTTTCAGTCGCAAAAATTTACCGTCAAATCTAACATGTCGTAACTAAGTTAATGAATAACAGTACATATTGTAGTTCTAGGGCTGCTTCCGTCAATTCGACGGTCGTAAATTTATTTTTACTGGTGACGTATAATACCTATTGGTAAGGGTATTTATGCATCCTGCTATCGTGTATTTCTTTACTTTTGGCGTTCCTGGTTCAGTTGGTTCCCTGAGGTGCGATTCGTACGCAAGAAGTAATCAGTGCTGTTTCCATTTTGTTTACCCTTGTATTCATATTTACATAGAAGTGTTATCATTTATCAGCACAAAAGTTCAGATTTTGGCAATTAAACCATAAAAAGACAAGATAGTACAGCGATGAATATAGCCCTACAAAAGCAGTGATAACGTATCAATTTGTTAACGGTAATATAGACGCAATTAAGATTTCATTCCAAATAATTAACTACAAAATACTTTTTAAAGTGTTATTGCATCTGGCAAATTTGAGATAATGACTCTTTTCCGGTTTTATCAAAACTAATTGCTCTTTTTAGAGCAAGAGAAAAGATAAAATATTTATTTATTACTTCTATAAAATCATATCTTCGGAGATTGACGCCCCTCAGAAAATTGGAATTGTACTTTATTGAAAGTGCATACTATATATGGTATGTACATCAACTACAAAAACTTTTTTGTCGGCGTCTTTGTCTATATACTATCAATTACAAAAACTTGTTTGCTGACGTCATTGTCTTTACTATCAACGACGACTTGTTTTGTCGTGTATTTTAGATCTATTTGTGTGTTTGTTTGATCTTTTTAATCGGTTGTGTTGTATGTCTGTGATGTATGTTTACACAGTTTTGGCTGCTGGATCCCAATTATTGTCACATTAACCTATTATGTCTGTTTGGGTTGCTTACCCAGTCAATATAAAGGATCTATAAACAACTGTCATTCAAATGGGAGTTTAAGCTAAATAGAAAACCAGGTTTAACAAATAATTTTCTTCGGAAAACGCCTATACCAATTCAGGAATACGACCTTTGTTTTCCGCTCGGTCCGTTGGGTTGATAACTTTTGATTTTGTTATTTTTTAATGACTGCCCTTTTTTAATTTACCTCTGAGTTCGATATTTTGGTTACATAATTTTGGTCATAATGTCCTTCACGGGTTTCGGTATTTATTCAAACTTGGCTGTCAAATATTTGGCTTTGAGCGTTCCTGATAAAGGTAAATTCAGAAAGCGCTTTGGACGCAATCATTTATAGTTGTTATCTTTGTTTCAGATAGGTACTTTGTGTTTTTTTATGTGCTTGATTAGTTTAATCCTTTAAAACTGATTTTACCGTTTGTTCTGATGTTCTGTTGTAACACAACTGTCCTAGATTTTGGAGAGAGCCTGTAATCATATGATTGTCGTTGTTTTCTTTTTGTCATAATTGTTTTCGTTTATTGTTTTAGTATAAATCTATAGACAGCTAGTTTTCTGTTGTGTAACTCGTTTCAAATTTAGTCAAACACTGTTAGGTGGCTACACCGCCTACACCGTATCCAGCGCCCTAGATCATTTAACCACATATGCTATGAAATATAGCGTTCGCTGGTTGAGTAATGCATTTCCTCGTCGGTTTTATCTAGGGTTCTAACACAGTACATGATGTATAGCGACAAGTAGATGATATACCGTTCAGATCAGCTATTTTGGCTGTCGAATGCAACTTGCAAAGCTTAAATCTGTTCACCTTGTATGAGAAAAATAGTCATACTTGGTGATGAAATTTTGCATTCAACTTTACATGAGATGTTAGCTGTTTCATATCAAGACTGTGGAAGCTTTTTAAACGTCATTGAGGTTTGGTTCTTTATAACAATGATCTTTAATGGTGACTGACATCTTTGAACTGACCATAAGCAAATAATATAAAATTGTAAATTGTTTAAAGTAAATTTTCATCAATTTCAGATGAGTAGAAATGATAAAGTTATTAATTTCAGTAAATTAAAGGAACTAAAGGTAAATATCAATTCCATTTACTAATGACACAATGCTTGAGTAATGGAAGTTACAACGATTAACGTTGACGTTAGACTATTGGCATAATAATCAATTAATGCCTCCATTTATCTAAATTCTTTAATTTTCAATTTTAAAGTATAAGCGTAAAAGCATTTCAAATTCTATTCAACAAACTGAAATCATTTAGTCAAACCAAATACTCTGACGCCAGTGCTTCTTTTCCGTACAAACTAAAAGTTAACCTGAGGTAACGATGTCTTCATTGACAAAAAGGAAAGCTTTATCCGAACATTCGTCTGCTAAAATCGCCTGGACCAACGTGAACATTCGGAGCACAGATGATATTTCCACTACAATGTACTGGTACATCATAATAATGTCATGGTTTGGCTTGTTTTATCCCTTCAAAATATTCAAAGATGGTCAAAATGAAAACCATTAACGAAAACAAAATTACCACGATGTAGAAAGACAGTCATGCATTTCGGATTTTGCTTTAGCCTTGTTCTCCTACTAGGAATGAATTCTGTTCGAGCAATTGTTGGTATATTTGTTGGAGACTTTCTAGATGAAACTCGAAACTTTAAACTTGTTCATGTTACATGGGTGACTCTTTGTTTTGTTAATAGTGCATCCCTTTTATACTTTTCTTACAAACCAGAGGGATTACGTGCTTTCTTCGATCAGTGGAATAAAAGCCGAGAATTTGCATTTTCACATTTTGGAATTAAAACAAAGAGAAGAAAAATCAAGTTAAAAGTAATTGTATATCTCACAATAGCATTTATTTTAGTTACTTTTAACATCGTATCGGTAGGCACAATCATGTTTGCTGGTCTCGGATCTGCATCCGACTCGTTCTCCATTGTCTTTTCAGCTCCATTGAAACCAACGACAACCGTTAAAGTGTTTATTTATTTATTAAATATTATTAACGGAATAACATGGATATTTCCAGTAATATTCTTTGTTCTTCTCTGCTCTTCTCTTAAAGATGACTTTGGGACATATAATAAATTTTTAGTAAGCAAACTAAGGATAGCAATGGCAAAATAGGAAAAAATCTCACCCAGCTTCGGATAATGCACTTAGAACTGTGTAAAGCTATCAACAGTCTGGATAGCTCATTTAGTTGGCTTTTGTTTACTTGGTTTGTACTTAACATTGCAAATGGCTGTTTTATAGCCTTTTTTCTCCTTAACAGTTCATATGACATTTTTGGTACCAGTGTGCTCGTGTTTTGGCTCATTGCCAGCTGTGTTTATATAGGTGCAACATCTATCTCAGCAGCCATCCTCCAGGAAAAGGTAATTTGATATAAAATTTAAGGAATAACAGTACTGTGGTTGAAGAGTTGCCACCGTCAATTGGCGATTTGACGTTCGCAAATGCAGTTTTTACTGGCGACGCGTAGCGGAGACAGTAAAACGGAAATTTGCGACCGTCAAATCAAAATTGACGGTGGCAACTCTTTAACTACAATACTGTTATTCCGATTCTAATGCATTACAAAAAGAAATAATAAATTAAGAATAAAATTCCGCGAAACTTCATGAATGATTCTGGCGCAAAGACGTCTTGGCTAAACGTGACGTCATACAAATGAAAACTTACAAACTGAAGATTATTACGTTACCTCTACGATTCAAATTTAGATAAAATCACATCAAAACGGCAATTTTGTGGTAGTTGTTGTTTTATTTTCGATAATATTGTAGTAGTCGAACATTTGTTGATCCAATCAATTCAAAATGGTGGGTCCCTCCTTAGTTACGACCAACTGTGGATTTGACGGTAACTGTAAGCCAATGAAAAAAAATTGTAACATAAAAATTGCATTAGAATATGAAATATTGTTCACGCATGACGTGAAAACGAGGAGAGCGAAACACGTTAATAGCCTTTGGCTCTGAACATCAACATAGACAAAGGGGTTGGCAAAACATTCTATTTTATATAATGATTTTGGTTTAAGCCGCACAAAGAAATAACTGTTCTTCCAATTTTTCAGATGAAAATAGAATCTAATGGAACGAAAATAATTTTGTTGTCTGACATAGAAATTTACACAACATACACAGCATTACAAATTTTAAGATTAAAAAAATATCATTGTCATTTATGCACGTATTAATTAAATTTTTGGTTTTTCTATGTGTGTTGTAGTGACTGTCGAGTCATTTCTGTTTAAAGCAATTTTTAAATTGCTTAGAAATTGTTTTCTCTTCAAACAAACAATTGGCGACACCTTTGATTTTGAAATAGTCGTTATATATGATAGATTTGATATTCATATACCATGGATATCACTTCCAGCTTTTGTGTTTTGAGCCTGTGATTTAAAGTGGTAGAAATCAAATGAGTTCAAAAATCCGACATTAATTTTCTTTAAGAAACCCATTACCTTTAGCCCTTTATTGAATTAACGCTATCCCCAAAACAAGCCCATACTTATTCCTAACCCTAAAACCAATACAAACTCTGAATATGTTCAGAATATAGCATGATATCGTATTGAATCAGGCAATAATTCCACATGCCAACAACACCTCCGTTTCCCCACTACCCGTTAACACTTAATACTAGCATTGTACGATAACTTACAACAATGTCATTCCAGGTGTTCATGATTTCAACATTGCAAAAAGAATTAATTGTTACAGAAAAGAACACGTTAAAGTCAAACATTTGATTTTGTCAGTTTTTATAGACTTCCCCCTTTTTGAATTGCCTTCGAGTTCGGTATTTTTGTTATACTTTTTTATTCTGTTAGATTATTTCTAGGCACATTTATAACAGGTGAACACTGACTAATTGAGCATAGTTTCTTTATGTCTTTGAAGGTTGAAATGTATGTAAAACATCTCAGATCAAATTTCACAATCAAAACAAATCGTATCAAATGAGTGTTTGGCAAATTTTAAATTCTATTGTTGAACTGAAATCTTATTTTTTGTTGTCTATCATGCAATAACACGTGTTCTTGGACTGGTTAATGGCAATATTCAGTACAGTAATACTTCCTATGATCCGAATAAAGGCAACAGTAGTATACCGCTGTTCAATAGTCATAAATCGATTAAGCGAAAACAAATCCGGGTCACAAACCAAAACCGACGGAAACACATGAACTATAAGAGGAAAACAACGGAATAACAGAAACACTGAACTGCTACAAAACAAACGCCAACATACAAAGAAACGGACTATTTGATAACATCTGCCATATTCCTGACTTGGTACAGGACATTTTAAGAAAAAATAGTGGGTTGAACCTGGTTTTATGGCTAGCCAAACCTCCCGCTTATATGGCAATGTGAAAAATACCGCTAAAATGACAACATTACGTGACAGGAATACAGTACAAATAAACGAAAGAACACTCAGGACAGAGAAATACATAAATAAATAATATAATAATACAATACAACATGTAAACCACGGAATAACAACGGACACCTTCCGAAAACTGCTTATCAAACAAGGTCACCAAAAGGTAGAGAATTGGACCGGATATCTGTTTGTCATGTTAGTTTGATGGCAACGGAAATAATCATAAAAAGGTGGTGGTGTTGACTCGTGGTGGAAGCATGACCCAAAGGATGAGTCATACGCCGCGAAAGGGTCACTTTGGGGATTTGTTCACCATACAAGATAATCTAAGAAGAGTCATGTTTTAGAGATAAGGAAATTTGTCGGAGTGGTAATACTATTAATGATGTAAATAGGGTAAATAAACAAAACTAACCTAACTTGTTATGAAGATTTTCACTCGGCTTTAAATGGGATGTGGTGTCCTTATAGATCATACAAGCTTTTTTAAAAGCTTATGCCGTTTAATCGAAATATTGTTTCGTTATAACAATACGTGTTAATGGTGACAGTCATTTCTTAATTGACCAATCGTGAAAAAGATAATAGTGAAAACTTTTCAAAGCAAATATTCATCAATTTCTGATGAAATTAATATTTTAGTAATTAGAATGAAAAGAAGGTCAATACCGATTCCATCTACAAATGCCTGGAGGATTAAGTAATTAAAGTTACAACGCTAGATTGTTGACATAAAATTCAATCAATGCTTCCAATTCTATTATTTCTTTAATTGTTATTTTATAAAGTATTTACTAAAAAGCATTTTAAATTTAACTCATCAAACTGGAGCCTTTAAGTCACATAAAACATTCAGAAGTCAGTGTTACATGATTCGAATATTGTTCGTCCAAAGTTCATTATTGTTGGTTTTGTATATTTTATAGTTTATTATTTGGTAACAACATATTTTCATTGGTTCAATTTCGGATGTCAATCAGACTTTGAATTTGTATTAGATAGTTGTTGTTATTATATTATTATTCAATTATGTTTTTATTCAGTGAAACATATGAATGTGAATAAATATGTACTTTCCAGCAAAGAGGACTTAATCGCCGCTAGTTCTCCTCCAAAACTCATTTATAACACCGAGGCGACAAAGAACCTGGTAATAGTTACAATAGTTTCTTTTCTACAACTAAAAGTGAATCTGAGGTAACGATGTTTTCATTGGAAAAAAGGAAAGCTTTATCCAAAAATTCATCGGCTAAAATTGCCTGGACCAACGGGGACATTCGGAGCACAGATGACATTTCCACTACAATGTACTGGTACATCATATTAATGTCATGGTTTGGCTTGTTTTATCCTTCAAAATTACAAAGATGGACAAAATGAAAAACAATTGACGAAAACAAAATTACCACAACGTAGAAAGACCGCGATGCATTTCGGATTTTGCTTTAGCCTTGCCCTCCTACTAGGAATGAATTCTGTTCGAGCAATTGTTGGTATATTTGTCGGAGACTTTCTAGATGAAACTAGAAACTTTAAACTGGTTCATTTCACATGGGTGACTCTGTGTTTTTTCAATAGTGCATCCCTTTTTTACGTTTCTTACAAACCAGAGGGATTACGTGCTTTCTACCATCAGTGGAATAAAAGCCGAGAATCTGCATTTACACATTTTAGAATAACAACAAAGACTAGAACAACCAAGTTCAAAGTAACAACATACATCATAATAGCATTTATATTGCTAACTTTTAACGTCGTATCGGTCGGCACAATCATGTTTGCTGGGCTAGGATCTGCATCCGACTCGTTCTCCATTGTCTTTTCAGCTCCATTTATACCAACGACAACCGTCAAAGGGTGTATCTATTTTACAATTATTATCGACGACATAGCATGGATATTTCCAGTAATATTCTTTCTTCTTATCTGTTCTATTCTAAACGATGACATGGAGACGTATAACAAATTCATTAGTAAGCAAACTAAGGATAGGAATGGCAAAATAGGAAAAGACATCACTCAGCTTCGGTTAGTGCACTTAGAACTGTGCAAAACTATCAGCAGACTAGATAGCTCATTCAGTTGGCTTTTGTTTACTTGGTTTGTACTTAACATTGCAAATGGCTGTTTTATAGCCTTTGTCCTCCTTAACAGTTCATATGACATATTTGGTACAACAATGCTGGTGTTTTGGCTCATTGTCAGCTGTGTTTATATAGGTGCCACCTCTATCTCAGCCGCTATCCTTCACGAAAAGGTAATTAAACATAGATAATTGTTGACACAGAAACAAATTCTGCACAAAACCGGATACGTTCTATAGACATCTGGGAAAAAAGCCCAAACCATTAAGCAATTTTTTTGGTCAGACAGAAGACGGATGCTTATATCTGTTGGTTGGTAAAGTCCAACTTCGATTTTCTCCGTTTGTATTGACTTCCCCTTTTTGGAATTTACCTTGGAGTTTGGTATTTTTGTTTAACTTTTTTATAATGTTATGAAACATTGTTGACACTTTTCATAGACTTGGTGCAGGCGCAACAAATAATGCCCTTTGGTTCTGAAACGTAACGCAGACAAAGTGATGAGGCCAAACTAATTTATTTGTGATAAAATGGTTTTGATTAATGGTTGACATTTTTCATGAAAATTCTGAAAATCAACAACCAATCAAGAAGAGTTTTGTTAAAGTCAAACATTTTATTTTAACTGAAGAGATTACTTTATTCGACAAGTATCGCGTATAGCCTCTGGCCTTTGTTAGTCTTGTATGTTTGTTTTAATTTTAGTTCATTTATATGTTTCGGAGTTTAGTGTGACGTCCATTTTCACTGAACTAGTACACATTTTTGTTAAGGGGCCAGCTGAAGCATTGATTTGTATTTTTAGTCGATTTATGAGATTTGAATATCGGTTAACTACTTTTGCCTTAATATATAATATACAACACGGTAATAGTTTGCTCATTATTGAAGGTCGTATAGCGACATGTAATTAGTCATCTCTGTGTCCTTTGTCTTGTGTCTTTATCCTCGTTATTTTCAAGTTGTACGTTGCTGTTTTATGTGATCATTTGTTGTTTACACTGTTGTGTAATACGAGACGATATCATTAATTGTAATATTTGAAAGAAATCTAATCTTGATTGTATGAAATAGAGAATGGAACTGGGGATGTGTCAAAGAGACAACAACCCGACCACAGAGTAAAAAAAACAACCTTTGTATGCTTTGTATAGAAGTAAAATAGCTTAATCGAAAATGTGTAGCTCAAAAACTTAATGATTATAGATTTAGTTTAAACATTTTTTTTTTTCAGAAGCATGTGTGCAACTATCGTTTTGGTGGTTGTACCCCGTCTAAATAGTTACCGCCTGAAAGGAAAACTGTTAACTTTAAAATCTCGGAAAGTATTGTTCAACACTTATTTTAAGTGTATACTAAACTCGAAAGGAACAGCAGATATCTGACGTTTTAGGTTCAGTAAATATACATATCAAAATATATTAATAGTAGACAAAATACCCTTAAAGACTACTCCTAGGTGCTTTTACTTTTAGGAAAAATAATTCCTCGTTGAAAAATATCAACCAAAGTTCATTATCAGATATCAAGTTCAGCAATGGGGTCATTCTTTTCAACATTTCATGATGAGATTTAAAGAGTTCGAGTAAATGACTGACAGCTAGAGATTTTATGTCAGCCACTAGGAGACAAAATAAATACATTTTATCCTACCGTGAAAACGAATGCTCAAGCCCACAATTTGAAAAAAACAACTTTCAGTGATATTTTTTATCTCATTGTATATCAAAAGAAAACATGAATCCATTTGAAAATGATCTAGGTGCATATCTTTTGTTTGATTGGAAAGAGCAAGTAAGAAAAGTACAAATCATTTGCCATCTTTTATTTTCTTGTTCGGATATGTTAGAAGCTGCACTGTGTAAAATTTTGTTGTGTGTTTTACTGTAAGAACATATGGTTTAAATAGTCAAAGGGGAAATGTTTAACCACACATTTTTTTCCATAAAAGTTTAATTATATATACACATTAACATATTTGGTGGACAGGAAAGTACTTAAAGACTGCGCTTTTATGCTAATGACAAACAATACCTTGTTTAAACCAAATCATTTTAAGTCAATTATCTGATAACACCTATCAGCACTGTGGTCGTTCTTTTCGGCATTTCTTGATATTGTAACAAGCTGCCGCCACAGGCCGAGTAATTCTAGAAGATTACATTGACAAATTTTGAGCTCATTGTACTTTCGTCAGGAATTCTGCGTTTCGGGTTGCTACTCCCAAAGACAGATGGATGCCAGACGATATACATCTTACATAATTCTTGTTCAATAGTAAAGCATACATTGTAAACGTTTCTATTACTCATTTGCATATATTCAAATTTTAGACATCTATTCGAATATTACATGCTTTGAAATCGCTCAAAGTTTGAGAAATTTTATATGACTCAGTGTGGTGAGAGATAATTGACGCTACTTTTTTTTTAAGTTACACCATTTTTTTACTTATATTAACCTGTTTGTTATTCAGTTCCTTCAATAGCGTTGATTTTAAAGAAACAGTTAAATATGACCAGAACGGTAAATCTTGTAAACAGCTTCGTGTATGGTTAACCAGCTTAGCTAGAATTGATGTAAAAATTTATTCGTCATTTTACTGCGCTATTCCTAACTGAAACATTTCAGTCGTTTCTAGCAGACGACGCGAGTATTCGTTTCGCTTTCCGGAAGTAAACTGGTTAAAAACAAATTTTCGGTCATAAAAATCATATAATAGCGCAAGTAAATATTCATCAATTTTAGATTAGTAAAGATGGATAAAAATATATATATTTCAGTAATTAAAATGAAAAAAAAGATCAATACAAATTCCGTTAACTAATGACACGAGGATTCAATAATTGAAGCTACAACGATTAACGTTAGATTATTTACATACAATTTAAACAATGCTTCCATTTTTCTTATTTCTTTAATTTTCTTTTTTTAAGTATTAAGTAGTATTTAAGATATATTTAAAGTAGTGCAAGTAAATATTCATCAATTTTTAATGAGTAAAAATTGTTAAAAATGTATGTATTTCAGTTATTAACATGGAAAGAAGATCAATACAAATTCCGTTAAATAATGACACGAGGATTCAATAATTTAAGCTACAACGATTAACGGAAGCCTGTGACATACAATTTAAACAAAGCTTGCATTTTAGTCACATAAGATATTAGGAAGGCAGTTTTATTAAAGTTTCTTTTCTACAACTCTAAGTGATTTTGAAGACATGTCTTCATTGACAAAAAGGAGAGCAATATCCGAAAAGTCGTCTGCTAACATTGCCTGGACTTTCAAAGACTGTCGGAACACAGATGATATTTTGTTTACTATGTACTGGTACATCACGGTAATGTCATGGTTTGGCATGTTTTATTCCTTTGATATTTTAAAAGACAGTCAAAATGAAAAACCATTGATGAAAACAAAATTACCACGAATAAGAAAGACGGTGATACATTTTGGATTTTGCTTTACCCTTGCTCTTCTGCTAGGAATGAATTGTGTCAGAGCTACATTTGGTATTTTTGTAGGAGACTTTCTAGACGAAACTCGAAACTTTAAACTGGTAAATAATACATGGGTAATTCTCTGTTTTGTCAACATGACATCCCTTTTATACGTTTCATACAAACCAGACGGAATACGTGTTTTCTTTGATCAGTGGAATAAGAGCCGAGAATTGGCTTTTACTTATTTTAGAAAAAAAAACAAACGAAAGAACGACCAAATTAAAAGTAAGAGTATATCTTATAATAACACTTATTACACTTGCCTCTAACGTCGTAACGGTCGGTATGATATTGTTTGTAGATCTTGGATCTGCATCCGAAACCATATCGTTAGTGTACTCAACTCCATTTGAACTAACAATAACCGTTAAAGTGTGTGCTTTCTTATTATGTATTTTTGACATAATAGCTTGGATATTTCCAGTTATATTCTTTGTTCTTCTCTGTTCTACTCTTAAAGATGACTTTGAGACATACAACAGCTTCCTCGCCAAGCAAACTATTGATAGCAATGGTAAGATAGGAAAATACCTTACTCAGCTCCGGTTAGTGTACTTAGAACTGTGTAAAACTATCAGTTGTTTGGATAGCTCCTTCAATTGGCTTTTGTTTACTTGGTTTGTACTGAACATTGGAAATGGCTGTTTTACAGCCTTTGTACTTCTAAACAGTTCGTATGACGTATTTAGTACCATACTACTGGTGTTTTGGCTAGTGTCCAGTTGTGTTTACATAGGTGGAACCTCAATTTCAGCAGCTATTCTCCATGAAAAGGTAATTTAATATCGATAAATAGTAATTCAATATCGATAGATAGTAATTCAATTTCGATAAATAGTAACTCAATATGATATCAATGAATTATTATTCAACATCGATTAATAGTAAATCAAATTCGATAAAAGTAAATGCAGAAAAACAAACTTCTTCGCAAAACCAGAATCGTTGGCCTGATTTCAGGAAAACGAACCACTAAACAAAGTTTTTGGTCTGTGTGAAGACAGCTGTTCTTGTTGTTGATGCTTGAGTGAAATAAGGGAAAACGCCACACATTGTGGCCGTTGATTTCTACTCCGCATGCTGGACAAAGTGGTGAGTCAAAAATATTTTTTTTATAAAGTGGATTTTTTTAAGGGTGAATTATTGTAAAAGACCTGTTTTGACACTAAATTGAAAATCCGTCGATCATCAAGAAGATTTTTTAGAAAGTCAAACATATATACTCTATTGAAGTTAATATGTTTACCACTTCTAAGAGCTCCTTTGAAGGTTGATTATAATCATATCTTCCCAAGAATAACTTAAAGCTGACTCCGATGCTATTGGGACTGTTAGTTGGAAAGAATATCGTACTTCACGAACTCGATGCCTCTGAACATATGTTGAGTGAATGATTGATTGATTGAACATTGGAAATGGCTGTTTTACAACCTTTGTATTTCTGATTGATTTGGTTGATTGAGTGTTTGTTTGCTTAATGTCTAGTGTTAAATATTTAATGGAAATAAAAGGACTAAGAGATGTATGATACACGTCAATAATACAGCAAACCAACGACACACAAAGAACCAACAGAAATTCACTTTCAGGAAGAGAGAAAACATAATTCTACAAGGTGATGGGTCGCTCGGCATGAAGGGCGGAAAATGTGATTGCCACATGTGTTTTGATAATTGATCTTTGATGGATTAATAATTTTGACCACAATTACGAAACTATCTTCTTTTATTAAAATTGTGTCTCTTCTTTCAAGGTCAATTTGTTTAACTCACGTGCTTATATATACATCGCTGAGTCTTACTGCTGCCTTCAGCTTGGTATTACTAAGTTTTAGCTTAGATGATTCCTACTGGCTGGATTATTCACGCAATTTGATTTCCAGTAAATAGTTCACTCAATCTACAATAAAGATGGGATGAAAAGTTCTTGTTTTAAACACAAATTCCAGTTCCTTTAATGTTTATTAATGTACAAAAGAGATTGATGTCACTGTAATTAACAAATAATATTCCACCTTTAAAATCACATCACAAGTCAATATTTGTCCAATTCGTTGCAAAGCTACGCAATGTAGAGGTGTGGTGTTATACCACCATTGATTTTCCCCTATTAGTCTTTGTTGAATTGGTACTTTTCTAAAAATTGTGCAGAATTCATTTGTTTCAAATAAAGAAATACTTGGCATGAGTCAAGTTTTATCTTTTCCAGTACTATAGACAAAATTTCACATAACATTTCATTGCATATAAGAAATTAACCATCACTGGAAGTTAACCAATCAAATTATCACCCCTTTTTTCCTGTGTACAAGCTTTAGTAACCATGTAACCTCAAGTTTCCAAAATATTCTATAGAAACATTAAATAAAAAATGATAATGGTGCTTTGAAACACCCAAGATATATGTTTATGACCCAGAATTTGTTTACCGCAATGAAATGTAGGATTAATTTCCTACAACTGTCAAAAAGAGGGGCGAAAGATACCAGAGGGACAGTCAAACTCATAAATCGAAAATAAACTGACAAGGCCATTCTAGGGAATATTTTTTCGACCCTTTTTCGTATGCAACCGGATGTGACGTACTATGATTTGGTGGTATTACAAATAAACAGCTTTACTGTTGTTTCGACATGGAATACTGGTTGGCGCTTAACTCAAGCCGAATTAGCGTTACGGATATTTGCGACGATTAAAGCAATGATTGTCGTCGAAAACTAACGTTTATTCTAATGTAATTTTATGTAACATGTTTTCAATCGCTAAAATTTGCCGGCAAATCCACAGTGGTCATGTCGTAACTAAATTAAGTACACAGTACACACTATGGTTTAAGGGTTTTCAATTCGACGAACGTAAATTCATTTAATTTTAACTGGTGACGCATTCTCCAATTTTGTAAGCCTTAGGTATCTGTGCATCCTGCTATTGTGTTTTTTTACTTTGTGCGTTATTAGTCTAGGTCGATCCTTAGGTGCGATTCGGACGCAGGATGTTTTTACAGCGTTGTTTCCATTTTGTTCGCCCTTTTTTTATTTATATTTATATTTACCTAATTTTTACTTTATTGAGAAAGTGAATAATATATATGGTATGTACTATCAACTACAAAAACTTTTTATTGGCAACTTTGTCTATATACTCTCAACTAAAAAACTATTTTGTTGAAGTCATTGTCAAATTTACTATCAACTACGATTTATTTTGCTGGCGTCTTTGTAAGATTCATTTGTATGCTTGTTTGATTTTTTAGACAGTTGTGTTGTATGTCTTTGATGTATGTTTACCAATTTTGGCTGCTGGATCCCAATTATTGTCACATTAACTTATTATGTCTGTTAGGTTGCTCACACAATTGTGTCAATATAACGGACCAATAAACAATTGTCATACAAGTCGGAGATTTAGCTAGCTATCAAACCAGGTTTAATCTACCATTTTTCGAGCTTGTACCAGCTCAGGAATATGACAATTGTGTTCCATTCGTTCCGTTAGTTGATAACTTTGTCAGTTTTTAAGGACTAACCCTTTTTTATAATTTACCTTGTAGTTCGGTAATTTTTTTATACTTTTGAGTCATAATGCCCTTTACGGGTTTCGATATTTATTCAACATTGGCTTTCTAATATCAATAGCTTTGAGCGTTTCTGATTAACTGGTAACTTCAGAAAAGCGCTTTGGACGCATATATTTATAGTGTATTTTTTATATTGCATGGCTATGTTTGAGATCGGTACTTTGTGTATTTTTTGTGCTTAGTATCGATTTGATTAGAATATTCCTTTAAAACTGATTTTTACCGTTTGTTCTGTTGTAACACAACTGCTTTAAGTTTGGGAGAGAGCCTGTAATCCTATGATTATCGTTGTTTGCTGTCTGTCATAATTGTTTTCTTTTAGTATAAATTTGTAGACTAATATGGTGTCCTATTTGGTTAAAAATGTATTTTGTCGGTTATTCATATATCGGTTAATCGCTATTTATATATCGGTTAACCGCTATTTTTATCGGTCAATCGCTATTTTAATTGTTAATCACTTTTTTATATATCGACTGTGCGCAAAACAACTTATCATTTAAAATTAGTAAGCGATTGATTGATGAAGTCTATCGTTTAACCTCTGTTAAAACAGTAAGATTGCTTACTCCTCCCATATATCTTTTTTGGTCCATCATTCCCACCCAAGTTATAGAATCGTTTGAGAAACGCCTACATGTTTCGAGTGTTGAACACGTGGCAATTCCATAGCACATTATACTACATTGCACGTTAGCAATCTTTATTTTAAATATCACAAAATGTATTGGTTTGCATGGATTAAACACCAAAGCATGGATTCATTCATCCCTCAGCTTCTCCTCTTCTCCCGCCCTCATCTCCTTTTTCATATTTACGTCGACATAACCATGTGGTAGACGCTTTCCCTGATGGTTGAATAAAAAACGATGGTTACGTTGTCGTATTACAATTTTGCCCCCATTTTATTCTTAAATAAATCCAGCTTAATTTTGATATCATAATTTACTAAATCGATTAAGGAATTATTGTTTATTTGGAAATTGTTTTTATAAAACAGTGGAAAAAAAAGCATGCACTGGTTGTTTTTGGCTTTTCAAGCGTCTTTAACACTTCATCTGTGATTTGCGTAGCAGTGTGCTCATCTTGAATAAAAGGGTGTTCGTGAGATAGATCAAACCGAATATGTACTTTGCAGTTGTTATGTTCTTTAATTTTTCGCTACAATCTTTGATGTTATGAGAAAAAGCAAAAATTTGGTTGCTCAGGGTGAGTTACTGTAGAAGGTGATTCTGTGGACTATTAAATTGTCAGCCCATAAACTATTCTTGCATATATTCGCATGACTATTATCATCTTTAATGTGTACATAATATTAGTAACTAGACGTTCACCATATATCATTCATTCATTCATTCATTCATTCAATCAATTTCTTCAACGTTTGCAAGTCGAAGCTGACATGTATATTACTAAATCAACTGAGATATGTTTTATATTATCCAATATTTGTAACCATAAGCTTTGTTCAGACAAACAAGTATTCACACTTTGTTGTCCTTTTCATTCACTTTAAATATATTTACTTTATAACTATAACAGTATTTGTGATAAAACTTGAAAAAACCTTTGTTATATTTGTATCTCAACTGTAATTTTGGTTAGCGAAAATATTAAATTCCTTCAAATCTTTAGATTATAGCAACACGTCACCAACTGAGATACTCTAAAAGAATTTCCCCGTAATAATAATAATAATAATAATAATAATAATAACTACATTTGTAATTGTTAGCAATAACGGATGGCACCCTCGTACTCCCGTTGCCAGGGTAACGGCAGCCATTTTATAACTTCAAAAGTCAAACAGCGCATCTACACATGCCAATTAAAATTTTTGTAAAGTGCCATGAAGCTTGGCGCATTTTGAAATTTTTAGACATTTTTGCTGTTTCCATGGTAAAGGAGGCAATTTTCAAAATTCCAAAAGCAGACGCTACATTGGCACATGTCATGTTACATATACATAAAGTTTTATAGGGTTTGATCGAATATTCTTGAAGAAAATGCAAAGTTAATGTATTTTCCCATAGGGTCAATGTTAAACTTTCGCCCTGTTTCCATGATAATGGCAGCCATTTTTGAATTTCTTAATACTGCCTACACATCTAAGCATACCAAGTAACATTTCAATAAAGTTTCATCCAGATAGGTCTTATAATAAAAGATTAAAAATTTGGATTTTTTTCGTATCTTATCAGTTTCCATGACAACAGTAGCCATCTTGAAAATATCATACCCCAATTTCTAATCTGCACATGCTGGTTAACATTATAGTATAGTTCCATGACTATTGGTTCATACAATTCTGAGATTTAAGCTGGACAAAAAAAGTAGAAGAATAAAAAATAAGAAAAAAAGAAACGTAGAATAACAATATGTCACCACAACTCGAGGGTGCCATAATAAAAAACTGGATTATTTAAAGACAATAAACTATTTTAATCTCTGCAAATGTAAATGAAAACGTCTATGAATTTCTCTTGGCTTTTGTGAACAGTAAGTACAAATCTACATTTTTTTTTTTTTTTTGGAGCGGCACAATTATACCTCAAATATAGTTTTCTCTAAACAAAACATACAAAAAGAAGAAAGAGTTATAAAAGTATATATGTTAGAAAAGCAAATGTAAACGACTTCAACATGTATGATAATAAATTTCCCTTATATATGTTAAGGATCTGAGCTCTCTGTCATGAAATTTTACTCAGCGCTTGGAGCTTGTGCTCAAAATACCAGATCCATTTTTTATTAGATTTGTTGATTTCTGACAATAGTGGTAGAAATTTTATGACCGCAAGTCCAGAACTTTAAACCAAACCTAAGGGATCGATGTTATGACGTATTTAAATTACTTGTAATTCGTGTTACAGATGGAAGTAAAGATATTGAATAGAAAGATTAAATTTTGTTCCTTTGAGAATATCAAATCATTTGACAGAGCTTAGGAAATATACATGATAAAAAAACTATAGCTGGATTATTTATTAACGGATGAACAATTTCAAAAACTTTCAGAGGACTGAAGATTATTAGGTATTAATTTCAGTGACAATATTTTCTTCTGCAAATCATATATTTTTCAATTATTCTTCAATACAGTCAACCCTTTTATAAAGACAACCTCTTTTAAGCAAAAATCTGCCTTGTAAAGCCACATTCTCCTTGTCCCGTTGTAGTGACTTCTTTGCATTTTTTAAAAATCTCAATTCAATGGTCCCCTCCCTTATAAGGTCAGTTTTCTCAAGTCTAGAGACTGACATTAATATACACTTTTGTTGTCTTATTATTGAGCATTTACAACATATTCTTATTTTTTTTCCTACGAAATCGTTGCGTGTAGAATATCATTAGATTTTTAAAGCATTGAAAGAAAATAAGTTTATATTTTTT